>JAPXFY010000032.1:12474061-12491561 GCA_030674185.1 Monoplex corrugatus | reverse complement strand
AAGCTTCTTTCCCCCTATCTTTTTGAAGAAAACCTTTTTTCCCCTATCTTTTTGAAGACACCCTTTTTTTTAACATGTCTTTTTGAAGAAAAACTTTTTTCCCATGTAGTCTTTTTGAAGAAACCTTTTTACATCTTTTTGAAGAAAAATCTTTTTTTGTGTCCATTTTTGAAGAAAACCCCTTTCCCTTTTCCCAACACAACCCATTTTTTTATTTTTGAAGAAAAATTTGGAGATTGTTTTGTATCAATTGGAAAGAGAGGTGTATGTCTGTGTCTGTCTGTCTGTTTGCGACAAAAATTGTGTTACCAGGATTTTCTCGGCTGTTTCTGGATGGATCTTGACCAGATTTGGGTCAGAGGATGAACTGTTGAAAAGTCATGAATGCGTAAGTTTCAGAGTCATGGTGCCAAGGTGAAGGTCACAGACCAGAAAGGTGCCTTAAATCAGCACCTTTTTTTTTCACTAAAGAACTTCAGACTATATTTACAGTCTGTTTCCTTCGTCGTAACAGTCTGCAATTGCTCTCGCTTCAAGTCATGTTGAAGCATTACAGTGGCCTTGAGAAGTACAAAGTGTGGAATTTATGTGTGTTTGTGTGTGTGTTGTGTGTGTGTGTGTTGTGTGTGTGCGGGTACGTGTGTGTGTGTGTGTAGTGTGTGTGTGTGTGGTGTGTGTTGTGCATGTGTGTGTGTGTGGTGTGTGTGTGTGTGTGTGCAAAGTGCGTGTGCGCATGTGTGCGTACATGCACATGTGTGTGTGTGGAGAGAGAGGAGAGAGTGTGTGTGTGTGTGTGTGTGTGTGTGTGTGTGTGTGTGTGTGTGGTGTGTGTGGTGTGTGTTGTGTGTGTGTGGTGTGTGTTGTGTGTGTGTGTGTTGTTGAGATTGTTAGAATGGCTTCACCGATTTTGTCTTGGTTTAGATTTCTTTCTTTTTTTTTTGTCCTCCTGTCCTTAACCTCTCTCTCCTCTCTCTCCTCTCTCTCTCTCTCTCCTCTCTCTCTCTCCTCTCTCTCTCTCTCTTCTCCTCTCTTCTCTCTCTCTCCTCTCTGTCTCTCTCCTCTCTCTCTTTCTCTCTCTCTCCTCTCTCTCTCTGTCTCTCTCTCTCGTCTCTCTCTCTCTCTCCTCTCTCTCTCTCTCTCTCCTCTCTCTCTTCTCTCTCTTCTCTCTCTCTCTCTCTTCTCTCTCTCGTCCCTCTCTCTCCTTTGTCTGTCTTTGTCCTCTCTTCTCTCTCTCTCTGTCTCTCCTCTCTCCTCTCTGTCTCTCTCTCTCTCTCTCTCTCTGTTCTCTCTCTCTCTCTCGTCTCTCTCTCTTTTCTCTCTTCCTCTCTTCTCTCTCTCTTCTCTCTTCTCTCTGTCTCTCTCTCTCTCTCTCTTCTTCTCTGTCTCTCTCTCTCTCTCTTTTCTCTCTTCTCTTCTTTTCTCTCTCTCTGTCTCTCTCTCTGTCTCTCCTCTCTCTCTCTCTTCTCTCTCTCTGTCTCCTCTCTCTCTCTCTCTTCTTCTCTCTCTGTCTCTGTCTCTCTCTCTCTCTTCTCTCTCTCTCTGTCTCGTCTCTCTCTGTCTCTTCTCTCTTGTCTCTCTCTCTGTCTTCTTCTCTGTCTCTCTCTTCTTCTGTCTCTCTGCTCTCTCGTCTCTGTCTCTCTTCTCTTCGTCTTCGTCTCTCTCTTGTCTCTGCTCTGTTTCTCTTCTCTGTCTCTCTGCTCTCTCTCTGTCTCTTCTCTTCTTCTCTTTCTTCTGTCTCTCTCTGTTCTGTTCTTCTTGTGGCGTCTCTTCTGTCTCTCTGTCTTGTCTGTGTTGTTTTTCTGTCTGTTGTGTCTCTGCTTGTGTGTTCTCTCTTGTTTTCTCTGTCTGTCTGTTTTGTGCTTGTTCATGTTGTTTTCTTCGGCGTTTTGTTCTCTTCTGTTTGTTGTTTTTTGTGGTTGGTCTTGTTTTTGTTTGCTGTTGCTGGTGTTCTCTTTGTTGTTTTTTTGTGTGGTGGGGGTGGGTTGTTGTTTGGCTGTTTGTGGTGTTCTCTTTGTGTTGTTGCTTTTTTGTAGTTTGGTTTTGTTGTTGCGTTTGTTTCTCTTTGTTGTTTGGTTGGGGTGGATGGTTGTTTGTTTGCATGTTTGTGGTGTTCTTTTGTTTGTTTGTTGTTTTTGTGGTGGTGGGGTGGGTTTGTTTGTTTGGCGTTTGTGGTGTTCTCCTTTGTTTGTTTGTTGTTGTTTTGTGGTTGGTGGGGTGGGTTTGTTTGTTTGGCAGTTTGTGGTGTTCTCTTTGTTTGTTTGTTGTTTTGTGGTAGGTGGGGTTGGGTTGGGTTTGTTTGGCGTTTGTGGTGTTCTCTTTGTTTGTTTGTTGTTGTTTTTGTGGTTGGTGGGGATGGGTTGGTTTGTTTGGCGTTTGTGGTGTTCTCTTTGTTTGTTTGTTGTTGTTTTGTGGTTGGTGGGGTGGGTTTGTTTGTTTGGCAGTTTGTGGTGTTCTCTTTGTTTGTTTGTTGTTTTGTGGTTGGTGGGGTTAGGGTTTGTTTGTTTGGCAGTTTGTGGTGTTCTCTTTGTTTGTTTGTTGTTGTTTTGTGGTTGGTGGGATTGGGTTGGTTGTTTGGCAGTTTGTGGTGTTCACTTTGTTTGTTGTTATTTTGTGGTTGGTGGGGTTGGGTTTGTTTGTTTGGCAGTTTGTGGTGTTCTCTTTGTTTGTTGTTTTGTGGTCGGTGGGGTTGGGTTTGTTTGTTTGGCAGTTTGTGGTGTTCTCTTTGTTTGTTGTTTTGTGGTAGGTGGGGTTGAATTTGTTTGTTTGGCTGTTGTGGTGTTCTCTTTGTTTGTTGTTATTTTGTGGTAGGTGGGGTTAGGTTGGTTTGTTTGGCAGTTTGTGGTGTTCTCTTTGTTTGTTTGTTGTTTTGTGGTCAGTGGGGTTGGGTTTGTTTGTTTGGCAGTTTGTGGTGTTCTCTTTGTTTGTTTGTTTGTTGTTTTGTGGTCGGTGGGGTTGGGTTTGTTTGTTTGGCAGTTTGTGGTGTTCTCTTTGTTGTTTTGTGGTAGGTGGGGTTGAATTTGTTTGTTTGGCTGTTTGTGGTGTTCTCTTTGTTTGTTGTTATTTTGTGGTCGGTGGGGTTGGGTTTGTTTGTTTGGCAGTTTGTGGTGTTCCCTTCAACCCGTTGATTGCCTTGCCCCATCCGCCAACTGCAGAAATTTAACCCTTTGACTTCTTAACCCTTTACCCTAGTGTTAGAGAGTCAAAGGGTTAAGTTTCTGCAGTTGTGAGGGAGTGAAAGGGTTAAGTTTCTGCAATTGGTGGATAGGATGAGTGAGTCAGTGAGTTAAGTTTTTGCTTTGCTAGCATGGTTGACAATGCAGGATGCTGGTGGACAGGGTGCGGTAGTCAAAGGGTTAACTTGCTAATCTAGTTTCGAGCTTGGTTCATTGTTACTGCCGAATTCATTGTCAGGGTTAATCCTTTGACTCCCTCACCCTGTCCACCAGCTTTCTTCACTTCCAGCTCTGATGACAAGGGTGAAACTTAACACTTTAACTCCCTCACCCTGATAACCAGCTTCTTGCATTATCTACCATGATAACAAAGCAAAGAACCCCCCCCCCCCCCCCCCGGTGGGGATACTGGGGGGGGGGCTCTTTCAGTGTACATAGTATCCCCACTTTCTGGAAATTCTGTGCTACAAATTTCTTCTTTTCTGTCACTCTCTTTGTTTTTTCCTTCTTTGCTTTTTGAACTGTCATTTCTTGCTATCATTTTCTGCCCTGCTTGTCCATTCACGTATGTGTGTTCGATAAAGTCTTACATACTTTCTCTTAGGATTGATAATTGGGTACATATGTTAAATGCATTTTTGGCTTTAGGGATACGAGATATCGGAAACAATTTTAGGTAATTTTGGCCCGTTTTTATGTATGTTTTACTTTTAGTGTCCTTAGTTATGTTTAAATTTGTATTCAGGTATGTTTTTTGAATCCCCGTGTGCGATAAATTGGACGGCATGGTCAGCGCCAGGGGTATCTCCTTAGATTATGTACGCGAATGCATTGATATGTGTACTTAATTTTCTTTTCCTTTTTTCCCTGTTGAAGTATTGTGTATGTTTTGAACTGGTTATAGCCCCGATATGGCTCCACGCAGTTGGATGGGCTTTTGAAAAACAACAATAACAGTAACAATAGTAACTTTGACTTTCTTACCCTGTCCACCAGCTTTCAGCACTTTCAGCTCTGACAACAAAGGAGAAACTGAACACTTTTACTCCCTCACCCTATCCACCAGCTTTCTGCATTATCGACCATGATAGCAGAGCAAAGGCTTAACACTTTCACTTCCTCACCCTGTCTATCAGCTTCCGTGATACAAAGCAAAGACCTGACCCTTGCAACCCTTTACCGTAGTATTTGGGAGTGAAAGGGTTTAAGGTGTAGCAGTGGGTGGACAGGGCAAGAGAGTCAAAGGGTTAACACTAATAACAGTTCAATACCACACATACACCCCCCCCACACACACACCCACACCCACACAACCTCCACACACACCCTCACACACACACACACACACACACATGAAGAAGGCAAAGTCATTGATCTGTGTTTCTGTCTACAGACACACACATGTGCATACATACAAAAACGTATAGATGCAAGCCCCCCCCCCCTCCCACACACACACACCACACAAGCACACACACACACACACACACACACACACACACACACACACACACACACACACACAAGAAGGCAAAGTCATTGATCCATGTTCCTGTCTGCACACACACACACACACACACACACACACACACACACACACACACACACACACACACACACGTGCACACACACACACACACACACACACACACACACACACACACACACACACACACACACACACACACATACACACACACACACACACACACGTACACACACACACACACATCACCACACACACACACACACACACACACACACACACACACACACACACACACACACGTGCACACACACACACACACACACTGCACACAACACACACACACACACACACACACACACACACACACACACACACACACACACACACACACACACACGACACACACCACACACACGAAGAAGGCAAAGTCATTGATTCATGTTTCACACACACACACACCACACACACACACACACACACACACACACACACACACACACACACACACACACAACGAACTACACACACGTACACACACACCACGCACACACACACACACACACACACACACACACACACACACACACACACACACACACACACACAACACACACACACTACACACACACACACTCACACACACACACACACACACTACACACACACACACACATGTACACACACACACACAGTCACCACACACACACACACACACATACACACACACACACACAACACACACACACACACACACACAACACACACACACACACACACACACACACACACATCCACACACAACACACACACACACACACACAGATGAAGAAGGCAAGGTCATTGATCCATGTGTCCCGTCTTGATATAGGCAAGAGGGAGTTGCTTCCATTTCCAGAGAAAATCAACAAATGGTAGACTGTGTTTTGTCTGCCTGTTATGATATTGATTGGGCCATCAATCTGATAAGACCCTGAGCTAAACGCCACACCAGCCATCACAGAGGGGAAGGGAAGGTGAAGGTGAAGGCCAGGGTGGGTGGTGGTGGGGGTGGAGAAATAAACAAATTCCTGCCTGTGTTTTTGTCTGCGTTTGTGATGTAAAAGCTGTGAATCAGACCGTGAGCAAAATGTAGCATTCGGGCGATCACACGACTTGGTGTGAGTAATCTGCGAAAGTATGGTCTTGCTGAAACAGACCGGCTGGCTCAAATTGACAGAACTGTAGGCGGCTTCAAGGTTGGCTGTTGCGGATTCAGCCCAAGGCTGCAGTGTTTTTTTTTTTTTTTTTTTTTTTTTTTAAGTTTTAGTTCTCGAGAAACATTCAGTCATAGACTGCGATGGTTTTTTTTTTTTTTTTTTTTCTAAGTTTCAGTGTCTCAAGATAGTTTTTCCCCAGCTTGGAATAAGTTTCATGTACTTTGACACTTCTGATGCCATGCGACGGACGAGATCCAAATTGATAATGGTATAACTATAGCCATAAGAGTGATAGTTTTATGGGGCTTGGTATAAATTTCATGTACTCTTGACGCTTAGATGCCGTGCGACAGACGAGATCTAAAATGATCTTGGCATAAGCCAGTAAGACTGATAGTTTTATAGAGCTTGGAATGAATTTCATGTATTCTGACGCTTAGATGCCATACGACAGACGAGACCTAATATGATAATGGCATAAGCCATTAAGACGACGCACTGACAAGGTATCGAGGTCGTACAAAGTAGATATATGTTTTTTGTCATTGATATAGTTATTTTGTAGATATATTTTTTTGTAGATATATGTTTTTGTCCATCTTGTATCAGTCTACTCAGATCCGTATAATACATAAATTCATATACAGTCTTGAGGTCATTCCCAGGACTATGTTTTTGTTGTCTTGTATCTAAGCACTGAAATCCACTATAATCTTGAGGTCCTACCTACAGCATGTTTTATGTCTGTCTTCATGTCTGTCTAGCACTGAAATCCATATATACATGTTGAGATCATACCCAGCATATATAATTATTTAATGTACTTGTATCAGTCTGACACTGAAATCCATATATATAATACATGTTGAGTCATACCCAGATATATAATTATTTTAATG
Organism: Monoplex corrugatus; assembly: GCA_030674185.1. Taxonomy (NCBI): domain Eukaryota; kingdom Metazoa; phylum Mollusca; class Gastropoda; order Littorinimorpha; family Ranellidae; genus Monoplex; species Monoplex corrugatus. The sequence continues at coordinate 12,484,804 of JAPXFY010000032.1, read as the reverse complement.
AACTCGTATCAGTCTGACACTGAAATCCATATATTACATGTTGAGTCATACCCAGTATATATAATTATTTTAATGACTCGTATCAGTCTGACACTGAAATCCATGTATACGTCTTGAGATCATATACAAAGGATGCCTTTTATGTCTGCATGGGTGCCACTCTTCCGTCTTGGTGACGGAAATCCGTTTTCTCGGCAAGGCCCCAGACGGAAATTCCGTTTTTTCATTTTCGTTATTCCAAGAAAAAAATGTTTGGGGGAAAAAAACAGTTGAACCGGCGGTATTATGACCGAAGCAGCACTGTAGCAGACGGCGGGGAAATGAGGAAGCGCTCTCTATCATTGAAAGACAACACAGGTCCAGCGATCTTTGTTAGGTACACACATCACTTACGTCGCCGCACCATTGTGCTGCTAGTGCCTTCAAGCGAAAAAGTTTTCCAGTTAGCCTGATTTTCAGTTTTTTCAGATTTTCAAAGTGTCACCCTTGCGTCTGTCCTTGTATCTCTCTAACTCTAAAATCCTTGCATACATGTCGAGGTCCTACCCACTGGATATGTTGTATGTTGTCCTGACATGTAACACTGTAATTCATACTAGATCGTTCCCAGCAGTTATGTTTTATGTCTGTCCTCACATCTTACACTGTAATTCATATATATACATCTCTAGATCGTTCCCAGCAGTTATGTTTTATGTCTGTCCTCGCAGAAGTCTAATGCTGAAATCCATATTTATATAGATACATCTCCATATCTTCATCTGCAGTTTTTCATGAAGACAAGAAATCCTGTGGAAATGGATGAAAAATACATCCGCTGCCTGGTATGAATGGACCGCACCAATGTCCTACACGGCTATGTCATAGAAACTCACCTGTGGACAACACAACACAACACACAACCCCCATCCACTCACCACTAGGATTTATCATTCCCTTCGCCCTAATTCCCTCAGCCCATCTTTCACTCCCCAATCCACAAAAAGTGAAAAATAAATTCAGTCAGTGAGTTATGCTTTGCATACCGCATGATTCTTCCTTACTTCTCCCTCCGACTCCCTCCATTTAAAAAATTCTTGATGACTTTGACCTTTGATATATGAAAATCCAAAACACTTTTCAATCCATGTTTGTTTGTTTGCTTGATTTGGTTGGTTGGTTTCATCTCAGTCTTACATGAGGCATAATTATACAAGGCATTCTCCGGTGGGGGGTGCCGGGGGCTCTTTCAATATAAAATAGTATCCCCACCTTCTGGAAATTCTGTGCTACAAATTTCCTCTTTTCTGTCACTCTCTTTGTTTCTTTCTTCTTCCTTTGCTTTCTGTCATTTCTTGCTATCATTTTCTGCCTTGCCGGTCCATTCACCTGTATGTGTTCAATAAAGTCTTGCATACTTTTTCTTAGAATTGATTATTGGGTATGGATTGTTGGGTATGTGTATTGAATGCATTTTTGGCTCTAAGGAGGTGAGATATGGGGAAGCAGCGTAAGGCAATTTATGCCCGTTTTAATATATGTTTTGGTGTCCTTAGGTATGCTTAATCTTTTATTCAGGTGTGTTTTTTAAATCACCTCTGCAATAAATTGGAAGGAACGGTCAACGCCAGGGGCATGTCCTTCGATTATGTGCACAAATGCATTGATATGTGTACTTAGTTTTCTTATCTTTCTTTTTTTTTCCTGTTGAAGTTTTGTGTATTTTGAAGCTGTTATAACCCTGATATGGCTCTACACAGTCGGCTGGTCTTCAAACAACAATAACAATGACAAGGCATAATGCAAGTCAGATGATCATACGGAATTATTTCTGACAATTTGGAAGGCACATTTTACAAATTGTCATATTTCCTTTGCATACTCCCAGTGAACACTGATGCACAGTCACAAGCTTCGGGCCGACTGGAAGACGACTTCCCAGTCTTCTTAAGTGGTGATAGTGTTCATCTGGGAAGTGGCCACTTTATTGGGGTCATCGACATGCGTGAACTTTCTTCTAGTAAGCCTATGTCTTAAGTAAAGGAATAGCCAGAAATCACATGTCTGTATCTTAAGTGAGGGAATATATCGAAGTGAGTGAATATGCAGAAGTCGCATAAGTCTATATCTAAGTGAGGGAATAGCTCGAAGTCGCATGAATAGCCAGAAGTCACACAAGTCAATATCTAAGTGAGGGAATAGCCAGAAGTCACATAAGTCTATATCTAAGTGAGGGAATAGCTAGAAGTCACACAAGTCTATGTCTAAGTGAGGGAATAGCCAGAAGTCACACAAGTCTATATCTAAGTGAGGGAATAGCTAGAAGTCACACAAGTCTATATCTAAGTGAGGGAATAGCCAGAAGTCACACAAGTCTGTAAGTGAGGGAATAGCTAGAAGTCACACAAGTCTATATCTAAGTGAGGGAATAGCCAGAAGTCACACAAGTCTATATCTAAGTGAGGGAATAGCCAGAAGTCACACAAGTCTATATCTAAGTGAGGAAATAGCCAGAAGTCGCATAAGTCTATATCTAAGTGAGGGAATAGCCAGAAGTCGCATAAGTCTATATCTAAGTGAGGGAATAGCCAGAAGTCACACAAGTCTATATCTAAGTGAGGGAATAGCCAGAAGTCACACAAGTCTATATCTAAGTGAGGGAATAAGCCAGAAGTCGCATAAGTCTATATCTAAGTGAGGGAATAGCCAGAAGTCGCATAAGTCTATATCTAAGTGAGGGAATAGCCAGAAGTCACACAAGTCTATATCTAAGTGAGGGAATAGCCAGAAGTCACACAAGTCTATATCTAAGTGAGGGAATAGCCAGAAGTCACACAAGTCTATATCTAAGTGAGGAAATAGCCAGAAGTCGCATAAGTCTATATCTAAGTGAGGGAATAGCCAGATGTCACTCAAGTCTATGTCTAAGTGAGGAAATAGCCAGAAGTCACTCAAGTCTATATCTAAGTGAGGGAATAGCCAGAAGTCACTCAAGTCTATATCTAAGTGAGGAAATAGCCAGAAGTCGCATAAGTCTATATCTAAGTGAGGAAATAGCCAGAAGTCACTCAAGTCGATGTCTAAGTGAGGAAATAGCCAGAAGTCACTCAAGTCGATGTCTAAGTGAGGGAATAGCCAGAAGTCACTCAAGTCGATGTCTAAGTGAGGGAATAGCCAGAAGTCACTCAAGTCTATATCTAAGTGAGGAAATAGCCAGAAGTCGCATAAGTCTATATCTAAGTGAGGGAATAGCCAGAAGTCACTCAAGTCTATGTCTAAGTGAGGAAATAGCCAGAAGTCACTCAAGTCGATGTCTAAGTGAGGAAATAGCCAGAAGTCACTCAAGTCGATGTCTAAGTGAGGGAATAGCCAGAAGTCACTCAAGTCTATGTCTAAGTGAGGGAATAGCCAGAAGTCAAACAAGTCGATGTCTAAGTGAGGGAATAGCCAGAAGTCACTCAAGTCTATGTCTAAGTGAGGGAATAGCCAGAAGTCACTCAAGTCGATGTCTAAGTGAGGGAATAGCCAGAAGTCACTCAAGTCGATGTCTAAGTGAGGGAATAGCCAGAAGTCACTCAAGTCTATGTCTAAGTGAGGGAATAGCCAGAAGTCAAACAAGTCGATGTCTAAGTGAGGGAATAGCCAGAAGTCAAACAAGTCTATGTCTAAGTAAGGGAATAGCCAGAAGTCACTCTAGTCGATGTCTAAGTGAGGGAATAGCCAGAAGTCAAACAAGTCTATGTCTAAGTGAGGGAATAGCCAGAAGTCAAACATGTCTAAGTGAGGGAATAGCCAGAAGTCAAACAAGTCTATATCTAAGTGAGGGAATAGCCAGAAGTCACATAGGTCTATATCTAAGTGAGGGAATACTAGAAGTCTGGGGATGCCGGGGGTTCTTTCAGTATAAATAGTATCCCCATCTTCTGGAAATTCTATATCAGAAATTACCTTTTTTCTGTCAGTCTCTTTGTTTCTGCCTTTTTCCTTTGTTTTCTGTCATTTCTACCTATCATTTTCTGCCTTAACGGTCCATTCACCTGTATCATGTGTTCGATAAAGCCTTACGTACTTTTTCTTTGGATTGATAATTGGGTACATGCATTAAGTGCATTTTTGGCTTTAGGGAGCTGAGATATGCGGAAACAATTTTAGGTAATTAAGGCCCATTTTTATATGTTTTGGTGTCCTTAGGTATGCTTAAATTTGTATTCAGGTATGTTTTTTCAGTCCTCTGTGCGATAAATTGGATGGAGTGATCAACACCAGGGGCTTGTCCTTAGATTACGTGCACGAATACATATATATGTATACTTAATTTTCTATTCTTTTTTTTTTCTGTTGAAGTTTTGTATGTTTTGAAGCGGTTATAGCCCAGATATGGCTCTACGCAGTTGGCTGGGCTTTAAACAACAATAGCAGTAACTGTTATTGGGGAGCAAGGGAGAGAATTTGGAAAAAAAGTACGGAAAAATGATCTGGAAGGCAGAAATAAAAAAAAGAAAGGGTCTTGTGAAGAGGAGAGAGCATGACAGGAAAGAGGAACCCCTAATCACCTAAAAGCCCACTAGTTAATTTCTGTGTCTCAAAAGAAGAGGGTATGGGAATTTTGCGTGTATGATCGGTTGTTTTTTTTTCCATCCTGCCTTAAAGGCAGTCATATTCTGTCATTGGGGAGCAAGGGAGAGAATTTGGGGGAAAGTACAGATGAATGATCTGGAAGGCAGAAATAAATAAAAAACCAACCTTGTGAGGAAAAGAAAGCATGATAAGAAAGAGGAACCCTTATCTACCTGAAAGCAAACTAGATAGTTTCTGTGGTCCCAAAACATAAGGGGACCTTAATTTCTGCATATGCAGTACCCCTATGGTCCCAAAACATAAGGGGACCTTAATTTCTGCATATGCAGTACCCCTGTGGTCCCAAAACTGGAGGGGACCTTAATTTCTGCATGTGCAGTACCCCTGTGGTCCCAAACAAAACCGCTTAAAAATTGGACTGAGCATGAACATGACGAAAACTAAAATCATGTGCAACAACCATGTGGAAGACAAAGATAAAACGATCGTAATTGACAGCCACACAATAGAAGAGGTCGACCACTATATCCACTTTTGTCAGTATATATCGATGGACTCAGCCTCTAAGGAACAAGAGATCAGACGTCGCATTACGCTCGGATGGCAAGCATTTGGTGAAGCAAGCGCCATCTTTAGAAATAAAGATATGCCAGTTGTATTAAAACGCCGAGTGTACGACGCATGCATAATGCCGACTGTGACACATGGAGCCGAAACATGGAACTTGAGGAAACATCAGCTCCTAAAACTGCGAACCATGCAAAGGGCTCACAAACGGATCATTATGGGAATTACCTGGAAGGACCAGAAAACAGTGGCATGGGTAAGAGGAAAAACGAAGGTCCAAGACATAATAGACACAGTTTGAGAATGAAAGTGGAACTGGGCTGGTCATGTCATTAGGAGATATGACAACAAATTGACCGCCAAAGTGACCACAGGATCCCTCGAAGCCAAAAAACGAACAGAGGTCGTCAGAGAACCGGATGGCGAGACGATCTAGAACAAATGGACAAACAACGGACCAGAACAGCAGTTAACCAGCAACAGTGGCGTGCGATGAGGAAGGCTTATGTCCAACAACGGACCCAAACAAGCTGAAGTGAGTGAAGTGAAGTGAAGTGAAGTGTGGTCCCTAAACAGGAGAGGACCTTAATTTCTGCATCTTCAGTACCCCCACTATGGTTTTTGCACTGTATTGATATGGATCATTGTCAGTGATAGGCTGATACAATATTAGTATAAAAATGTATATAGACTAGATAAAAAATAGGCTAGGTAGGGCCTCAGGACCTGGCCATCTCATGGGTTTATGTGCAGGTTTAAGGTTTGTGCCATGATCACCATACATACATGACACCTGTGACGTTAGTGCACATGGAATTTGTTCTGAGCATGGAAATGTCATCTTGAGAAACTGCAACTGACACTGACCCTGATCATTGTGTGTGTGTGTGTGTGTGTGTGTGCGTGCGTGTGTGTGTGTGTGTGTGTGTGTGTGTGTGGCGCGGTGTGTGTGTGTGTGTGTGTGTGTGTGTGTGTGTGTGTGTGTGTGTGCAGTATATCGGGTCCTTCTCTGTGTGCGGCACGGATGAAGACACCAGAGCCCAGCAGGTGGAGACACAGCTGCAATCCTTACAGGTGAGACACTGAGAGGGAAGACACGGCAAGTTACTGGTCAGAGTGACAAAGTGGTTAACACAATAGGGCACTGATTGAAAGATCATGGGTTCAAACCTCCATCAATCTGAAAGAAATTAACCCTTGGACTCCTCCCCCCCCCCCTATCCACCAACTGCAAAAACCTTAACCTTTGATGACTTCCTTACCCAGTCCACCACCTTCATGCAGGGTGAGGGAGTCAAAGGGTTAAGTTTTTGCTTTGCTGGTATATGCGTGCATGTGTATTCATACTCCTGCAGGCATATAGACATGCGTGCTCATATGCGTGCATGAATATGTGCACACATGCATGCAGGCATGTGCGCATGTGCTTGCACGCATATGCACACACGCGCACACACAAACACTCACACGCACTCTACACACAGATTTATACACACGAAAGTACACACACATGCATACTGACGTTAAGTATATGCAGCTGAGACATCCAGCCACATTGTGGCACAATATGAACGTGTGTACATTGTGCATGTGTATATGTGCATGCATACATGTGTGTGTGTGTGTGTGTGTGTGTGTGTGTGTGTGTTCGTTCGTTGCTTGATTTAACGTCTTTTCACTATAAGTGATATTAGACGGTGTGTGTGTGTGTGTGTGTGCGCGCGCGCGTATGCTTGTGTGTGTCTGTATGCGTGCTTGTGTGTGTGCTTTGTGTGTATATGCGTGCTTGTGTGTGTGTGCTTGTGTGTGTGTGTGTGTGTGTGTGTGTGTGTGCTGTGTGTGTGTGTGTGTGTGTGTGTGTGTGTGTGTGTGTGTGTGTGTGTTTGTGTTCATAATGAGTATATAATAATTAATATATCTATATATATGATATATATATATATATATATGTATGCATACATTAATTTTGTATGCAAGTGTGAAATGTACAAAATTAATGTATGCATACAATGATACATATATATAGATATATTAATTATTATATACTCATTATGAACACAAACCACACACACACACACACAAGTGGGCTTGTATGCATGGGCTGCATTTATTCAAAAGGTTGTGTAAGCATATGCATGAGTACCATATGTTATACAGATACATTTCTGCATGAGTGCCATGTGTTATGCAAGTACATTTCTACAATTTGTATGTTTTTACATATAGGCAGTGCAGCAGGGCAAGCCTGTGGAGCTACTGATCAGCTTGGATGGGGTGAAAGTCTCTGATGCTGAAGATGAGGTGGGTTTGTTTCCCTGTTGCGTTAACCCCTTCACTCCCCGCACGCTGTCCACCGGCGTACTACATTGCCAACCATGCTAGCAAAGCAAAACCTTAACCCTTGGACTCCTTCACCCTGCAGGAAGTTGGTGGATAGTGTGAGGGCGTCTAAGGGTTAAGCATTTGCAGCTGGTGGATAGGGGTGCGGGAGTCAAAGGGTTAAAGTATTTAATGAGGTTGTAAAAGAATTGAGGCAGCAGAGATGTGGTTTTTATCAGAGACTACTATGTGTCAAATGGACAGATATAAGAACTTATGATACATGTGGTTTTATCGAAGACCACTATGTGTCAAATGGACAGATAGAAATTTCCTCTTTTGTGTCGTTCTCTTTGTTTCTGCTTTATTTCTTTGCTTTCAGTCATTTTTCCTATCATTTTCTGCCTGTCTGGTCCATTCATCTGTGTGTGTTCGATAATAAAGTTTTACGTACTTTCTCTTAGATTGATAATTGGGTACATGTATTAAGTGCATTTTTGGCTCTAGTGAAATGAGAGTTTGCAGAAATAATTTTAGGTAATTTAGGCCCATTTTTATATTAATGTCCTTAGTTATGTTTATATTTGTCTTCAGATATGTTTTTTAAAATCCTCTGTGTGATAAATTGAATGGAACAGTCAACGCCAGGGACATCTCCTTAGATTATGTGCGCGAATGCGGTAATATGTGTAGGCCTACTTCATTTTCTTTTCCTGTTGTTTTTCCTGTTGAAGTACTGTGTATATATTGAAATGGTTTGGCCTTGTTATGGCTGTATGCAGTCGACTGGGCTAAAAAAAAAAAAAGTAGTAATAACAGTAAGTTGTTTCTTGTTTTGTACATGATTTTCATACTGTTATTTTGAAACTCAAATCTCATACGCCTACTTTACACAAAATTCGTGACATCTCAGTAGAAACAGATCAGCGACACACAGTCAGTAGCTAGAAACCTGCAGAAAATCTAAGCTTGCATTTTCAGGACAGTTGTTTCCCAGAAATGTACTTGGCGTCCTTGGAGGCGTGATGTCAAATTGACATTAACATCAGTGCGGTACAGCCTCATTACATCACGGAAGTGATACATTTCCGGTTACAGCACAGCATGAGTTTATCTTTTCACTACAGCTTATACAAGCACAGCACAGCACACAGAATTCAACTCACGGCTTTAGTACACAGCCAGAAACCAACCATTCAGACAGTAAAACAACCCAAAAAAATGTTTGGACAGCTGATTTCAAAATGTTCCATTGTGTGTGTTATCATTATCATCATCATCATCATCATCATCATCATCATCATCATGTGCCTTGTCGCATGGCGCTGGCGATCATGGCCCTCCACATGAATCTGTCCCTTGTCACTGCAAGTACATCTCCCACACTCTCTGTCCTCGGCCACCCAGCAAGCCCGTCCAATATGTTCTCCCTGGGTCTACCTGGTGTTCTCTTTCCCTCAAGCTTTTCTGTTGTGACCAGGTGCTCTAATTTCTCTTTCCTCACAAAATGTCCGATAAATGTTGCTTGTCTTTTCCTAATCTTCTTTGTTAATCTTCTTCATGTGTCTGCCTCCTTCAGGACTGCTTCGTTTGTTTTCTTTGCTTTCCATGGAACTCTCAACATTCTTCTTAGAAACCACATTTCAGTTTTCCTCATTTTTGTTCTGACTTAACATGTTGACTGTCCACGCCTCACAGCCATACAACAGTATCAGTTCTACATAACATTCAAAAATTCTTTTCCTGATGTTAATTGATAGGCATTATTTGTTTGTGTGTACTTTGGTGTAAAACATTTGAGAGAGAGGTTGATTTCCCAGGTCCCTCCCCCTTGAAGACTGATAAGCCTTCTTGCTTTCCTGAAGTTTTTGTGAGGAAAAGAAAAAGGATGGCACTGCAAAAGGGAGAGCAGCCTGAGTTTCATGTGGTAAAGCCACTGTGACAAAAGACCCACTTTTTTTTTTTTTTTTTTTTTTTTTTTTAAACACACAGGGAGCAATTTCTGACATGAACTGTTCGCCCAGTATAGTTAGAGTCGTTCTCGTTGACCCTTTCACTTCTGCACCCAGTCCACCAGCACCCTGCATTGTCAACCATGCTAGCAAAAACAAAAACCCTCACCCTGTCCACTGGCGTCTGGCGGGAAGCTGGTGGATAGGGTGAGGGAGTCAAGAGTTAATTTTTTTGCAGTTGTTTGATAGGGTGGGGACTTGAAAGGCTGATGACCCAGAAGCAATGCAGAAGATCGGGCAGCCAAAAACCTCCCACCACCACCCACCCCCACCACCCCACTAGTCAATGCCCAAATGCTCAGCCATCTATCAACCAGGTGAAGATATTTTCTTAATCATAGATAAGTAAGTAAGCAAGCAAGCAAGTAAGTAAGTAAGAAGTAAGCAAGCAAGCAAGCAAGCAAGCAGGCATGAAAGCAAGCGAGTAAGTGAGTGAATAATAATGAGTAAGTAGGTGAATAAATAAATACAAAATAAAGGAGTATGTAAATAAACAGAGAGGTAAGAAATGAAAATAATAAATAACAGTAAAAACATGCATATAACCACATGACCGCACACAAACATATACACATACATTCATACATACTTACCCGTATCGACACAGCATGATGGCCGACAACAACAGCTGCAACAACACCAACAACACTAGCAAAGAGAAGACACCCATGTATACATATCGTGTTTGTGTGTGTGTGCAGACTGTATTGATGTACCATGAACTGAAGCGCATCTCCTATGCAGCCTGCGACCCCCAACATCATCAGTTCTCCTTCTTGGCCAGGGAGAAACACCTCAACATCCAGTATTGCCACGTTTTCCGATTGGCCTTACCTGAACAGGTTAAAAAAAAAAAAAGATAGCCATACCTAACCAGTCATCTTGGCTTGGCCTCCTGTGGGGGTGCCGGGGGGGGGGGCTCTTTCAGTATCAATAGTATCCCCACCTTCTGGAAATTCCATGCTAGAAATTTCCTCTTTTCTGTCACTCTCTTTGTTTCTTGTTCCTTTGCTTTCTGTCATTTCTACTGAACATATTTCCTCTTTTCTGTCACTCTCTTTGTTTCTGCCTTGTTCCTTTGTTTTCTGTCGTTTCTACCTATCATATTTCCTCTTTTCTTGTCACTCTTTGTTTCTGCCTTGTTCCTTTGCTTTCTGTCATTTCTACTGAACATATGTCCTCTTTTTCTGTCACTCTTTGTTTCTGCTTTGTTCCTTTGCTTTCTGTCATTTCTACCTATCATATTTCCTCTTTTCTTGTCACTCTCTTTGTTTCTGCCTTGTTCCTT
>JAPXFY010000032.1:12421561-12469061 GCA_030674185.1 Monoplex corrugatus | reverse complement strand
AAAAAATAAACAAACAAACATCTGAACGAGTGTCATTTATTTCAGAAAGTTTATATGGGTATCCATCGGTGGAGAGAAAGTGGAAAAAGGAGAACATTAGTATGGCTTGATGGTTTTATTCTCGTGATTAATTCTTTGACTCCCACCCCCTTTCCACCCGCATGGTGCATTACCAACCATGCCGGCAAAGCAAAAATTTTAACCCTTTGATTCCCTCACCCTGTCCACCAACTTCCTGCAGGAAGCTGGTAGTTAGGGTGAGGGAATCAAAGGGTTAAGTTTTTGTGGTTGGTGGATAGGTTGCGGGAGTCAAAGGGTTGATATGATGTTAGCAGTTAGTGGTTTTTGCACGTTAATGTTTTAGACGTGTGTGTGTGTGTGTGTGTGTGTGTGTGTGTGTGTGTGTGTGTGTTGTGTGTGTGTGTGTGTGTGTTGTGTTGTGTGTGTGTGTTGTGTGTGTTGTGTGTGTTTTCTTTTGTTGTCTTGTGTGTGTGTGTTTTGTGTGTGTGTTTTTTGTGTTTGTGCATGTGTGTTTGTGTGGGTGGTGTGTTTGTATGCGCGCACATTGCGTGTGTGTTTTGTGTGCGTTTGCGTGTGTGTGTGTGTTCTTGTGTGTATGTGTGTGTGTGTTTGCGTGTGTATGTGCGTGTGTGTTCTTTTGTGTGTTCTTTGTGTAGTGTGTGTGTGTGTGTGTGTATTTCTGTTGGTGCAGTTTTAGTCTTGTTTAAATTTTCTTAATTTTTTTTTTCAGTGAAGCCAGTAGTTATTTTAATGTATCGCTGAGTTTTTCACTAGTAGTAGTTGGTGTATCCCTTTTGGCACTTTTTGGTATGTTTGTGTACCTGTCACATGGATGGTCTGGTTGCACTTAATGAATGGAAATATTGTTATCATTATAATCATTGTTATTATTATTATTATTATTATTATTATTATTTATTATTATTATTATTATTATTATTATCATTTTATCAATGTAATGCAAATCACTTGTAGCTGGGTTGTTGCTGGGCGTTTTTATGATTTTTTTTTTATCCTTTGTTTATTATTTTTTCTTTCGTTCTTTTTGTGGGGACCCATTTTTGTTGTGCTACTTTTCCGTGTCGTATGCTTAGTATTTGGATGTCGTTGTGGTTGCTTATATTTTGAGATGTTTCCAAGACTTTTTTGTTTGTTTGTTTTTTTTGTTAACCTTCTTTGCTATTTTCGATGTCAGATTTTTCTCAGTGTTCTGTAGCAGTTACAGGTTCTAACAGGAGAAATGACGGTGATGTTGATGATGATGGTGATGATGATGATGATGATGATGATGATGATGATGATGATGATAATTGAAATCTTATTTTCCAGTTTTGTAGGTATTAGCGTATTGTTTCACCGACATGCCTGCCGTCGTTAAACTCACATACATTAAGACAAGATTTTAGTACACATGTTTGAAAAATACTTCAAGAAAATACGTAATGAAAAGAAATGCACAATCCAGCAAAAGGTTTGGAGTGTGTTCAAGAGAGATTCGCTGCACCCAGGCAGTCCCATATGTGCTCCACCCAGATCAGCCAGACTCCTTGAGCCTGCACAAAACCCTGTGTGGTGGCAAGATCTTGAAGTGGGGGTTGTGGGATTGTTGGGGGGGGGGGGGGGGGGGTAGGAGAGAATGGGACCACAGAAAGACTAAGCTCCCTCCATCAGTTTCAGTTTCAGTTGCAATTTTTCAAAATGACGTCTCCGCGCTCGGAATGAATTCCATATGCACTAACGTCACAGGTGCTGTGTGACGGAGAAGATCCAGAATGATCATGGAACAAGCCTTAAGCCTGCACATAAACACTCGAGCTGTCTGGGTCCTGAGGTCATACCTAGGTAGTGCCATAAGCTTGGGGTCGTAGGGGAGTGAGGTGGCAGAGACCTCAACTTTTCCTGGGACCAGTAGCATGAGGGTAGCGCCCATCCCCTTTCCCTTGCTTCAAATTCATATTCATATTCATTTTTTTTTTTTTTGCCAAGACTTCAGAAAGGCATGAAGGCTAATTGGTCTTCAAGGGGTTGGACATGGGAAATCAACCTATCTCTCCAATGTTTTTCACTAAGGAGGCCGGGCAATGCCTTGCTCTTCAAAATTTTCAACTGCTGTGGGATCTTTAATATGTGCAGCAAGAAGGCACATGGGTCTGACTTGTTTTTCGTCCCCTTCCAAAGGACTAGACATTCAGGTTGATTTTCCGGTCAAACTGAGGAGAAAAGACCAGGCCTCTACAGGGAGCGAACCCTGGAACCTCGAGTTTAGTTATTGGCAGGTGGACGTCTTAACCATTCTGCCACTTTCTCCATCAGAAATATTGGAGTTACAAGATGGACAGGAAACGGCCCGGTGTTTATGGCACAGACTGGGATTGAACTCGAGACGTCAGCTCTTGATTCCACAGTAGAGCCAGCCAGTCCACACTGGAAAGGAAGAAACGAAGAAAACAGATAAAGATAAAGATTTTTAAAAAAAACGAATTGACCCAAAAATATGATAATCTTATCAGACCATAAAGTGCATGATTAAAATGTCTTGACCATAAAAAAATTCTTATGTAAATATTTCCCCAATAAGATTGCCAATAAGTGGTCCGTTCATGGGTGTGCCACTCTGCATGATTCAGTCATGTGATCTTGTTGGATTAGACTCTTTCAGGGCTGTGCTTTACTGTATGATTCGGTCATATGATCTTGCAGGATTCGCCCCTTTCAGGGCTGTACTGTACGGTAAGATTCAGTCATATGATCTTGCAGGATTTGCCCCTTTCAGGGCTGTACTGTACGGTAAGATTCAGTCATATGATCTCGCAGGACTGGCCACTTTCAAGGCTGTGCTCTACAGTACGATTCAGTCATATGATCTTGCAGGACTGGCCCCTTTCAGGGCTATACTAAACTGTAAGATTTAGTCATGATCTTGCAGGATTGGCCTCTTTCAGTGGTGTACTGTACTGTAAGATTCAGTCATATGATCTTGCAGGACTGGCCCCATTTAGGGCTGTACTGTACTGTAAGATTTAGTCATATGATCTTGCAGGATTGGCCTTTTTCAGGGCTGTACTATACTGTATGATTCAGTCATATGATCTTGCAGGACTGGCCTCTTCAGTGTATGCTATACTGTAAAATTCAGTCATATGATCTTGCAGGACTGGCCCCTTTCAGTGCTGTGCTGTACTGTATGGTTCAGTCATATGATCTTGGAGGATTTTGGTCCCTTGCAAGGCTGCAGTATACTGTATGATTCAGTCATATGATCTCGCAAGATTGGCCCCTTTCAGGGCTATACTGAACTGTGAGATTCAGTCATATGATCTTGCAGGATTTTTGTCCCTTCCGAGGCTGCAGTATACTGTATGATTCAGTCATATGATCTTGCAAGACTGACCCCTTTCAGTGCTGTACTGTACTGTAATGTTCTGTCATGTGATCTTGCAGGATTGGCCTCTTTCAGGAAGCTGGTGGACAGGATGAGGGAATCAGAAGGTTAATTTTTTTGCTGTTGAAGGATAGGGTGCAGGTGTCAAAGGGTTAAGGTGAAGGTGACAGGACTACAGCTGACCATCCCCAGTTTCAAATTTGTGCTCTTGCACGCGGTAGGAGAAAGAAGTACAGCTAGCTGTCTGATTCGCTGTTGTGTCCTGCTGAATCAGATTTGAACGCAAAAGTTGTAAGGCTGGCTCATTTGACTAGAGTCACGTTATCCGGAAAAAAAACAAAGTCCTTTTCTTCAACTGGACGAAGCAGCAGGGAAATTTTAGTCTTTTTTGTTGTTGTTGTTGAAGTTTTGTATTTGATGTTTGTTTGTTTGTGATCTTATGCTTACACTTGGGAAAGACCACGCGGCCCCAAAATTTGCGCCTGTCTTGTCTGGTTGGATTGAATGCGTGTTCTGATTTGTTATTTTGTTATTTTTTCTGGGTCCTGTTTGCTTGAATGCTGGCATTCGCACTTGTTATAGAGTCATGTTGTCAAGAAATTGGTGTCTCCTGATGACTTCTGTGACTGAATTATGCAGCGTCACATGTCCTGAAGTTTAATTCTTAAGGGGAAAACAAAATAGGTTCAGGTATAATTGAACTCAAACCCCTTCAGAAAATTGGCCCCATCTCGATGATGACTTCAATCATTGAATTCTGCAGCATTGCCTGTCATTTAGTTTTATTCTTGAAAGATAAAACAGAAAGGGTCCTGCCATTATTTATTTTAACAGAAAGGGTCCTGCCATAATTTAACCCAGACTCTCAAGAATGTTGGTGGCGTCTTGATGGCCTCTACACTGTAATCATTTAGTAATGCACGTCCTTTAGTTTTATTCTTAAAGAGAAAACGAGATGGGTCCTGCCACAGTTGAACCCTAACCCTTATGACAAAGCAAGGAGTTTACCATCACAGCTCTCCGTCAAGGGGCGGGGTGGGGGGTGGGTGGGGGGAGCACTCACCCGTGAGACATGCAGGGAATTTAAGAGAGAGAGAACGGGGAAAGTGAAGGGACAGGGTCTGTTGGCAGGCCAAACACGCCGTGCAGCAAGTGCAACATCGCATCTCTGTCCACGAAGAGTCCAGGATGATGCCCTTTCCCACCTCCTCCGAACAACCCGGCGACCACCCCACGTTCATGTCTTCCATGCTGCAAAGACGCAAAGCCTTCGGCACCGGGTCCTCAAGACCGGACATGTCCTCCGACAGCAGCACTCTGAGCGACCAGGATTCACCAGGACGCCTGAACATCACCAGACATAACTCCGCCCCGCCTTTGGGCGATGAAACCCCTGACCCTGTGACACCTGTGGCTGGACAGGCGTCGGGCGTGCCAGGCCACCCTCAGGTTGTGCCTGTTTCCGTGGAGATAAAGCGAGAGGTCAAGAGCAAGGGGTCACCCGTGAAGGCGCTGAAGAATGCCATCGACAAGCGTTTTGTGCGCAGCTCCTCGGATTCAGCGACGCCGGAAGCTTTGATGTCGGCTGGCGCTTTGTCTCGCTCAGCGATGAAGAAAAACGCTGACCAGAAAGCGACACGACCAGCTGTGGTGAGATGGTTTAGATTTGTTTTTGTTTTTTTGGAGTTTTTTTTTCGTGTAGTTTTAAAACCATTTAGCTGTTCTTGAAACATTTTCTTCATCTCAAATAGCAGTACAAATTTTATAAGATCTTTCTGTCTGTGTCATCTAGTGTTTCTTTGATAACTGGTGGTTTCATCTCTCAGCTTGTGAATCATGTGTCACCTTGCAGTTACGACTTTATTGTGAGATACTAGAGTTCCCCTCCCCATCTCCCATCATTTGTTATCCCAGAGTTTCCCCTCCGTCATGAAATTCAGTGAGTTTACCTGTAATACAGTGTACAGTTTCCTGGTGTTAGGCTCGCTAAGGCCTAAACTATTGAAAGATGGACAGAGAGAGACAGACCTACTTACATTCATGCAACAACACAACACCTAAAATTCAAACTTCCATACAAATTTCTTTATTAACACACACATGCACACACACACACACACACACACACACACACATGCACGCACGCACGCACGCATGCACGCACACACACACACACACACACACACACACACACACACACACACACACACACACACACACACACACACACTCACAAACACACACACACACACACACACACACACACACACACACACACACACACACACACACACACACACACACACACACACACTCATTATTTCACTTATCATGTTCAATTTCCTGATCATTTGAATAGCTTTTTTTTCTTCCTGTATTTTACGGCGATCGTGCAGTTTTCTTCTTAATGTAAAATCCTTCGTGTTTGTGGTCAGTGGCAGTCTGTGGTGATCCTCCCTCCCAGAGGGTTAAGTTTCAAGTTTTTTTCCTTTCATTCATTCATTCATTCATTCATTCATTCATTCATTCATTCATTTGGTTCTTTTTTCCTCAGTCTTTCTTTCTGTCTTTCTCTCTATCGTTCTGTCTTTCCCTATTCCTCTTTCTTTTGTTATTTGATGTGTTCTTCACGTTTATATTACATTTTGATATGTGTGTGTGATGATGCAGGTTTCATACTCAGACTCAGTTTGTACTGGTTGTACGTCAGTCAGGCAAACAGTATACCCATCACTCAATGTGGATATTATTCTGTGTATTTCTGTTGTGGCTCCGTTGTTTATTTCGTACTCCGTTGCCAGGGTCAACAGTGTAGTCGCTTTTGGTATTGTTGTTGTTGTTCTTCTTCTTCTTGTCATTGTTGTTGTTGTCGTCATTGTTGTTGTTGTAGTTATTGGACTTTCAGACAGATTTTTTGCAGTTTTAATTTGACATGAAGGAGTTTTCAGCTTAAAAGGTATGGTAATTTGCACAGCTGATCTGCATATGTTCATTCATTTTGCACTCGAGTGTACTCTGCTTTCATCGCCTTTTTGCATTGTTTTATTTTTGCTAAGCTGTGGCTTGTATCTCTGGCACTGTGGATTTTCTTCAGTTTGGATTGGATTGGATTGGAAATGGGCATTTATAGTTTGCACAAAAATGAGCTTTTTTTTTTCTTTTTCTTTATTTTGTTTTTTGTTTTTTGCTAAGTCAATGTCAAGCGTGTGTGCTGTGTGGAAAGGGGGGGGGGTGGAAGGGGAGGGAAGAAAAGGAGAGAGTTTGGAAGATGGGATGTATTGTGCTGTCGCCATTTTGTCTTCATATCTGGAGTTGAAGCTTGTCCAAGAGGGATTGATCGCATTCGGAAAGTGCCATATGTGCTCGCTCCGTCCTGGTCTGCTCACACTCAGACAGTGCCACATGGGCTCCTTCCCAGTTTGTTCGCACTTGGGACAGTGCCGCATGCGTTCCTCCCCAGTCTGCCAGTGGTTATTTTGCAGACTCCTCAAGCCTGCGCAGAACCCAAGGTTTTGAAATGGGGAGGTGGAGTTTAGAGCGGGAGCTATGAAACACTTAAGCTGACGCCATCAGGATGATTGGACCATTAAGGTTGGCAGTGATCTGGCTGGTTGTTATGCTGGCGGCTGGGTTTGAACTCCAGATGTCAGATAATGAGTCCACAGCTTCTGTCAATAGATACCGTCTATTTCTTGTGTGTATTTTATTTAAGTTTAAAGAATGTAGATTGATGCACAATTCTGCCATTTCTTGATGAATAAGGGATGCTTACAAGAACGTAGACTGATGCCTAATTCTGCTATTTTTTGATGAATAAAGGATGTTCACAAGAACGTAGATTGATGCATAATTCTGCCATTTTTTGATGAATAAAGGATGTTCACAAGAACGTAGATTGATGCATAATTCTGCCATTTCTTGATGAATTAAGGATGCTCACAAGAATCGACTTCACTTTGTCAGAAGCAAACTTAAGCCAGATCTTTTGAGTATCCTGTAGTCAGTTCTTTGTGAAGTTTTATGTCATCATATATGACTGTTTTTGAACAACTTTTCACCATCTTGCCGTTAGATACCCACGGAGAATCGTCAGCTGCCCTCTGCCCCTCCGGTCTCCTCCCCAGTTGGGGCCAACAGAGCGGGCGGTAGCGCTGGAGGAGACATCGCTCCTGGTCAACAACCGCAGCGAATGGCCGAGCGCCACAGCCTGGAGGAGGACGACCCTCGCCCGCCCTTCTCCTCCTCCTCCTCCTCCCCTGCCCCCCTCTCTGGCGGCATCCCTTCCAACGGGGTGCGCAACTCTCCGCAGAGGAGGCCTGCCCGCCCGGCCTGTGACAGTAGCGCGGCTGGACGGGCAGCAGGAAAGAGACACGACAACTGGCAGCTAGTCAACATGCTCGGCACCGCCGTCGAGTCCAAGTCGGCCCTGGTGGCGGTGGAAGAGCCCAAGCCCGTGTTGAGCACAGGTGTGGTGATAGGAGTAGGGATCAAGAGGCCGCCCAGACGACCTCCGCCCCCCACCCCTCCCGACTCTCCCGATTCTCCCACTTCCTCCACACAGACTCCTGCAAGTTCGTCACATGTGCATTTTGAAAGCCCATGCTCTGAGTCGGTGGGCTCGCCGCATGTGCATTTCGAAAGCCCATGCTCAGAGGGGGTGAGCTCATCGCATGTGCATTTTGAAAGCCCATGTTCCGATTCCATCGGTTCGCCGCATGTGCATTTCGAAATCCCTTGTTCTGAGTCGGTGAGTTCGCCGCACGTGCACTTCGAAAGCCCGTGTTCGGAGTCGGTGGATGAGGAAGAGGAGGAGGAGGACGAGGAGTGCACGTGGCCGGACCTCCCCTCTCCCAGTGACGTGATGGTGGAAATGGAGGTGGAGGTGAAGGGGGAGGAGGACGAGGACAGCGGGCGCGACACGCCGGAGAAGAAACGCGAGTCTCCCACGGGCAGTCTGGAGCAAGGGGAAGCTGGTCACGTCTGCCATTCCCCTATTCTGGCTGAGGAGCTGGCTGCTGCTGGTTGGTTCAGTCAAGGGTGAGTTTTCATGTCGGTGTGTGCTGTGGAAAGGAGGGGTGGTTAAGTAGGTGGGGGAATGCGGGGGACGTGTTCCACTTCATTTCATGTAAGACTGCGTTATACTTCTGTGATAAGTGCCAAATGAAATAGTGCGGTGATTTCATGAATATTGTAGAAATTGGTAATGATTGACATTTAACCTGTCTATGAAGCCCAAAGCTTGCCCGGAGACGTGATGGCACCATGTGGGTAAAAGGTGGAGATGTGATATCACCATGTGGGTAAAAGGTGGAGATGTGATAATAACAGGTGGGTAAAAGGTGGAGATGTGATATCACCATGTGGGTAAAAGGTGGAATGTGATATCACCATGTGGGTAAAAGGTGGAATGTGATAATCACCATGTGGGTAAAAGGTGGAGATGTGATAGCACCATGGGTAAAAGGTGGAGATGTGATATCACCAGTGGGTAAAAGGTGGAATGTGATATCACCAGTGGGTAAAAGGTGGATGTGATACACCATGGTGGGTAAAAGGTGGAGATGTGATATCACCAGGTGGGTAAAAGGTGGAGATGTGATATCACCATGTGGGTAAAAGGTGGAGATGTGATATCACCAGTGGGTAAAAGGTGGAGATGTGATATCACCAGTTGGGTAAAAGGTGGAGATGTGATATCACCATGTGGGTAAAAGGTGGAGATGTGATATCACCATGTGGGTAAAAGGTGGAGATGTGATATCACCATGGTGGGTAAAAGGTGGAGATGTGATATCACCAGGTGGGTAAAAGGTGGAGATGTGATATCACCAGGTGGGTAAAAGGTGGAGATGTGATATCACCATGTGGGTAAAAGGTGGAGATGTGATAACACCAGGTGGGTAAAAGGTGGAGATGTGATATCACCAGTGGGTAAAAGGTGGAGATGTGATATCACCAGGTGGGTAAAAGGTGGAGATGTGATATCACCAGGTGGGTAAAAGGTGGAGATGTGATATCACCAAGTGGGTAAAAGGTGGAGATGTGATACACCAAGTGGGTAAAAGGTGGAGATGTGATACACCAAGTGGGTAAAAGGTGGAGATGTGATAACACCAAGTGGGTAAAAGGTGATGATATCATAACACCAAGTGGGTAAAAGGTGGAGATGTGATAGCACCAAGTGGGTAAAAGGTGATGATATCATAACACCAAGTGGGTAAAAGGTGGAGATGTGATAGCACCAAGTGGGTAAAAGGTGAGATGTATAACACCAGTGGGTAAAAGGTGGAGATGTGATAGCACCAAGTGGTAAAGGTGGAGATGTGATAACACCAAGTGGGTAAAAGGGATGTGTAGACATGTTGATTGAACCCCAAGTGGGTAAAAGGTGGAGATGTGATAGCATCAAATGGGTAAAAGGTGGAGATGTGATAGCACCAAATGGGTAAAAGGTGGAGATGTGATAACACCAAGTGGGTAAAAGGTGGAGATGTGATAGCATCAAATGGGTAAAAGGTGGAGATGTGATAGCACCAAATGGGTAAAAGGTGGAGATGTGATGGCACTAAGTGGGTAAAAGGTGAAGATTTCACTGATCTCACATGTCAGTTTACGTACAGATATGCCAGAGCCTATACCATGTGTGTACACTCACAGATTGTCATGTACATGCATCGAAGATCCTATGTCATGTCAGTGTTCAATCAATCAGTGGCTTATGGAAACATGAAAGTACTGCCCCAAAAACCATGAAAATACTGCCCCAAGAGAGAGAGCTCTTTATATGTATGCACCTGTGAATTTCTTTATATGCGTATACGTGTGAATTTTGTTTGTGTGTTTGTTTTTCAGAATGATGGAATCTTCAATGAGTTTGGATCGCCGAGAGATAGAGGACCCCTCCCTCAAACAGGCGCCTTGGTACCAACCAGGAATTCCAAGGTAACACTCGCTCTTACGCACACACCACAGCACACCACACCACACCATACCACAACACAACACAACACAACACTGCAACACACCACACATGTGTAAAATATTTTTCACCTCGGGACAAAACAGTGATATACTCTGGTGGTAACTCACATGAAAGAGGAGTAGGCATCATAATGGACAAAGACAAATCAAAAGCAGTTAAGGGATACTGGGCAGTGTCCGACAGAGTTTTACTGGTCAAATTCGGAGGCAAACCTTTTGATATCAACATCATACGGGTGTATGCACCAACATCTGCAAGTACTCAGGAAGACATCGACAACTTCTACGAAGTATTAGAGATGGCCAAGGTCCAATGTAAATCACAAGAAGTTACAGTCATAATGGGAGATTTTAATGCTAAAGTGGGACAGGATAGGGTGGAGGATATAGTTGGACCTCATGGCCTTGGTACACAAAATGAAAGAGGGGGGAAGCTTGTAGAATGGGCACAGATGAATGAGTTCATAGTAGGAAACACCTGGTTTGAGCAGCCTAATAGAAGAAAATGGACTTGGGTGAGTTAAGGAGATAATACCAAAAATCAGATTGACTACATCCTGATCAACAAAAGATTTATACATTCTTTACTGTCAAAATCAGATTGACTACATCCTGATCAACAAAAGATTTATACATTCTTTACTGTCAGCAAAAACACTACCAGGCGCAGACTGCAACAGTGACCACAATCCGGTAGTGGGAAGGTTTAGGCTGAAATTGAGGAAAAGGAAACAGACCAAAAGCAACATCAAACTAAACCTTGGACTCTTAAAGTCAGATAAAATGATACGTCAAAAATTTAATGTACATGTTCAAAACAAATTCAGTGCTCTGGAAGACGTTGGTGACAGTGAAGAACAATGGACAAAGTTGAGAAGTTCTATAAATGAAGCTTGTGAAGAAATCCCTTAGGCAAATAGAAAAGCAAAAAAGAGCTGGATGACTAATGAAATTTTGGGCCTGATGGAGGAAAGGAGGAAGGCAAAGAGAAACAAGGAGATATACAGGAAGATAAACAAAGAAATCAGGTATAGGTGCAATGAAGCTAAGGAAGCTTGGCTGAATACAAAATGCAAAGAGGTAGAAGAACGACACAAAATGGATCCTCAGGGTATGTACAGACGAATTGAAGAAATTGTCCACAGAAAAATACATGCACATCAACTGGTTGCTTAAAATCGAAAAATGGCACGCTTATCATGGAGAAAGACAAAATATTAGACAGATGGGGAGAGTACATTAAAGACCTTTTTGAGGATGACAGAAACGAAGAACACATTATAAAAAAGAACTTTGAAGGACCACCCATAATGAAATATGAAGTTAGAGCAGCACTGAAAAAGATGAAACCAGGGAAAGCCCCAGGACCAGACAACATTACTACAGAGATGATTGAAGCCCTGGAGGAATTTGGCATAGAAAAAATAACAGTCCTCCTAAATGAAATTTATGACACTGGAAAAATCCCCAAAGATATGTCAAAATCAATTTTCATTGCACTTCCAAAGAAGACGGGCTATAGAATGCGAACTCCATCGCACAATCAGTTTGATGAGTCATGTAACAAAAATCCTGTTAAGAATAATCATGATGAGGACAAGGAATAGAATCAAAAGAGAAAAGGAACTATTAATGCCATATACATCCTAAGAACTATCATAGAGAGGTCAATTGAGGTGAATAAGGATTTGTACTTATGCTTTGTTAACTATACCAAGGCTTTCGATCGGGTACGACATGATGAATTGATCAACCAACTGGAGAGACTCAATGTCGATGGAAAAGATCTACGAATAATCAGGAATATGTACTGGGAACAAACAGCTGCAATGAGAATAGAAAACAATATAAGCTCTTTTCAAAACATCAAAAGAGGAGTCAGACATGGTTGTGTTTTGTCACCAGATCTGTTTTCACTATATAGCGAAAACATCATGAGAAACCTAGAAGAAGACCCTGGATTAAAGGTTGGAGGGAAAATGATAAACAACATTCGGTACACAGATGACACCGTGCTAATTGCAGAAAACGAAAGGGACCTACAAAACCTTGTGAATATAATAGAAACAGAAAGCAAAGGTAAGGGGTTGGAACTAAACAGCAGGAAGACTGAAGTCATGGTGATCAGTAAAAAACATGAAATCCCCTCATGCAAAATAACAGCAAATGGCACAACCTTGACACAGGTTAATAAGTTCAAATACCTGGGAACGGTCATTTCATCAGACGGCAGATGCACATCGGAAATAGCTGGCAGAATCGGCCAAGCCAAAACAGCGTTCAAGAAGATGACAAGCATTCTTACCAACAAATGCCTGTCAATTAACATCAGAAAGAGAGTCCTTGAATGTTATATAGAACCAATACTGTTGTACGGATGCGAGGCATGGACAGTCAGCAAGCAAAGCCAGAGCAGGATCAAGGCAGCCGAGATGTGGTTTCTCAGAAGAATGTTGAAAGTTCCATGGACAGCAAAGAAAACAAACGAGACAGTCTTGATGGAGGCAGACACAAGTAGATCACTCATAAGGAAGATTAGGAAAAGACAAGCAACATTTATAGGCCATTTTATGAGGAAGGGGGATTTGGAGCACCTGGTCACAACGGGAAAGCTGGAGGGAAAGAGAGCACCAGGTAGACCCAGGGAGACCCAGGGAGAGAATGCTGGACGGACTTGCAGAGTGGCTGGGGATGAGGAGGGTGGGGGAGATGCTGGGGGCAACGAGAGATAGAGATGGTTGGAAGTCCATGGTCGTCAACACCATGCGGCAGGGCACCTGATGATGATGATGGAACAAAAATCTGCCATTTTGAAAATGTGGAGTAAGAAAATCTTTATTTCTTTAAAAAAAACTTTTAAGAGTACCAATTTGAAGCTCTTAAGTGGCCTTTATTCCCTGTGGGGATGCCGGGGGCTCTTTCAGTATAAATAGTATCCCCACCTTCTGGAAATTCTGTGCTAGAAATTTCCCCTTTTCTTTGTCACTCTTTTGTTTCTTTCTTACTCATTGCTTTCTGTGGTCTCTTTCTATCTTTTTCTTTTTTTTTTTTTTGTTTTTTTGCATCCTCTTTTTTTTTTCCTAACGTAAGCTTATATGGTCTCTGAATTGTCCTTTTATTTTTATCATCTATTCTAAGTATGTATGGTCTGAACATTATAAAAAACACATTTTTCTCTCTGTTTCACACACACGTACAGTTCACTAAAGGCAAGTAAAAAGCTTCCTCCCCATGTGTTACCTCCCCTGTGCCATATATATTTTCTGTCCCTCTGAGCATGCTGTTGGCTCATTGGGGAAAACTGGGATCACACTGTGTAGTTTCATTCACTTCACATTTCCTGACCATCACTGCAGGTGTCTGTATCTCTCAGGCCAGGATACATAATAATAAGCATAGAGTACAGCCCTGTCACAGTTCCAAATGGAACTCCATAGCATCATGATTATTCTCCCCATCATGATCATGATCGTCATCGCATTGTGAAAAACATTCCGGTTTCTATAGAAACTAAGGTGACCTAGAAAATGGGACCAAAAGATGAGCACAAAGATAATTGCCTCCTGAGTGTGATGATCCTTAACCCTTTGAGCCCTAGCCCCCTGAGCCATACAATACACTATTCCTGGGCTCCTGAGCAGAGTGCACTGAAAATCTACCCCATCGTAGTAATGCATGCATAAGAGACCCACATCTGTGTTGTCATACTCAACACCTAAATCGCCTTGAACAAATGTTTTATTCCACCCTTCACTCAAATTTTGTGCATCACCACCATCCCCTGTAGGTCTGTTTACGTAACTGTTGCCACGCCTACCTTCTCTGCCAGTCCGATCCTCATTGTCACTGTTTGAATCGCCTACACCTCCATCATCACTGTTTTCACTTTCGAGATCACTCTCTGGATAACTTTGAGCAAAATCCTGCTCATCTGAATCGGAATCGTACAAAGCTTCGAGCACTTGCTCAGTGGTGAAAAAACGCTGGCGCTTGTTTGCCTCACGAGAGGTCGAAGGTTGAGGAGTTGATCTTTTCATTGTGAAAACTGACAAAACGTACACCAAACTATCACAATGGAGGCTGCCATGTGCAAATTGAAGTGTTCTGCAGCGACTGGGAAGGAATTATTCTGATTGGATAATATAAAAATAGAGCGAGACCCAGCTGTTTGACCCACTGTGGCGACGTACAGCGTGCACTCAGAATACGGTCACACAAAGCGTTGCGACCTGTAGGTCACATTTGGGCCCAGAGGGTTAACCCTTTGACTCCTGCACACAAAAACTTTACCTAGCTTCCTGCAGGAAGCTGGTGGATAGGTTGAGGAAGTCAAAGGGTTGGGTTTTTGCTTTGCTAGTATGGTTGACAATGCAGAGTGCTGGTGGTGGACAGCGTGCGGGAGTCAAAGAATTAAGTTTTTGCTTTGCTAGTATGGTTGACAATGCAGGATGCTGGTGGACAGCGTGCGGGAGTCAAAGGGTTAAACAAATTTTTATTATAAATCACACATCAACACCGTAGTTTGTGTCGGCAGGGAAATAGCGCTGGAGATCTTGCAGCAGGACGTTGTGGGGTCATTCATCGTGCGGGACAGCGCTACGCACCTGGGCTGTTACGCACTGTCTGTCCGCGTGCCAGAGTCCGTCAGCCGCACAGGGGTGTCCCATTATGTCATCGCCAAAAACCCCAAGGGCTTTAGGTTGAAGGTGAGTTGGTTGTGGGCAAGGTTTGTGTCGTTAATACATGATCTTGATGTGCTAATTCCACCACCTGTTCTTTCAAACGTTTATGTGAAATATAGATGTATACCTTTCAGGATATAGATAGTATCCCCACCTTAAATTCTGTGCTAGAAATGTCCTCTTTTCTGTCATTCTCTCTGTTTCTGCCTTGTTTCTTTGCTTTCTGTTATTTCTTCCTGTCATTTTTTGCCTTGCTGGTCCATTCGCCTGTATGTGTTCTAGAAAGTCTCCAGTCACCTGTATGTGTTCTAGAAAGTCTCCAGTCACCTGTATGTGTTCTAGAAAGTCTCCATTCACCTGTATGTGTTCTAGAAAGTCTCCATTCACTTGTATGTGTTCTAGAAAGTCTCCACCTGTATGTGTTCTAGAAAGTCTCCGGTCACCTGTATGTGTTCTAGAAAGTCTCCAGTCACCTGTATGTATTCTAGAAAGTCTCCAGTCACCTGTATGTGTTCTAGAAAGTCTCCAGTCACCTGTATGTGTTCTAGAAAGTCTTCAGTCACCTGTATGTGTTCCAGAAAGTCTCAAATACTTTTTTCTTAGGATTTGATAGTTGGGTACATGTATTGAGTACATTTTTGGCTCTAAGGAAGTGTGGTAGTTGGGTACATGTATTGAGTACATTTTTGGCTCTAAGGAAATGTGATGTGCGGAAGCAGTTTTAAATGGTATAGGCCCATTTTTATGTATGTTTGGTGTCCTTAGTTATGTTCGTGTTCATGTTTGCTTATGTCTTCTTGTGATATGTTTGTGTTCATGTTTGCTTAACCCTTTCCCATTTGCAGATTCTGCTCAGAAACTCTTCCTAGTATTCGGAGATTTCCGAAAGCCTGTGAATGAAAAGGTCAGACACTGACCGATATCTTGTAAATGAGGCGATGTGTGGTACCAAACTCAGTATCATTCTTTCACTGGTTTATCCTGACTTTCGCGGGAAACTTCATTCATGAGGTGTGTGTAACCCCTAGTGCTTAGAGCGTGATGGAAATTCCCCACCAGGCCTAAGTAACAGGCGGTGGGCTGCGGCGGGTGTAAATAAAAAGCGGGGTTTCCCGGTCGGCGGGCTGCGGCGGGATAAAATGGGAAAGGGTTAAGTCTTCTTGTGATATGTTTGTGTTCACGTTTGCTTAAGTCTTCTTGTGATATGTTTGTGTTCATGTTTGCTTAAGTCTTCTTGTGATATGTTTGTGTTCATGTTTGCTTAAGTCTTCTTGTGATATGTTTGCGTTCATGTTTGCTTAAGTCTTCTTGTGATAGATTGGACAGACTGGTCAGCGCTGAGGGCATATCCTTGAATTATGTGTGCAGATGTGTTGATATGTGTACCTAATTTTCTTTTGTCAGCAAGCAAAGCCAGAGCAACATTGAGGCAGCCGAGATGTGGTTTCTCAGAAGAATGTTGAGATTTCCATGGACAGCAAAGAAAACAAACGATGCTGAAAACAAACGAGACAGTCTTGATGGAGGCAGACACAAGTAGATCACTCATAAGGAAGATTAGGAAAAGACAGGCAACATTTATAGGCCATTTTATGAGGAAGGGAGATTTGGAGCACCTGGTCACAACGGGAAAGCTGGAGGGAAAGAGAGCACCGGGTAGACCCAGGGAGAGAATGCTGGGCGGACTTGCAGAGTGGCTGGGGATGAGGAGGGTGGGGGAGATGCTAGGGGCAACAAGAGATAGAGATGGCAGGAAGTCCATGGTCGCCAATGCCATGCGGCAGGGCACCTGATGATGATGATGATGAATTTTCTTTTCCAGGTGTTTTTTTGTTTGTTTGTGTGTGTGTGTGTGTGTGTCCAGTGAGGTATGGTGTACTTTTTGAGATGGTTACATCCCTGATATGGCTCTACGCAGTTGGCTGGGCTTTAAACAACAATAACAGTTAGGGTTTAGGTTGAAGGTGAATTGGCTGTAGTGTCTTGTCATGAGGTTTAGATTGGAGATGAGTTTTCTATGGAGTGTTGCCGAGGGGCTTAGCTTGTAGGTGAGTTGGTTTGTAATGTTGCCTTTCTTTAACACTTTGACTGCCACACCTGATCCGCCAACTTCAAAAACTTGACCCTTTGACTGGGATGGTTATGACCCTGTCGGCCATATCACCTGAGGTGGGTGTCGACGAAAAAAACTGAACCAAATCGATCAATCATTTGAACATCTTATGTTTTCTTTAGGGTGGAAGCAACAAAGACTTTCTCAACCTGACGGCCCTGGTCACCTACCACACCCATACGGCGGACAACATGCCCTGCAAGCTGCGTCTGCTCAACAACGCACGGAACCCCACCTTCCTGGCCGCTGAGCGCGAAGACAGCGAGGAGGACTCCGCACCCAGCAGTCTCTCGGCTGAGGTGGAACAACTCCGGCTGTGACAAGCTGGGGGAAGAATGTGTGTGTGTGTGTGTGTGTTGTGTGGTGTGTGTGTGTGTGTGTGTGTGTGTGTGGTGTGTGGTGTGTGTGTGTGTGTGTGTATTTGTCTCTGTGGTGTGTGTGTGTGTTGTGTGTGTGTGTGTGTGTGTGTGTGTGTGTGTATTTGAGTCTCTGTGTGTGTGTGTGTGTGTGTGTGTGTGAGTGTTTTTTTGTTTTTGTGTGTGTGTTTTGTGTGTGTACGTGTTTTTTTTGTTTTTTTTTAATGTGTGTATGTGTGTGCTCGGTTTCTGCTTATGTAATGTAGCCGATGGGTTGCTTGTGCGTGTATGTGTGTGAGATTTCAGTTGATATGGTTGGTATTTGAATTTTGAAGGATTTGTTTTTGATCACGTGTGTAGTATATGATTTGTGCGTGAAGTGTTTGTGTTGTATATCTCACAGAAATTGCTTGTGTGGAGGATTGTCATTGGTTGGTTTGACCACTTTTTGGTTATTTTGTGTGTGTGCATAAGTGTGTGTGAAGTATTCCTGTTTGGTAGAAATTGGTTGGTTTGGGTTGTGTGGAGCAATCTTGTTGGATATAATCCTGACCGGGTTTTGAAAGGAAGGCTGTCATTGGTTGGTTTCGATTGCGTCGATCGTTCCTATTGGACACAGTCTTGGCCGGTGCTTGAAAGGAAGGCTGTCATTGGTTGGTTTTGATTGTGTGGAGCATTCCGATAGGATAAAGTCCTGGCCGGTGCTTGAAAGGAAGGCCATCATTGGTTGATCTTGTGTGACACATTCCAAATGGATAAAAGAAGTGATGGGACGTGGGGCTGTCATTGGTCGATTTCTAGTTGGACAAGTGTTTACATCGGCTAAGAAGGAGCGGATATTTTTGACTGGTGGGAAGGGAAAGATCCGAGGAGGCGTACTGTGAACAAATTGTTCTGGGTCATAGGAATGGGTATTTTGATAAGAGATGAAAAGATCATCCAAAGACAGTACTTAATTGTCTTTGAGCGGTGTGGACCATTTCTGTTGGAAATGACCACCAAAAAAAAAAGTCACCACAGCGAGCCAAAAGAAGTAGAAGGACCAGGAAGACAGAAAATTGTTCATTGCATGAAAAGAAAAACTTTTTTGAACACATCCAAACTGGACAAAATTTTCAACAGATGTGATCGAAATTGAGCAAGTTTTTTTGTGTTTTTTTCCATTTTGCAGGGAATTAATAAGACAAGAATTTTCAACGGAAGTTACCTAATTTTGGTGAGGACTTTTCAAGATGAATTTGAAAATGATTTATGATGGAAAAGGTCTAATGGAAATCAGTTTTTGGTAGAGATTGTGAAATTTGGAGGAGTGATTAATTTCAGATCTGTTTGACAGTGTCTTGGGGAGAGGAACCATGAGCAAAGATGTGAAGTTTTAATAAGATTGTGGAATTTTTTTGTTTTTGTTTCGTTTTCATAGCTTTATTTTCGTCTTCTTTCTTTGTCTTTTCGTAAAGATTAGTTTTGTTGGAGCATAAATGAAGAAGACAAAGAGAGAGTAGGAAAGGACGCTGGTTCATTGAGTTCACACAGATAATGGTGGTTGGTTGTGTATTGACATAAAAACAAAATGGTACTGCTAGTCTCACAGCGACTGAAGGAAGTGATGAAGGTGTGTGTTGGTTTGGGGGGGGTGGGGTGTGAGGAACAGTGCTGTGTTTGTCTATGACGATCAAGCAAATGAGAGAGCTAGCTGTGCATTGGTTGCTGTGCTAGTACATGTATCAGCTCCAGTACATGTAATTAGCAAACCTTTTTTTGCATTTGTCACAGTTTGTTTTATTATAAGCGGTGTTGAAGTGAGAACTAGCATGCTGTGGTTTGGTTACTGCGCATCTAGCCATTAGCAAGTCAGGTTTTTTGTGTCACCAATTTTACAGTTTATCAGTCTTATTTAACTCTTTGACTCCCACCACAACTTACCCACTGCTAGCAAAAACTTAACCCTTTGACTTCCCCCACCCTATCCACCAGCTTCCTGCAGGAAGCTGGTGGATAGGGTGAGGGAAGTCAGAGAGTTAAGTTTTTGCTTTGCTAGCATGGTCAACAATGCAGAATGTTGGTGGACAGGGTGCGGGAGTCGAAGGGTTAATTAATTAACCAAGTCAGTTTTGTTCTGGTCACTTGATTTTTTTGCACCCCATTGTCTTGCCGTTATATGTTGTGACTCTTCACAATATCATTGGTTTTTGTTGTTGTTGTTTTTATTTTTGTTTTTTTGTTTTCTTTGCACGGTGATTTTGATTTTGCTGTGAAAGGAGCAAGAGATATTACTCAGCCTGTGTTAATAATTAATTTTGCAGTTGTGCATTTTGTTTGCTGTTTATAATTTATACTCACGCACGGGTACACAGTCATGAGAGCATTTCTGGGTGAAAAGCCATGGGTGATTGCTGCACATCTTACGTACTCAAGAGACGGTCGATATTTTGTGTTTTTGAGTGCAGACTTTTTTTTTTTTTTTTTTTTTTTTTTTTTGGTTGGTTCATTTGGAATTGCTTTCTTTCATTTATTCGGAATTACAAGGTGCTTTTATGTTCGTCTTGGTTTTGGGGTTGTTGTGGTGTTTTTTTTTTAACGTTGCAATTATGCTGGCATTCATCAGGGTTTGTGGTTTTATGTTTGTACACTATTGGCTGCAGGGTATTGGAATGTAATGATTTTTTTTAACAATGAATGGATAATCTTAAGCCCTTCAAAGGGGCCTATGTTTACCGTATACAACTTACAAGTAAGACTATTGGAACTCGTTTTGTTCTGGCTGCAGTATTTTTTAACACCAGCAGCATGATCTGGTAGCATTGCAGGGTCTCCTTCAATGGATGGCCTCATGTGGTCCGATATTGCTTGCTCTTCTTGAAGATTTTATGCTGGGATTCCACAGGAATGATCCCAGATGGGATGGTGTTACAGAGAGCCAGAGTTAGTAGCATGAGCGTAATGCCATTGATGGCACGTAAAAATGGGTATTATGTTTTACTTTAACCCTTTGATGCCCGCAGTTTGTCTACCAGCGTCCTGCATTGTCAACCATGCTAGCAGAGCAAAAACTTAACCCTTTGATTCCTGCATCCTGTTCACCAGTTTCCTGCAGGAAACTGGTGGATAGGGTGAAGGAGTCAAAGGGTTTAAGTCTTTGCGGTTGCTGGATAGGATGCGGGAGTTAAAGGGTTAAAGAAATTTAGTGCTACTAATGGCACGCAAAAATGGGTATCACGTTTTATTTTAGAGAAATGTAGTGTTATAATAATGGCACACGAAAGTGGGTATTACGTTTTACTTTACAGAAATATAGTGCTACTAATGGCATGCAAAAGCGGTTATTATGTTTTACTGTAAAAAACATAGTGCTGCTAATGGCATGCAAAAGTGGGTATTATGTTTTACTGTAAAAAACATAGTGCTGCTAATGGCAAGCAAAAGTGGGTATTATGTTTTACTGTAAAAAACATAGTGCTGCTAATGGCACGCAAAAGTGGGTATTATGTTTAAAGAAATGTGAACATCTGGTCAGTTTAGCAGTACTTGAAAGCTGGTTCATTTGAGTTCCTTTGGATGTTATATTATTTATGTTTTACTTCCAAGGAATATCAAAATCTGGTGAATTCAGCAGTATTTAAAAACTGGTTTATTCGAGTTCCATTGGATATTATATAAAAGCATTTATCAAATGTCAGTTTTCTTTATATACACATTTTGCTGTGTTTATGTCTTCTTTTCAAATACACATTTCACAGTGGGTAAAAATGCCTGTTAAGTAATTATTCCTAACAATTGTATTGTTGTCTTGCTTTGAAATTGATATTCAGCCATGGACAGTGGCGTTGTTGTGATATTATTTGGGATTTGGTTTGTACATAAATAACTTAAGAAAATCTTTTGATTGCGTAACTCTGCGTTTTGGTATCTTTGTGTGGTATGATGTGTTTGCTTTTTGTGTGGTGGTTTTTAGACAAGACTTATTTTCAGAAGCCACGTTTTGTTCTTGTAGTTGGATTTTTTTCTTTCTTTGTAGATGGATTTACTATACAGACTGTACGGACATTTGTATCCAAAAATATCAAGAGCAGTTTTCTGAGGATTATGGGGGTAAAAAGTGGAAAGAAAGACTGAAGAATTCCCCAGTAGATTTTGAGTTCCTCTGCTACTATTCATTGATTATATATTGATAAAGATATTATTACTATTTGATCATCAACAAAGGGAAGATTGTATGCATATTTTCAAGCTGTTTTCAAAATGTACGTTTGTATTTTGTATGTATTTTCATAACAGTTGTTTACAGAAATACAACTGGAGAAGAATATCAAATTCACCCATCAGCATCATCGAGTTCGATGGTAGCAGCTGCAGCGTACATTACAACAATTCTCCTCGATGTCAAACTACTTAAACAATTTTCTTGGATATTCTTGAATCGGTTGTATAATGAAGGGTTAAATTTGTGTTCCTTTTTCATTTGTTACGTTTAATTTACAGAAATGTACTTAACATAACTGCTTAAGGTGGGTAGTGACCACCATCACACTTTAAAACTCTACTTAACCTTCAAGTTTGAACCATTAGCATGAAACCATTGTTAACTCACTGAGGCAGAGTAGTAGTAGTAGTAGGCCTCCGTCAGTTGGCATCGACTATGGATGATGCGCCCTATTGTCCTGTCGAGTTGAGTTGATGCCTCTGGAGCAGCTTCGGCTGTGGCTGGTAAGGCCGACGTGGGAAAGGCAGTCTCTGCGACATTGGATGCATGTATGGATGCTGGCCTTGGGATTGCCTTCATAGGAGCTCGCTTTCTGCCTGGCTCTCTTTTCCTCAGCTAAGGTCTGGATCTTCATTTTCTCCCGACCTGAGTTGTTTCTGTAGCACATTGCGCCATCTGTTACGGTCGGCTGCTGTGTCTTCCCAGCTCTCTGTGTTGATGTCCAGAGCCGTTTGTGCTGGCAGACATCTTTGTATCACAGCTGGGGGCGGCCAATAGATCTCTTTCCTCTTGAGGTTGGACAGCAGTAGAGGAAAAAAAGAAAAGGTTTTGGGGGTCAGCTGGAGCGAGTTTTATTTTTTCAGCAGAAACGTACTCTTTAAAGTAACAAACTTTCGAACAAGTGTACAGAATTAGCTTAAAAAGCTTTTTTCGATAGATTGTGCAGTGGTAATCCTTTGAGACTGTGCAGTGGTAATCCTTTGAGACTGTGCAGTGGTAATCCTTTGGGACTGTGCAGTGGTAATCCTTCGAGACTGTGCAGTGGTAATCCTTTGAGATTGTGCAGTGGTAATCCTTTGAGACTGTGCAGTGGTAATCCTTGGACTCCCGCACCCTGTCCACCAGCATCCTGCATTGTCAACCATGGTAGCAAAGCAGAAACCTAACCCTTTGACTCCCTCACCCTGTCCACCAGCATCCAGCATTGTCAATGTTAGCAAAGAAGAAACCTAACTCTTTGACTCCCTCACTCTATCCATCAGCTTCCTGCAGGTTATTGATGGAGGACTTGCATCACATGAGGTAGTGAAACTCCTTCAGTTGGCAATACAGAAATATCAGCTGCTTAGTTACAAGAGTTGGCTACCACGACAGCTCTTTTTCTTCTTCAGTATGGCAAACTCAGTGGTGTGATTTGTCACTGTTTGTAGTGGGGGGTACATGTTCCATTTCCTTTTCTGCATCTTCTTACAAACGTTCACAAGTTGATTCTGTCTTGGCTTTTCTCCTTCTCCTTGGTTGGTTTTTTTTTTTTTCGTGTCTAAATTTGACTGTGTGAATGTTTTCCTTGAGATCTAAATCAAAGTGATGATTGCCAGCAAGTCAAGCAAATACGAACAGAAAACACAAAACAGTAGAATGAGAATGCGTATTTAAGTCACAAACCCACACAGGTGCAGATTTTTGTCCAACTGGTCTTTTCTTATTACTATCATGCTCGACAAAGGCAGAAAATTTGAGTCTGCTTTGTTTTGGGAGCAGATTTTTTTACAACCGGTCTATTATTAAGCTGGACAAAGGCAGATAATTTGGGTCTGCCTTGTTTTGTTTATTAACCCCCTTGGCACGACACATAATTAAAAGTGTACTGTAAAACAATGGTGTAAACTTACAGGAGTCAACCTGTCAACAGGTACTAATTGTTTTTAATTTTTCCTGCTCTTATGTAAACGTTTCATATAAAAGTGTATATGTTTTTAGAAAGGAGAAATCCAGAAAGGCACAATAAAAATAAAATAAACGCCTGTTTGCAGGAGAAAGTGAAATTACAGTGTTAGAATAATAATAAACACATCCTCGCACGTGCAATGAGAAGTACGATGTAAACAAAACAAACTGAACGACAACCCACAGTTCGTCATTGACTGATAAGCTAAAATACCCTTCATCATGTGCTCGAACCTGTCTTGTTCATTGGGAACCAAAAAAAAAAAAAAAAAAGACATATTTACCTCATAATCATCACCAGAGTTACTGTCAATAAGAGTCCCAACTTGTCAACCTCACGGTCAGTCCCAATCTCACTCATTTTTGTGCAAGAACTTGTAGAAATCAATTGAAGACCAGCAAAATGGCAGCCACGTGAAAGGAAGAAGGCAGAGGCCACGCAAAAAAAGCCTTCTGTCAATTTATATTCGCTTTATCAATCGGACAGCATTCAGTGAGAGATGTGAATAGAGCCACAATCATGGCTCATCGTGTTGGATGGTGAAGCCACGATCATGGCTCATTGTTTGGACGGTAAAGCCACGATCATGGCTCATCGTGTTGGATGGTAAAACCACGAACGTGGCTCACTGTGTTTGGACGGTAAAGCCACGATCATGGCTCACTGTGTTTGGACGGTAAAGTCACGATCATGGCTCACTGTGTTTGGACGGTAAAGCCACGATCATGGCTCATCATGCCAAGCGGGTTAAACATGCGTTCTCATTCTATTTTTGTGTGTTTGGCTTGATGCTCGGGTTTGCTGGTAATTGACAGGTAATTGACAGTGGCAACTAGGGTGATCAGAATAAGTCATTTCCAATTGTTGACAGTATCTTTCCTCAGCTGTGCAGCTACGAAAACAAGCAAAGATAAGTCCTGTGCATTCCAGAACCCCTTCCCAGAGCAGATTTATAATGCGACACCTCTGAGAACTATTCCCTCAATTCCCAACTTTTGCCATTGACTGTGCCATGACTTTTTTTTTATTTAAGAAACTGATTTTAGTTAGATTTGCAAAGTACAACGATTGAAAATTAATTCAAGTTGACAACTGTCCGCTGGAGAAGTTCAGAAACTGTGGCTGACAGTGATAGCGAACATCATCCATTTTATGCTATCAGCGATTTGTTTACGTTAGAGTATGATGTGACGTGGTATGAAGTGTATACATGCACTAGACATGAGGACTGGTTCTAAGGCTTTTGCCTTTGTGGAGTGCAGCCTTCATGTGCACTTTGGTCCTAAGGCTTTTGCCTTTGTGGAGTGCAGCCTTCATGTGCACTTCGTATATTTCTACAACTGGACGTGCTTTTT
This sequence comes from Monoplex corrugatus, assembly GCA_030674185.1. Lineage (NCBI taxonomy): Eukaryota > Metazoa > Mollusca > Gastropoda > Littorinimorpha > Ranellidae > Monoplex > Monoplex corrugatus. The sequence continues at coordinate 12,444,022 of JAPXFY010000032.1, read as the reverse complement.
TTGTGCATGGCATGTTCTTTTTACCCTGCCACGTAGGCAGTCATATTCTGTTTTCGGGGATGTGCATGCTGGATATTTCCCCATCTCCAAAAGCCACTGAACTCTGACAGGATGTTAAACGTACATAGTTGATGGAGGTTGAGGTATTACTAGCAGGTCTGCATGTATGTTGAAGAGGGGAATATTATTTGCATTGAGAAGTCCCCCGTCATCATCAAAGGGAAATTTGCATCTGAAGTTGATGGTCACGTTTATGTATTGTCCTTCCCCCATTTCACTCCCCTTCATGTTTCTTACCGTACAAAGGCCACGGCACCATCGTTTTTTGCATGCATCATTCATTGATAGACTGTCACAAGTTGGTATCGTCATTTTCTGTGGCTTCAGAATGTGTGCCTGTCTTGGTTCATGTATTACTGCATCTGCACAAATTCATTTCGCAGTTTCCAGGGTTAAAGACAGCATTACTCTGAGGACCCCAAGAACTTAATACGTTAACCTTTAGATTGCCACACTAGCCGATCTGGAACGGCAGATAAGTCACGCCCTTATCGTTTGCCAGAATCACCTTTTGTGAATGTCGGTCACGTATGTTGATCTTGAAATTTATACTACAAGTTGTACTTTGTTTGGGAATCATAAACTTGGTAACTATAGATCTGTCAAGGTTTCCCTTGAATCTAATAATAACTGGGGAACTCCACTACATCACTTGAAAGTGTTTTTTCTGAGCAGTCTTACTGGTCATACTGGAGCGTGAACAGCTATATCAAGCGAGCAAATCGGCAACACCCCCCACCCGAGCATGAGTGTGAGCGGCACAAAATGCTCTCGACTCATGAATTTAGATGCTGTTCAGCGAGAATTAGAGAGGATGCTTGATGAAGAAAAAATTGCATTCTGATCATTCTTTAGAAGAGGAGGATTAGGAAGATGAAGAATACTAGCCTCCACTTCATACTCTCGATCAAGACAGCTGAACTGAGTTTGACACGGTTGCTGAATATTCTGGAATATATTCTGAACTAATGAACTAACATGGGTAAAAACATATATTCTCTGAAAGGAAAATGAATGGATAATTATTTTTACTGATGTTAGTTCAGAATTTAATCCAGAATTTTTTTTTCAGCAATACCCCTTTTTTAAGTGAAGATTCATTAACAAATACATTTTTGTTATTTTCTTAATTCCGTTGCAGGTTAAGGGTAAACTCATTGACTCCACCACACTGTCCACCAACTGCAAAATCTTAACCCTTTGACTCCCTCACCCTGTCCACCAGCTTCATGCAGGAAGCTGGTGGACAGGGTGAGGGAGTCAAAGGGTTAATATTTTGCTTTGCTAGCATGATTGGCAATGTAGAATGCTGGTGGACAGGGCACGGGAATCAATGGGTGAAGGATAGCATCATTCCAGGAGTCAAAGAAGTCATGTTCTACAACAGCGGTGTCTGTGGTTATGTTTAATTCAGAACTTGGAATTTATGTGATACGCAGATCATGTTGGAGACGGGATTTATGTGTTGATGCATGAAAGTTTAGTCGGAGATTTATGTAATCTTTATGGTGGTTATTTTGAGATAAGAATTTATTATGCAGAGAAGTATGAGTGTAACGCAAAGATTGGAATTTATATGATGACGTATGAGCAGTAGTTGTGTTGCCAAGTATGAACTTTGATAATAATTTTGTTGTTGTTATTGTTGTTGTCAGTGTAATCAACTTTTTTTTTTTTTCAGCTTTTGAGCATTAATCAAGAGATCGGGATTTGTATTTATGTTTGTTTTGGTTGTGTGTGTTTACTTGCATTTTTTATGTTTTTATGTGAGAGCATTGATCAGAAGGTGATATTTTTCTGGTATTTCATGTGAAAATGTTAATCAAAGATCATGATTTCTGTTTGTCTTCGATAAAAGAAAAGAAGAAAAATTGTGAAAATAGTGCAAAAGCAGAGCTGAAGATAATCAAGGCATTCTGACAATTTCCCTTTTTATACATAATGATCCTCCCAACCCCCCTGTCGTGGGGATGCCCGGGGCTCTTTCAGTATAAACAGTATCCCCACCTTCTGGAAATTCTGTGCTAGAAATTTCCTCTTTTCTGTCACTCTCTTTGTTTCTGCTTTGTTCCTTTGCTTTCTGTCATTTCTTCCTATCATTTTCTGCCTTGCTGGTCCATTCACCTGTATGTGTTCGATGAAGTCTTACGTACTTTCCTTTTGGACTGGTAATTGGGTACATGTATGAAAGTACTTTTTGGCTCAAAGGAAATGAGATATGTGGAAGCAATTTTAGGTAAGTTAAGCCTGTTTTTATATATATGATATATCCTTAGTTTTTATATATGATATATCCTTAGTTTTTTATATATGATATATATCCTTAGTTTTTATATATGATATATCCTTAGTTTTTATATATGATATATCCTTAGTTTTTATATATGATATATCCTTAGTTTTTATATATGATATTATATCCTTAGTTATGTTGAAATTTGTTTTCACGTATGTGTTTTTAAATCCCCTGTGCGATGAATTGGATGGAGTGGTGAACGCCAGAGGCATCTCCTTAGATTATGTGCACGAATGTATTGATATGTGTACTTAAATTTTCTTTTCGTTTTTTTTTTTCCCCTGTTGAAGTATTGTGTATGTTCTGAAATGGTCATAGCTGTTATATAGCTCTAGGCAATCGGCTGGGCTTTAAACAGAAATATCAATAATCAGGGCTTAAAACGTTCCGCGTCTGGGCGGAATTCCGCGATTTCGGTTTGTCAAAAAAAACAAAACCAAACAAACAAACAAACAAAAAACCGAAAGGAGCAAGGCATCCGTGATCGGCTTTCAAGCGTTCATAGCAACTGCGCGCAAGTTATGGCCTCTGATTTTTCTTGGAAGAAGTTTCCGGTCGAACTTCTTGGAAAAAACGAAATGGCGGAGCGCGCAGATATTGTTCAAGCGGGCCAGACTTTTGACGACTCTTTAATTAAAAACAAGTGAAAATGGGAGTGGACGATTCAGAAAGTTGACGAAGAAGTCACCATGTGTTTACAGCAATTTTTATGCACTAAATATCTCTTGAAATTATGTCCAGAAAGTGCGAAATGGCATAGATTTACACTTGGTTTTTAACAAATTTTCCCGGGGGAGCATGCCCCCGAACCCCGCTAGTTTCAGTGTTTTTTTCCTCCTCCTGTTTTAAGCTCTGAATAATAATACATTTGTAAACTGCACCAAGTTGTTGAACCTTGTATGAAACCCACCTGCAATTTTCGTCTATATCTCACATTTGTGCGCCAGTTTCTTTCAGCACCGTGATCTTTGCTTTTTGTTCCTGTGATTTTTACGCCAGGTGTAAACGAAGCGCTATCAAACATCCTTTGTGTTGTTTTTTTTAAAAAAAATTGTAATCCCTGAATGTGTAGACGAATAAGGGTAATCTAACATCATTTGTGGTCTTCTTTTAACTGTAAGCCTTCGACTCCTGCACCCTGTCCACCAGCATTTTGCATTGTCAAAACCATGCCAGCAAAGCAAAAACTTAAACCCTTTGACTCCCTCGCCCTATCCACCAGCTTCCTGTTAACCCTTTGACTCCCTTGCCCTATCCACCAGCTTCCTGCAGGAAGCTGATGGATAGGGTGAGGGAGTCAAAGGGTTAAGTTTTTGCAGTTGGTGGATATGCTGCGGGAGTTGAAATGCGATCCCTGTACACTTTTGGAGTTTGTAGATGAAGTGCGATCTGACGTCGTTTCTGTTGGATTTTTTCAAAAAATTGGGTCGCTGTGTGTTTTTTAGATTTTGTGATGGTGATCTGTCGTCGAGATCTGTTCATATGACTGCTGATCGTTTTGGGTGTTGTGAGTAGTATTGTATTTTTGCTGTTGTTGTTGTAGTATTTTTGGTGTTCCGTGTTCTTTACATTTTTTCCCTTCCTTGCAAAGTATTTTGAGTCTGAGAGCCTGGGTTTGAGCCGGAGGCTAAATGCTGTAGAAGTCTTACACTTCTTAACCTTTTGACTCCTGTACCCTGTCCACCAGCATCCTGCACAGCAAAGCAAAAACGTAACCCTTTGACTCCCTCACCCTATTCATCAGCTTCCTGCAGGAAAGCTGGTGGATAGAGTGAAGGAGTCAAAGAGCTAGGTTTTCGCAGTTGGTGGATAGAGTGCAAGAATGAAAGGGTTAATTGATAAATTAACTGATTTATATTATTGTTATTATTATTATCATTATTATTATAGTTATTATTATTATTATTATTATCATTATCATCATCATTTCAAAGAGGAGAGAGAAATTATATTGTGAGAAAGGAAAGAAAGTGCTTGTGATTGACGAAAAAGAAATTAAATGAAAGAGAGATTGAAGCCTTCTATTGTTGCACTACAATTTTCTCATATGAGAAGTCTCTCAAGTTAAAAAGAAAGTTTTTATGATTGTGGAAAAAAAATTATGTTATGAAAGAAAGATTGAAGGTTAATGTTTTCATGCCGCATTTCTCTCATCCTAGAAGGTAATGATGATAAGATGATAATGATGATGATGATACTAATTTGATGATAAGCAATGATCATAATGATGATGATAGTAATGAGAAAGGTAATAATTACAATAATAATAAATATGATAATGACTGTGATAATAGTAATGATAAAGATATTGCTGTAATAATAATGACAGTAATAATGATAATGATGATGGTGATAATGATGATGAGGGGGAGGAGGAGGAGGAGAATAATGATTAAAAGACTAAAAGATTTATACTGTACAACACCCCAGAAAGCAAGCTCTTAAGTACTTTACAGGTTGGGAACAGCGGTGTATTTATATGGGTTGTGGTTATTTTATTTTGTGTGTGTAAACGGAATAAGGATGTTACCTTCACATGTTTTTCCCGGTTATAAGTTGCTGTGTGATCTCTGTTTTCATAAGTTTTATACAGCACCTGCCCACACGCTTTGTTTGTTTTGTCCAGCTTTCTTTGTCTTAGACCTTGCTTGAATTTTCAGGAAATTTTAGGGTGCTGGGTTGAGTATGTTTGCAGACTCACATTCTGTCTGTTTAACTCTTTCATCCCTGGCGTTCCCCGCTTGGGGATGCCGGAGGCTTTTTTTTTTTTTTTTTTTTTTTTTAAAGTATGAATAGTATCCCCATCTTCTGGAAATTCTGTGCTAGAACTTTCCTCTTTGCTGTCACTCGCTTTGTTTTTCTGCCTTGTTCCTTTGCTTTCTGTCGTTTCTTCCTATCATTTTTTACTTCGCTGGTACTTTCAACTGTCTGTGTTCGATAAAGTCTTAAGAACTTTCTCTCAGGATTGATAATTGGGTGCATGTATTAAGTGCATTTTTGGCTGTAGGGAAAGATATGCAGAAACAATTTTAGGTAATTCAGACCCGTTTTTATATATATATATGCTTTATTGTCCTTGGTTATGTTAAAATTTGTATTCAGGTATGTTTTTTAAATCCTCGGTGTGATAAATCAGATGGAGCGGTCAACGCCAGGGGCATGTGCTTAGATAATGTACGTGAGTGCATTGATATGTGTACTTAATTTTCTTTTCCCTTTTTTTTCCCAGTTGAAGTATTGTTTTGAAATGGTTATAGTCCAATTTATCGCACAGGGGATTTAAGAAACATACCTGAATACAAAGTCAAACATAACTCACAGAAAGAAAAAAAAAAGCAAATAAGACAGTGAAAGATGCACGCTTTTAGAAAAATAGATTAAACCAAAGTGAAACAAGTAGATGCACATACATTTACAGAAAGAAAAAAAAAAGCGAAAAGAAATTAAAAGATGCATGCTTTTAGAAAAATGAATTAAGCCGAAACGAATCAGGCAGAAAACAGAATCTCTGAAATTGGGAAAAAAGGGGAAGTAATACCAAAGTAAACAGAAGTTCAGATTTTATAGTCGTTTATTTTGTGAACAAGTTTTACTAGTTTTGTGTGTCTGTGTGTATATGTGAAATTGGTATGAAATCTGTGTGTGTGTATGTATCATACCAGCGAGTATATGGTTGTGCCTACATTAATTTATCATATTAAGATTAATTTGAATATTGCATTAAAGTATTTTGCTTTCCCTAAACTTCATCAACATTCATGTATGTATATGTATGTGTGAATTTTGTATGGGCTGCGTGTATCTGTGTATGTATTACATCAGCGAGTATATAGTTTTACTAATACAAATTTATCGTATCAGTGTTAATTTATATCTATATATTGCATTAACTCTTATGGCGCCGATGTCGCATTTTTGTGGCTACCTGGCTTACCGTCAGTGTTGCATTATTTTTACGAGTACATGTGATGTTACTTTTATGGCAATCGCTCTTTCATTTAGGAGAGAAAAGAGGTCATATTTTGCGCACGGCACAGGGATTCCCCTAAGTTTTCAGCAAGAGAATTGGTTAAAAAATAGGGAAGTTATAAGCATTTAAAGGCATTGACTGGCGCTGGGAGTTTCTGCATTCCAGAATGTCTGGCGCTGAAAGGGTTAAAACATTTTGCTTTCTCTGAACCTCATCAAAGTTCTTGAATGTTATATAGAACCAATAATGTTATACAGTCATGAGGCATGGACAGTCAGCAAGCAAAGCCAGAACAAGATTGAAGCATCCGAGATGTGGTTTCTAAGAAGAATGTTGAGAGTTCCATGGACAGCAAAGAAAACAAATGAGACAGTCTTGATGGAGGCCGACTCAAGAAGATCATTCATAAGGAAGATTAGGAAAAGACAGGCAACATTTACAGGCCATTTTATGTGGAAAGGGGAATTAGAGCACCTGGTCACAACAGGAAAGCTGGATGGAAAGAGAGCATCAGGTAGACCCTGGGAGAAAATATTGGACAGACTTGCAGGATAGCTGAGGGCGAGAGGGTGGAAGATGTACTTGCGGCAACAAGGGATAGATACATATGGAGGGCCATGATCACCAACACCATGCGGCAGGGCACGTGATGATGATGATGAAACCTCATCAATATTCACGTTTGATGCAGCGCATAGGAAATCCTGCTATAGGCACAGTCAGCCAGCCATAGATAGGGCTATAAATAGTTGGATAGGATCAAAACTGGGTCAGCTTAGATGTGTCCATATTTCGAGTCTTGAACATCCAGGCTTTAATTTACCAGAGTTTTATGGCAAAAAGACACCCTGAAAAGGAAATGGATTTTCAAAGTTTCATGAGCTTATTATTTTCCTTGTCAAAAATGATCTTACAAAGTTTAAACATGTCTAAGAGGAAGTATGATAGATAGAAGATTTCTGTTTTTTGCATAGAGTATTTGTGGTGGTGTTTTTTAAAAAAAATTTTTTTATGTTAATTGACAAACTTTAAAAATCTGAAAAGTGTTAAAAACCCAGAAAGGAAAATTTTGCATTTAGCCTGTTTTTCGAACGCTGCCAGACATATGTACATTAAATGTATTTTGTTACATATAGAAGATTGTACTTTTGATGTGATATTTTAAATTTATTTGTGTGTATGTATGTGCATGTGTGTGTGTGTGCATGTGCATGTGTATGTGTGTGTGCCCATGTGTGTTTTGTGGTTTTGGAATGACTGTGAAGTTTGTTAATTGTCTGTTCAGCAAAAGAACATAACATCAAAATCAACAGAACTTTTGATACGTGGAGTGGAAAAAAAAAGGGTTGATTAAAAGGAGTGTGTATGTGTGTAATCGATTTGACTTTTTTTTTTTCAATCACTTGTAAATCAGCTGAAAAGTAATGTTGTTGGGTGTAATTTTCCATCGTTTTTATTCCAACATTTGTATCCCATTATCATGTTTTAATGTTGTCGGATGTGTTTGTTGTGGTGAAACAAGATGGTGGTTTGGTGTGATTTGTGGAGATCTTCTTATGCAGGTTAGAGCTCAAGAGAGCACTCCCTGTCTAAGTACACAAATTTATACAAACAACTGAAATGTATACAAACCTACATCTAAGTACACAAATGTATACAAAGTCTGTCTTAATACACAAATTTATTCAAACCTTCCAATCTAGCAGAGGGTGCAGATTTCTGTGTGTATAATCATTCTCTATACTGCCTTAAAGGCAGTCATACTTCGTCTTCGGGGAGCTAAGGAGACAGTTTGGAAGAAATGCAGGTGAACGATCTGGAAGGCAGAAATAAGAAAAAGTCTTGTGAGGAAAAGAGAGAGCATGAAAAAGGAACCCCTTATTACTTAAAAAGCAAACTGGATATCTATTGTAGTTGGAAAACAGGAGAGGACCTGAATTTCTGTATCGGTAGTATCCCACAGCCGATGTGGAGATGTTAATAGTTCATGTTTCGGTCGCTGGAAAAGATGCCTGTGGCTGTTACTGAGTTATAACTTATTGTATAATATGTGACCTCCCACCACGAAATCAGTCTTAACTAGCATTTTGGGCATTTTGAGATATACATATCACTGGAAAGTGTACATTCTGCTGATTATTTTGATACTTGAATAAAGCTTGTACTAAAAAAAAAGTAGAAGTTATGTATGTTTAAAGTCATTTAGTTGTATGACAGCCATTTTGAGAAAACGGCCTGTAAAACTTTTGTGTGCTCTCCTACAGATTTTCCTTAAATTTCTTTATTTGGTGGCTTTGACCCAGTTTGTTTCTAATTTTTGCTGTCATTATCTGAAAGGTGCACCAAAGAGCTTTCCATCAGTATATTACATGTGCGGGTACTGTACAGGTTACGGTTCATAATAAGAGACAAAAGTAGGTACTTTTGGTAGGAAATTGCGTTCTTTCTGCTGCGATCAGTGCATTAAAATACCGTTTTAAAATTGATTAATAATATTTTTTCAAGAAAAAAATTTCTGTGGGGGGGATAGATTATAGTCTACAGAAATCAATTTTGAGAAAAAGTCAAAACACCCCAGATAGACCCTCAGTCACCTTTTCAGCTCCTGGTGCTGTTCGACTGACTGCGAGTTGAGTTAAGACTGATTTCGTGGTACTGTCGCTGAATTTTCGTTTATTGTATGATTTATTGGCTGATAAGGTTGATGAGAGTAATGGTTCTTTGAGCAGCTTGGATTGAAAACATAGATGTACGATATTCAAAAAAACAAAAAAAAAAGAAAAGAAAAGAAAAGAGACATGTTTTATTGTTAGGTTGATTGATTGATGGATTCACTTATTTGATTGGGATTGGAAGGATTATTGGTAATGAGTCATTGATGGGGGTATTCATTGAAAGGACAGGTGTATGATGTTAGAAAGAAAAAGTTTTGAATGTTAGGTTTTAATTGACTGGTGTAGTTTTCTTATTTGATCAGATTTACTTATTTTTGATGTGTGTACTTAATTTTGTCTTCCCTTTTTTTTTCCTGTTGAAGTATATATGCTGTCTATAATTTTCCATTGCTTTTATTCTTTCTCCCCATTTATAGCCGTGTGCGTGTGCGTGTGCGTGTGTGTGTGTGTGTGTGTGTGTGTGTGTGTGTGTGCGTGCGTGCGTGTGTTCTGTTTTAGCGCTTAGATTTGATTTTATCAAGATTTTGCGCTATATAAAATATTGTATATTATTATTATTATAAGTATTGTATATGTTTTGAAATGGTTACAGCCTTGATATGGCTCTACGCAGTCAGCTGGGCTTTAAACAAAAATAACAATAACTTAACGGTTTGATCACATTTACTTATTTATTTGATCAGAAAGATTGTTAGTTACGGCAGAAACAGGTATGATGTGATTTGATTATTTATTTGATCAAAAAGGTAGAAAGGTAGAAACAGATATTTTGATTATTTATTTGATCAAAAAGGTAGAAAGGTAGAAACAGAGATATGATGTGATTTATATATTTATTTATTTGATCAGAAAGATTGCTCGTTAACAGTTTGACTCCCGCACCCTGTCCACTAGCACCCTTACAGGGTTTAGATTTTGCAGTCGGTAGATAGGGTGCGGGAGTGAAAGAGTTAAAACAGAAGCAGGGGTATGAAGTGATTTACTTATTTTATTTGATCGGGAGGAAGATTGCTCATTAATTAAAACAAAAGCAGGGGTATGAAGTGATTTACTTATTTTATTTGATCGGGAGGAAGATTGCTCATTAATTAAAACAAAAGCAGGGGTATGAAGTGATTTACTTATTTTATTTGATCAGGAGGAAGATTGCTCATTAATTAAAACAGAAGCAGGGGTATGAAGTGATTTACTTATTTTATTTGATCGGGAGGAAGATTGCTCATTAATTAAAACAGAAGCAGGGGTATGAAGTGATTTACTTATTTTATTTGATCAGGAGGAAGATTGCTCATTAATTAAAACAGAAGCAGGGTATGAAGTGATTTACTTATTTTATTTGATCGGGAGGAAGATTGCTCATTAATTAAAACAGAAGCAGGGATATGAAGTGATTTACTTATTTTATTTGATCGGGAGGAAGATTGCTCATTAATTAAAACAGAAGCAGGGGTATGAAGTGATTTACTTATTTTATTTGATCAGGAGGAAGATTGCTCATTAATTAAAACAGAAGCAGGGGTATGAAGTGATTTACTTATTTTTATTGATCAGGAGGAAGATTGCTCATTAATTAAGACAGAAGCAGGGGTATGAAGTGATTTACTTATTCATTTGATCAGAAAGATTGTTGTTTAAGGCAGAATCAGTGATTTGATGTGATTTACTTATTTATTTAATCGGAAAGATTGCGGGTTAAGGTAGAAACAGTGATTTGATGTGATTTACTTATTTATATGATCAGAAAGATTGCTCATTAACCCTTCGACTCCCGCACCCTGTCCACGAGCACCCTGCATCGCAAACCACTGTTAGCAAAGCAAAAACTGAACCCTTTGATTCCCTCACCCTATCCATCACCTTTCTGCAGGAAGCTGATGGATAGAGTGAGGGAATCAAAGGGTTAATTTAAGTTTTTGCAGTCGGTGGATAGGGTGCGGGGGTGTCAAAGGGTTAAGGCAGAAGCATGGATATGAAGTGGTCTACTTATTCATTTGATCCCCAGAAAGATTGTTGGTTATCCCTTTGACTCCCTCATCCTATCTGCCAACATCCTGCACTGTTAGCAGGTGCGGCAAAGCAAAACCTTAACCCTTTTACTCCCACACCCTGGCCACCAGTTTCCTGCAGGATTGAGTGAGGGAGTAAAAGGGTTATGTTCAAATTTGGAGCTGGTGGATAAATTGCGGGAGTGAGAGGGTTAAGCAGAAATAGGGATTTGATGTTTGTATTGTTTATTGGTCATATGAAAGGTGTTCATGATTTTGTCAACCCCACTCCCTGTTCTCCAACTCTGTTTGTTGCTGTTGTTCTTGTAGTTGTTGTTGTTATTTAATGAAAGTTACTTTGTTTGTTGTTGTTTTTTTTCAATTACCCGTCACAGTACTGTTTTGATGTTCTTGTTGTTTTTGATGGGTTTTTTTTTTGTTTTTTGTTTTTTTAACAATAAATGTTTTGTTTTGAAATAAAAACATCACATAATAGCAGTGAGCTTTTCAAATATTATTTTTTTTCTTCATATGGAAAAGAGTAGGTCATATGTTTATATCTGTGTGAGTGTGTGTTTGTGTATGTGTGTGTGTGTGTGTTATGTTGTGTGTGTGTGTGTTATGTGTGTGTGTGTGTGTGTTATGTGTGTGTGTGTGTGTATGTGTGTGTGTGTGTGTGTGTGTGTGCGTGCGTGTGTATGTGTTTGTGTGTGCGTGCGTGCGTGTGTGTGTGTGTGTGTGTGTGCGCGCGTTCTCCCCCTTCTCCAAAATGAAAAGATTGCGGCTGCATATTAGCATGTAATGATAATTAATTTTTTTGTAATTGTCTGTGGACAGAAAGGACGTCTGTTTGGTAGAACATTTGGCCGATACTTTTTGTTTGTTGGTTTGTTTGCTTGTGAATGAACTGATCAGTTAGATATCTTTGACACCGTTTCTTCAGTGGGGCTGTACATAAACTATAAAACTGTGTATGAGGTGTGTTCCTGTTCTCAAGATATTCTGTCGTTTATATGGTAAAGGACCCCTGTCAGATTTGACCCATGGGCACGAAACCAGTGCCAACTCGCTGGGTGAAACAGCAGTACAGGCAAAAAGAGGTGGTGAGGACCAATTGGGGAGATTTTCTTTTTTTCTTTTTTTTTTTTTTTTTTCTTTTTTTTTTTTTTTTCTTCATGAAGCTTTTTTTCGTTTTTCTGATACATTACATACAATCATATAACAATCATACATACAGTTTTCATTGCACTTCCAAAGAAAGCAGGGGCTATAGAATGCAAACTCCATCGCACAATCAGCTTGATGAGTCATGTAACAAAAATCCTATTAAGGATAATCATGATGAGGACAAGGAACTGGAATCGAAACAGAAATAGCATAAGAACAGTGTGGATTTGTCTAAGGGAAAGAACTATTAATGCCATGTAGTTCCTAAGAACTGTCATAGAGAGGTCAGTTGAGTTGAATAAGGGTTTATGTTTATGCTCTGTTGATTCTACCAAGGCTTTTGATCAGATAAGACATGAAGAATTGATTAACCAATACTGAGGAAAAGATCTAAGAATAATCAGAAATATGTATTGGGAACAAACAGCAGCAATGAGAATAGAAAACTATATAAGCTCTGCCAAAATATCATAAGAGTGGTCAGGCAGGGTTGTGTTCTATCACCAGATTAGTTTTCACTTTACAGCGAAAACATCATGAGAAACCTAGAAGAATGCCGTGGGATAAAGGTTGGAGGAGAAATGATAAACAACATTCGTTACGCAGATGACACCATGCTAATTGCAGAAAACGAAAAAGACATACAAAACTTTGTGAATATAATAGAAAGAGAAAGCAAAAACAAAGAGCTGGAGCTAATTAGCAAGAAGACTGAAGTCATGGTAATCAGTAAAAAAGACATGAAATCCCCTCATGCAAAATAACAGCAAATGGCACAGCTTTCATACAGGTTGATAAGTTTAAATATTTGGGAACGGTCATCTCACCAGACAGCAGATGAACGTCAGAAATAGCCAGCAGAATCAGCCAAGCCAAAACAGCATTCAAGAATTTGAAAAGTGTTCTTACCAACAAATGCCTATCAGTTAACATCAGGAAGAGAGCTCTTGAGTGTTACATAGAGCCGATATTGTTGTACGGTTGTAAGGCATGGACAGTTTACACGCAAAGTCAGAACAAAATTGAATCAACTGAAATGTGGTTTCTGAGAACAATGTTGAGAGTTCCATGGACAGCAAAAAACAAACAAACAAACACACACACAAAAAAAACCAAAAACAAGAAAGTCTTGAAGAAGGCTGACACAAGAAGATCATTAATAAAGAAGAAAGGAAAAGACAAGCAACATTTATAGGCCATTTTATGAGGAAAGGGAAATCAGAGCACCTGGTCACAACAGGAAAGCTGGAAAGAAACAGAACACCAGGTAGACCCAGGGAGGAAATATTGGATGGACTTGCAGGGTGGCTGAGAATGGAGAGGGTGGGAGATGTACTTGCAGTGACAAGGGATAGATTCGTGTGGAAGGCCATGATCACCAATGCCATGCGGCAGGGCACATGATGATAATGATATGTATCAAAATGATCAGAAAAGATCGTAGATGTCAGAAATGTGTTTATCTCAGAACACACAAACTAATCAGGCAGTAGTCAAGCGGTTAAGACATCAGTGTTTCAATCTGAAGGTCTGGAGTTCGATCCCCACCAGGTGGGCAAAGGGTGGAGATTCGTCCAATCTCCCGGGTCAACATGTGCTCAGACCTGCTAGTGTCTAAAAACCTTCTTTGTGTGTATACATATGTAAACGTAACATCAAATATGTGAATCAAAGAACCCATAAGTAGTGTTTCTGTCAGTGACTCACGGAAACCGAAATCACCCAGCATGCACATCCACCAAAAGATGGAGTATGCAGACTATGCAGCAACTTACTGCCGGCACAGTGTGGGCAACACAAACCCCTGTGGGGATGCCGGGGGGTTCTTTCAATGTAAATGGTATCCCCACCTTCTGGAAATTTTGTGCTAAAAAATGTTTCCCCTTTTCTGTCACTCTCTTTGTTTCTTTCTTCCTCCTTTGCTTTCTGTTATGTCTTCCTTGCTAGTCCATTCACCTGTAAGTGTTGGATAAAGTCTTACATACTTTATCTTAGGATTGATAACTGGGTACGTGTATTAACCCTTTGATTCCGGCACCCTGTCCACCAGCATCCTGCATTGCCACCCATGTCTGCAAATCAAAAACTTAACCCTTTGACTCCCTCACCCTACCTAACAGCTTCCTGCAGGGAGCTGATGCATTGGTTGAGGTAGTCAAATGGTTAAGATTTTGCAGTTGGCGAATAGGGTGGGGGAGATCAAGGGTTAAGTTTCTTTTTGGCTCAAGGGAAATGAGATATGCAGAAGCAATTTCGACTGGTTCTTGTCTTAGTGTCCTTACTTATGTTTAAATGTCTTCAGGTCTGTTTTTTAAATCCCCAGTGTGATAGATCGGATGCAGTGGTCAACGGCAGGGACTTTGTGCACAAATGCATTGATATGTGTACTTAATTTTCTTTTCCTTTTTTTTAATGTTGAAGTTTTGATGTTGAAGTATCGCGTGTGTTTTGAAACAGGTTTAGCCCTGATATGGCTATACGCAGTTGGCTGGGCTTTAAACATGAATAACAGTAACAATGCGTACACGAGCCCAAGAAATTTGTAATGCTGCTTACACTACCCGGAACTCGAGTTGGCACTGATTTTGTGCTGAGGCGTCAGTCACTTTTAATGCGTCATTTCTTGTTGTACATATGGTATAAATCTTGTGTGTAAGTTGTCCTTTACTTTATTAAAATGTGCTACGAGTCATTCATTCATGAGGTGTGTCAAATATTTTGGATTATTTACTGTAAGTGTGTTGTCGTTTTCATGCTTTCGGTGTCGCACGCGTCTTGCACGAAAAGGTTTGGTGTGACGCGTGAAAGTTCAGCACGTTGTGTTGATATATATATATTATATATATATGTATATATATGTATATTTTTAATTGGTCTCCTTTTTTTTCCTAAACATACAAAAAAAAAAGGGAGATTGTTTCATATCAACATGAGAGGTGTGTCTGTATGTGTGTGTCTGTCTGATTTTTGCTGGAGGGATCTTTATCAAACTTTGGTTAACACCTAATTTTCTTTTCTTTTTCTTTCTTGTTGAAGTATTGTATGGCTCATGTTTTGAAGCGGTTGTAGGCCTGATATGGCTCTACACAGTCGGTTGGGTTTTAAACAACAATAACAATAAGAATAACCCTTTGACTCCTGCACCCTGTCCACCAGCATCCTGCATTGTCAAACATGCGAACAAAGGAAAAACTTAACCCTTTTACTGCCTCACCCTATCCACCAGCTGCCTGCAGGAAGCTGTTGGATAGGATGAGGGAATCGAAGGTTTAAATTTTTTGCAGTTGGTGGATAGGGTGCGGGAGTCAAAGGGTTAAAGTTGCAAAATTGTTAACTCTTTGACTCCTGCACCCTTTCCACCAGCATCCTGCGTTACCAAACATGCTGGCAAAGCAAAAAACTTAACCCTTTGATTTCCTCACCCTGTCCTGCAGGAAGCTGGTGGATAGGATGAGGGAATCAAAGGTTCAAATGTTTGCAGTTGGTGGATAGGGTGCGGGGGTCAAAGGGTTAAAGTTGCAAAATTGTTAACCCTTTGACTCCCGCACCCTATCCACCAGCATCCTACGTTGCCAAACATGCTGGCAAAGCAGAAACGTAACCCTTTGATTTCTTCTCAGGAAGCTGGTGAATAGGGTGAGGGAACTAAAGGGTTAAGATTTTGCAGTTAATGGATAGGGTGTAGGAGTCGAAGGGTTAAAGTTGCAAAATTATTAACCCTTTGGCTCCTGCTCCTTTCTCCATCAGCATCCTGCATTGCCAAACATGCTGGCAAAGCAGAAACGTAACCCTTTGATTTCCTCACCCTGTCCTGCAGGAAGCTGGTGGATAGGGTGAGGGATCTAAAGGATTAAGTTTTTGCAGTTGATGGGTAGGGTGCGGGAGTCAAATGGTTAAACTTTTCCTGATGCGTTGGGTACGCTTATAGATGAGTCGGGCAGGGGCAGCCAGCGTGTGCCATTAACAGTAGTGGGTTGCTATGCTGTCGAGTGTACAATGGAAGGGAAAACTTTCCACTGAAAGAGCGTGTTGGGGAGTGTTAAGGAGTCACCAAAGCATTACTTTGGAGGGTAAACCTCCTAGGTCAAGGTGACATAGACCCAAAATAGTGCCTCAAATTAACAATTTTTTTTCCCTAGGAAGGTATGTGAACGGCGCTTTCTCAGGTAATTCTGACAGTATTCACAGTCCGTTTTTCACTCTCGTAACGTTCGTATCATCGTCCTCGCTTTGCGTCAAGTTTATTTTATCCGATGCTTCTTCAAGGTCACGGTGACCTTGAGAAATACAGGATCCAGATTTTTCTGCAATTTGATGCTGCCTCAAAGTCACAATGACAAACAGAAAGACAACATCGGGATTTTTCGTATTCATTTTTTTAACAGAAAGGGAGATTGTTAGAATGGTCTGACTATTTTGTTTGTACATCTTTTTTCTTGTAGTCTGTATAGGCCTACCTGTTTCTGATTTTTACCTCCATATCAATGGTCACATAAGAGAAAAAAAAAATTGTGTGTATGTATGTGTGTATATAATATATGTGTCATGTGTGTCTGTGTGTCTTTTTTTCTGATTCTGCTGTATCTCTGCCTGTCCAGCCTCTGGCAGTCTTCCAGTCTTTTGTCGTCTGCCTTCATCTTCTTTCTCCTTTCCCTCCTCCCACCTCCCTCCATCCCCCTCCTCCGTACCCCTGTTTTTGTTGCTCCTCCTACCCCTGTGTTTTTTCCTCATCTCTCTACATCTTCCAGAATTTCTCCATCTGTCTTCTTTTTACCCCCAGTATTCTCTCCTGGAAGCTGAAACTTACTGATCGGCTGGGTAGAGTTTTGAGGTGTATACCCTTCTGGTTCTTCTTCTGGTTCTTCTTCTTCTCGTCGTTCTTCTTCTTCTCGTCGTCCTCCTCCATCTTCTTCTTCTTTGTCTTTGTCTTCTTCTTTTTCTTCTTCTTCTTCTTCCTCTTCCTTTTCCTCTTCTTCTTCTTCTTCTTCTCCTTGTCCTCCTCGTCCTCCTCCTCCATCTTCTTCTTCTTCTTTGTCTTTGTCTTCTTCTTCTTCCTCTTCTTCTTCTTCTTCTTCTTCTTCCTCTTCTTCTTCGTCCTCTTCTTCTTCTTCTTCTTTTTCTTCTTCTTCTCGTCCTTCTTCTTCTTTGTCTTCTTCTTCTTTTTCTTCTTCCACTTCTTCTTCTTCTTCTTCTTCTTCTTCTTCTTCTTCTTCTTCTTCTTCTTCTTCTTCTTCTTCTTCTTCTTCTTCTTCTTCTTCTTCTTCTCTTCTTCTTCTTCTTCTTCTTCTCTCTGTTTCTCTCCCTGTTTCTCCCTTTTTCTGTCTGTCTGTCTCCCTTTCTCTCTATGTGTTTCCCTCTCTTTCTCCCTGTCTCTCATTAGTGTAGTCGCTCCCTGGATGCTGGCTGGATGTGAAATAAGCATTATGTCTCATGAAAACAAGAGTTTGTTCTGTTTCTTTCTGTCCTGTCTGTCTGTCAACCCACTCCCTCCTCTCTCTCTCTCTAAGTCTGTCTCTCTCTGTCTGTGTCTCTCTCTCTTTTCTTTCTCTGTCTCTCTCTCTCTCTGTCTCTCTCTCTCTCTCTCTCTCTCTCTCTCTCTCTCTCTCTCTCTCTCAATTTTGTCAAGATCTTTGTTATGTCAAATCTGTATCTTGTGTGGTATGCATAACCTAGTCACTGTAGCTTACCAAGTACATGCATTTATTTATTTATTTTGTTGTTGTTGTTGTTAAAAGCACATGTCATTATTTTTTATTAAAGCGCTCTTCATGATGATTATATTGATGTATGCCTACACCCTTCAGTTTGTACTTCAGTTGAACTTTTTTCGGTTTGATTTTGTTTTACTTTATTTTTGTTTTTGTTTGTTTGTTGTTTTTCTTTTCGTTTTTTCTTTTCATTTTAGCCAAAACAACATTGCAATAGTTTTTGGTGCTTATCGTTAACTTTCTTACATTATTGTTGTTGTTGTTGTTGTAAATCATTGCTATATAGATATTCTTCAAACTCATTTGAACTTACTGTGTATGACATTATGATCAGACTTTTTAGTGGAACACAGAGAACTCAAGCTGTTAGGTGAGCTGACCACACTCTACTATGTTGTTGTACAGTCTGCATCTTTGGTGGGGCTTGCATGCTGGGTGTTTTACTGTTTCCATAAGCCAGCTGCTTGGACCATTTTCGGGATCTTTAACGTGCGTGTTTAGATATTTTGCACGCGTGTACACGCGTAGGGGGTTTAGGCGCTGGAAGGTCTGCTCACATGTTGACCTGGGAGATGGGAAACGTCTCCATTCTTTCACCCACCAGGAGGTTTCTGGGTGGATCGAACCCAGAATCTTCCAGTTGGAAGTCCTGATGTTTACCCAGGAGACTACCGGCACCCGTTTATGTGGTTAGTAATTAACTCTTTGACTCCTGCACCCTGTCCACCAGCACCCTGCATTGTCAACCATGCTAGCAAAGCAAAAACTGAACCCTTTGACTCCCTCAACCTGTCCACCAGCTTCCTGCAGCAAGCTGGTGGATAGGGTGAGGGCGTCAAAAGGGTTAAGTTTTGGGGGGGTTGGTGGATAGGGTACGAGAGTCAAAGGGCTAAATCAGTTATTTTTCAGGAATGCACTACGTGATTTTTGGGGGGTTTGATGTCTCTGTGTTCTGTGTGTGTGTGTGTGTGTGTGTGTGTGTGTGTGTGTGTGTGTGTGTGTGTGTGTGTTTGCATGTTTCAGAAATTTGTCTTTATCGTGGTTTTAGTTTTGGGTTGTCTTTTTTTCTCATGATTAGTCATTGAATACATGCATTTTGTTTGCACTGAATAAATCATATTACATATGTATTGATTTTCGTGGGTTGATGTCATGTTATGGCTTGTTTTTTGTTTGTTTGATTTTTTTTTCATGATTTGTTTGTTATGCCTTGCCTTTGTTTTTTGTTGCTGTTTATTTCTTACGCAAGAAATCAGAACAGGAATACGATACAGAATCAGATCATTTTGTGTTCTGTTTTTGTTTGTTAGGGTGTGTGTTGTGGGTATGGTGTGTGTGTGTGTGTTGTGTGTGTGTGTGTGTGTGTCTATGTGTGTGTTTAAATAAGCATGATTTTTGAGAATGTGTGTTTGTGTGTGTGATCTGTAAGAATGTTTTTGTATGTGTGTGTGTCTGTGTGTGTGGTGTGTGTGTGTGTGTGTGTGTGTGTGTGTGTGTGTGAATAAGCATGATTTGTGAGAATGTGTGTATGTGTGTGTCTGAGAGAGAGAGAGAGAGAAAGTGTGTGGGGTGGTGTGTGTGTATGTCATTGGTTTAATGTCTATTCACTTAAGTGAATTTACACACACACACACACACACACACACACACACACACACACACACACACACAACTAACCAACCAACCAACCAAACAAAAAACACAAATATGATAAATAAATAATATATACATATAACAATAAAAATAAGAAGAAGAAGAAGAATAGGAATAATAATAGTAACAGTAATAATAATAAATAAATGAATAAATACGTAAAGAGAAACAATAGGAATAATAACAACAATAGTAATGATGATAAGAATTAAATAAACAAATAATTAGATAAATAAACAAGTAAATATATACGTAGATAGATAAATAAATAAATAAATACATAAAGAGAAAAAAAACAAAAAAACAAGTGATGCAGGGAATGGGACTAGAAACATGAAGGTCAAATGCAGACGCTTATATGTAGTCACTCTTGGTTAAAAAAAACAACAACAGAAGTTCAGGTTTAAATTCATATTACTTATAGCCCACCCGACCAAAAAAAATATATATTCGTGATAAAACCATGTAAAAAAACAAGTCAGAGGCAAGGAAAAGGCAAATGTCGGAGGGGAGCGTAAACATAAATGAAGTAGCTTACTACAACAAATATTTAAACAATAAACTAGCTAACTGTAACTATGAACACAGAGAGGAACGAGTTACAAATATTTAACTATTGGACTTTTAGACAGGCTGACGAAAAATTCTTATGTTAATAATGATGATTCAAATATGTCGGAAATTGTGTGCTTAGAGAGTACTGGAATGTGTCGTATTTTAAGGCAAGAAAGTAAATGACTGGTTGTTATTTTCTGTCCATAAAGAGAGACAATATTTCTGGTGTACTTTGTATTGAATGCTTCGAGTTTCCACTTATACATAAGGGACTTTATGAAGCTATTAACAGTAAACTGTTTACTTGTTTTGCTGATTATAAAATTCATGCAATCAGTATTGTACTTTTTCTGATTATCTTGAAACAGCTTCCAAACATAGGCGTGTGTGTGTGTGTGTGTGTGTGTGGAAGTGGGTTTGTGTGATGTATGAATATGTGTGTGTTAGTGCATGCGCGCGTGTGTGTGTGTGTGTGTGTGACATTATCCCTCCAGGAGCTGAAACTCAACACCATTTTGTTTTGTTTTGTTGTTTTTGTTCTTTTTATGTGAATCATTTGATAGAGCCACGGACTCAAGATCTGATGCTTTGAATTCAATCCCAGCCCGCAACAATAAACACTGCCCTGTTCGCTGCCCATCTGAATGGTTCCATCATTCTGGTGGTGTCAGCTTAGTGTTTCATAGGTCCACTGGCCTGTTGGCTGCCCATCTTAATGTTTCCATCATTCTGGTGGTGTCAGCTTCGTGTTTCATAGGTCCACTGGCCTGTTGCTGCCCATCTTAATGTTTCTATCATTCTGGTGGTGTCAGCTTCGTGTTTCATAGGTCCACTGGCCTGTTGGCTGCCCATCTTTATGTTTCCATCATTCTGGTGGTGTCAGCTTACTGTTTCATAGGTCCACTGGCCTATTGGCTGCCCATCTTAATGTTTCCATCATTCTGGTGGTGTCAGCTTACTGTTTCATAGGTCCACTGGCCTGTTGGCTGCCCATCTGAATGTTTCCATCATTCTGGTGGTGTCAGCTTCGTGTTTCATAGGTCCACTGGCCTGTTGGCTGCCCATCTTAATGTTTCTATCATTCTGGTGGTGTCAGCTTCGTGTTTCATAGGTCCACTGGCCTGTTGGCTGCCCATCTTAATGTTTCCATCATTCTGGTGGTGTCAGCTTCGTGTTTCATAGGTCTCCCCCCCCCCCCCCTCTCTCTCCCTTTTCCATTTCAAAACCTAGCCAGCGTATAGGGTTTTGTCCAGGTTTATGGAGTCTGGCAGATAATTGCTGGCAGATTTGAGTGGAGCGCATATGGAATTGTCTGAGTGCGATGAATCCCTCCTGAACTAACTTTTAAACTCCAGTGTAGAGCACAGCCTTGTCATGCAGTCTTAACTCTATTGTGACTGCACTTGCCACAGCTGAGCTCTCCTGCTGGCCTAGGGCTGCCACAGTGAAATCACCGAGAACCGTCGCCTTTGAGCCATTTTCCATCAATTTTAGGCCCCCCCAAAAAACGGCAAAACGTAGCTGAAGCATTCAACGGAAGTTCCCTCCACAAGGGAAGCAACTGCCAACTACTAAATCATTAGCATAACAAAAGTAGAGGGAGTCATATACCCTAGACCGTCCATTACTATGATCGAAGTAGCCCGTCCTCAGTGAAAGCTCAGCTGTTACTTAATCGAAGTAGCCTGTCGTCAAAGAGTTAATCCTAGCTGGAACTCCATAGCATTATGATTATCATCCTCATCGTGGTGATCATCATGTCATGGTAAGAGAACTGACCTCCCAGCTTCAGTGGCCATTAAGGTGACGTAGAGAATGGGGTGAAAATAAAAACAAATAACCAATACTTTAACCCTTTGACTCCAGCACCCCATCCACCAACTGCGCACACTTAACCCTTTGATTCCCTCAACCCGGTCCACCAGCTTCCTGCAGGAAGCTGATGGTTAGGGTGAGGGAATCAAAGAGTTAAGTTTGTGCTTTGCTGTCACAGCTGACAACGTGGGATGCTGGTGGACAGGGTGCAGAAGTCGAAGGGTTAAATTCCAAACTCCCGTTTTGTGGCTAAGCAGTGTCAGAATTAATATAGTAGAACTCGCATGGTTGTCTAAGACGTTCTTATGACCCATTTTTTCTTCCATTTCTGTTTTTGTTGTGGTTATTGTTGTTGTTGTTGTTTCTTTAACATTACTGATTGAGATACACATTTCATAAACAGCGTACCCTAGTGTATCCCAATAAAGACTGATGCACAAATCTAAGATATAAAACTAAAATGCCAGTTAGGACCTTAAGATCTTGCCCATGCATAGGGTTCATGTGACTGAGATATACATTCCATTACAGTGTAGCCTGGATTGTTCTAGTGACAGACTGAGAGAGAAGAGTGTCA
>JAPXFY010000032.1:12404061-12409061 GCA_030674185.1 Monoplex corrugatus | reverse complement strand
GGGTTGGAATAACATACCGTCAGAATCAACATAACACCGTCTGTCTTATTTCCTCATTTAACCCTTTGACCCCCGCACCCTATCCACCAACTGCAAAAACTTAACCCTTTGACTCCCTCACACTATCCACCAGCTTCATAGCAGAAGGGCATCCAGAAGTCATGACCTGGACGTGGCCCGGCCCGGCCCCCTAAGAGTGCCAGGAGTTCAGTGCCGAAACACTTGCTTGACGGGGGTTTCTCCTCCGCTGGTGGATAGGGTGAAGGAGTCAAAGGGTTAAGTGTTTGCTTGCTAGCATGGTTGACAATGCAGGACACCGGCGGGCAGGGTGTGGGAGTCAAAGGGTTAAATACGAGTTGTCTTTTGTATTTTAACCCTTTGACTCCCGCACCCTGTCCACGGGCTTCCTGCACTGCCAACCATGTGCATCTTGCATTGTCAGCCTTGACAGCGAAGCAAAACATTGACGCTTTTACTCCCTCACCCTTTTCATCAGCTTCCTACAGGCAGCGGGAGAGAAGGGGTTAAAAATGTCGAGGAGTTAGGATTGTAAAGCTATATTTCTTGGTGTGGACATCAAAACCTTTGACTGTTTACAGTGATTTTGAGTTGGGCTGTTTACAGTGATTTTGAGTTGGACTGTTTACAGTGATCTTTGAGTTGGACTGTTTACAGTGATTTTGAGTTGGACTGTTTACAGTGATCTTTGAGTTGGACTGTTTACAGTGATTTTGAGTTGGACTGCTTGCAGTGATTTTGAGTTGGACTGTTTACAGTGATTTTGAGTTGGACTGTTTACAGTGATTTTGAGTTGTATTGTTTGCAGTGATTTTGAGTTGGACTGTTTACAGTGATTTTGAGTTGGACTGTTTACAGTGATTTTGAGTTAGACTGTTTACAGTGATTTTGAGTTGGATTGTTTGCAGTGATTTTGAGTTGGACTGTGGTTTTGAGTTCAACTGTTTACAGTGATTTCGAGTTGTATTGTTTACAGTGATTTTGAGTTATATTGTTTACAGTCATTTTGAGTTGGACTGTTTGCAGTGATTTTGAGTTGGACTGTTTACAGTGATTTTGAGTTATATTGTTTACAGTGATTTTGAGTTGGACTGTTTGCAGTGATTTTGAGTTGGACTGTTTACAGTGATTTTGAGTTGGACTGTTTACAGTAATTTTGAGTTGGACTGTTTGCAGTGATTTTGAGTTGGATTGTTTGCAGTGATTTTGAGTTGGATTGTTTGCAGTGATTTTGAGTTGGACTGTGGTTTTGAGTTCAACTGTTTACAGTGATTTCGAGTTGTATTGTTTACAGTGATTTTGAGTTATATTGTTTACATTGATTTTGAGTTGTATTGTTTACAGGATTTTGAGTTAGACTATTTACAGTGATTTTGAGTTGGACTATTTACAGTGATTTTCAGTTGGACTGTTTACAGTGATTTTGAGTTGGACTATTTACAGTGATTTTGAGTTGGACTGTTTACAGTGATTTTGAGTTGGACAGTTTATAGTAATTTTGAGTTGGACTATTTATAGTGATTTTGAGTTGGACTGTTTACAGTGATTTTGAGTTGGACTGTTTACTGTGATTTTGAGTTGGACTGTTTACAGTGATTTTGAGTTGGACTATTTACAGTGATTTTGAGTTGGACTGTTTACAGTGATTTTGAGTTGGACTGTTTACAGTAATTTTGAGTTGGACTATTTACAGTGATTTTGAATTGGACTTTTTTTGAGTTGGACTGTTTTTGGGTTGGACTGTTTACAGTGATTTTGAGTTGGACTATTTGCAGAGATTTTGAGTTGAACTATTTACAATGATTTTGAGTTGGACTGTTTACAGTGATTTTGAGTTGGACTGTGATTTTGAGTTGAACTGTTTTCAGTGATTTTGAGTTGGACTGTTTACAGTGATTTTGAGTTGGACTGTTTACTGTGATTTTGAGTTGGACTGTTTACAGTCATTTTGAGTTGGACTGTTTACAGTGATTTTGAGTTGGACTGTTTACAGTGATTTTGAGTTGG
The DNA here is from genome assembly GCA_030674185.1 of Monoplex corrugatus. Lineage (NCBI taxonomy): Eukaryota > Metazoa > Mollusca > Gastropoda > Littorinimorpha > Ranellidae > Monoplex > Monoplex corrugatus. The sequence goes on along the minus strand of JAPXFY010000032.1, from coordinate 12,407,036 downwards.
ACTGTTTACAGTGATTTTGAGTTGGACTGTTTACAGTGATTTTGAGTTTGTTTTATCACAATTTGCTGTTGACTCAAGAAAGTTCCACAAGCGTGTGGATGATTTCCACTTACGTCGTATGTGCCATAATGGACACAGATCCATATCAGAAGCCATAACCCTTCGTATCAACGACATATTGTAATAACTCACCTCACCTGTCGTCATCACAGGGTTCAGTGATGGCCGCTGCACTCTTTAACACCACCACCCCCATCCAAGCTGCTTCTTTTTGTGTCATTCTGTGCAGTTTTTGGCAAAAAATACATCGGGTAGGTTTGCCATTGCTTTTCTGAAGCGCAGTGCACATACTGTGCAGATGTTCTGGACCATTGTTTCCTCGGAAATTCTCTGCCCATGACTGTGAAGTAGAAGCCAATTGTTGTTGCAGTACTGTGTCTTCGCCTCCAAATTCATCCATCCCCTGCTTCCAGGACTTAAGTGGTTGGAGTTATGGCGCCCTTGCTCGCCTGACAGTATTCATTGTAGGGTTGTGAGACAACTTTATAGGTACCACCGTTACCCCAGCCTTCCCTGGAATACTGACGCTGTTTGGGCCGCGGCTGCGTATTGGATATTCGCAGCTGCCCCCCCCCCCCCCCCCGTCCCACCCCATACGTAAGGGCTTCCTTGGTTAAAAGACAAAAAAAAAAACCCAAAAAACAAAAACAAACACACACAAAAAAAAACAGAGAAGTTGATTTCCCAGGTCCCACCCCTTGAAAAACCAATTAGCTTTTTGCCTTTCTCAAGTCTTGGTTAAAAATGTGAATATGAATGTGAATTTGAAGCGAGGGAGAGGGGATGGGCGCCACCTTCGTGGTGCTGGCCCGGGGAAAAGTTGAGGTCTCTGTCACCTCACTCACCTACAACCCCAGTGTTATGGAACTGTCTAGGTAGGACCTCAGGACCTGGCCAGCTCATGGGTTTATGTGCAGGCTTAAGGCTTGTGCCACAGTCGCCATACACGTGGCACCTGTGACGTTAGTGCATATGGAATTCATTCCCAGCGCGGAGACGTCATCTTGAGAAACTGAAACTGAAACTAGGGAAAAATAAAGCAGTTAGAGAGAGAGAGAGACTGACTGACAGACAGACAGACAGAAAGAGAGAGACAGAGACTGACAGACTGACAGACAGAGAGACAGAGAGAGACTGACAGATTGGCAGACAGACAGACAAGAGACAGACAGACAGACAGATAGACAGACAGACAGACAGAGACTGACAGACTGACAGAGATAGAGAAAGAGACAGAGACCAAGAGAGAGAGAGACAGAGAGAGATAAAGACAAAGAGAGAGAGGCAAAGAGAGAGAGGGGGGCAGAGAGAGAGAGAAACAGACAGAAAGAAACACACAGAGAAAGAGAGACAGACAGAGAGAGAAAGAGTGAGAGACAGAGAGAGTGAGAGAGAGACAGTTACAGACAGACAGACAGACAGACAAGCACAGAGAGACACAGAGAGAGAGAGACACAGAGAGAGAGAGAGACAGAGAGACAGAGACAGGCAGACAGACAGGCAGAGAGAGACAGAGACAGAGACAGACAGACAGACAGACAGGCAGACAGGATATGAGATGGGAACCGCCGTCACATCAACGCTGGCCCCTGAGAAAAATCGAGGTCTCTACCACCTCACTCACTCCACGTCATCAAGAGTTATCGGACCACCTTTGTTCGTCTTTGTCTTGAGGGAAAAGGGGGGGAGTTTGATCTAAATGTACCTTTGCCAATTTGATTCAAATATAAAGTTGTGTATTTGATTCAAATATATCATTGAGTATACAATTCAAAAATATCATTCTGTACATGATTCAAACCTAACATTGTGTTTTTGATTCAGATGTGTTGCGTGTTTGATTCAAACTGATCGTGTATTTGGTTCGAGTGTATTGTGTATTCAATTCAAATGTATTGTGTATTTCATTCAGTTATCTTGGGTTCTCGATTCAAATGTGTCATTCTATGTGTAATTCAAAGATATGATAGTCTGTTTGATTCAAATGTATAATTGTGTATATGATTTCAATGTATCGTATATTTGATTCAGATGTATCGTGTATCTGATTCAAATGTATTATTGATTGACACACGTGTATCATTGTATATTTCATTCAAGTATATCATTATGTGTTTCATTCAAATGTATGATTAGGTATTTGATTCAAATGATATATCATTGTGTACTTGAATCAAATTATCATTGTGTGTCTGATTCAAATGTATGTTTAATTCAAATGTATGATTGTGTATTTGATTCAAATGTATGTTTGATTCAAATGTGTGATTGTGTATTTGATTCAAGTGTATGTTTGATTCAAATGTATCATTGTGTATTTGATTCAAATGTATCATTGTGTGTCTGATTCAAATGTATGTTTGATTCAAATGTATCATTGTGTATTTCATTCAAATATATGGTTGATTCAAATGTATCATTGTGTGTTTGATTCAAGTTATCATTGTATGTTTTTGATTCGAATATGTCGTTGTGAATTGGATGCAAAATGCATCATTGTGTACTTGATTCAAACGTATCTTTGCATTTTGATTCAAGTATATCTTTGTGTAGTTGATTCAAATGTATCATTGTGTGTTTAATTCAAATGTATCTTTGTGTGTTTGATTCAAATGTATCTTTGAGCATTTGATTCAAATGTATCGTTGTGTATTTGATTCAAATGTATCTTTGTGTGTTTGATTCAAATGTATCTCTGTGTATTTGAAATCAAATGTATCATTGTGTATTTGATTCAAATGTATCTCTGTGTGTTGGATTCCAATGTATCTTTGTGCGTTTGATTCAAATGCATATCTGTGTGTTGATTCAAATGTATCTTTGTGTGTTTGATTCAAATCTATCTTTGTGTGTCTGATTCAAATGTATCTTTGAGTATTTTATTCAAATGTATCTTTGTTTGTTTGATTCAAATG
>JAPXFY010000032.1:12391561-12399061 GCA_030674185.1 Monoplex corrugatus | reverse complement strand
CCGCCGCTGCGGGCGGCTTCTCCCCAGAAGCCACCACGACGCTACTTCCGTTTCCTGTTTCCGCTCTTGCTGCTGCTTCCGCTTCCGCTTCTTCGCGCTTGTGCTCTTCTAGTTTTTTGCTGCTGCTGCCGTACGCGCATAAGGGTTTGCCTTCTCGCAGTCGTCGTTTAGTCCTGACGGTGAGGGGGATGAGGAGGGCGAAGAGGCAGACAATGAGGACGACGATTCCTGCATATAGTGCGGCGCCTTCTTTCTGCTGTTGGTCGTGGTCGATCTTGATGACGAAGGAGAGGGGGTTGGATACCACGCGGTCCCTGTGACCCTTTCGCCGGTAGATGGTCACCACCTGTATCAGGGATACCATGTGTCTTGAGTGTGATCATTTTGTTTTATGTTTTGTGTGTGTGTGTGTGTGTGTGTGTGTGTGTGTGTGTGTGTGTGTGTGTGTGTGTGTGTGTGTGTGTGGAGTGTGTGTGTGTGTGTGTAAATGTGTGTGTGTAAGTGTGTGTGTATGTGTGTGTGTTTGTGTGTGTATGTGTGTGTGTATGTACATGTATGTGTGTGTGAGTGTATATGTTTGTGCGTGTGTGTGTGTAAGTGGGTATATTTGTGTGTGTTTGTGTGTGTGTTTGTGTGTGTGTGTGTGTGTGTGTGTGTGTGTCTATGTGTTTGTGTAAGTGTATATGTTTGTGTGTGTGTGTGTAAGTGGGTATGTTTGTGTGTGTGTGTATAAATACATAAATACATAAATGAACAAATAATGAATAAATAATAAATAAATAAATAAATAAATAATACATAAATAAATAATAAATAAATATATAAATAAATAAACGAAATATATGAAAAAGAAACGTGACCCATCCGAGCCCATCTATCTGAAGGAGATGATGTGTTACTGTTGTGATTTGAATACTTTTAAAACTGGCCATTTTGATTCTCAGAACATAGAACATAGAAGAAAACAGCAACAGCAGCGACAACAAAACAAAACAAAACAACAATAACAACGACGGTAACAACAAAACCACGACGACAACAACAACAACACAACGACAACAACAAACAACAACAACAACAGCACCACAAAAACATCACCGCGGGGACAACGGCAACTCACCCAAAACTCAATCCCGTCCACATACTTGAAGCCGCGAGAGTTGCCTACCACGATATGCAAATGCTCATCCAAGGTGAAGGCCATCCTCTCGCTGACCTTGTCCACGTTGCCTTTCTCCCCGCTGATGTCGATGCGGACTCCCTCCGGCAAGGTGGAGAGGACTGTCGCGTTTGACCTTGACGCGGTGCCTTTGCCGCTGTGATCATTGTTTTTGGTGATCAGGCTGGGCTTGTCCACCTTGGCGTTGTTCTTGATGTCGGCGGAGTCCGTCTGAAAATGCATATCATAGTTTTGGAAATTGTGATTTCCCCCTAAGCGGATTTGAATTTTGGAGTTTGTAGTGTGGGTGGGGGTTGTTTAAGAGGGATTCATGGCACTCGGATAATTCCATACGCGCTCCCCCTAAATTTTCTGCTGGGTTTGTTCACCTTGGTGTTGTTCTTCTTGGTGTCGTCTGAGTCTGTCTGAAAAGCTCATCATAGTTTGGGAAATTGTGATTTCCCCCCCAAGCGGAATTGAATTTTGGAGTTTGTGGTGGGGGTGGGGTGGGGGTTGTTTAAGAGGAATTCATTGCACTCCGACAATTCCATACGCGCTCCTCCTAAATTTTTTGCTGGGCTTGTTCACCTTGGTGTTGTTCTTCTTGGTGTCGTCTGAGTCCGTCTGAAAAGCTCATCATAGTTCTGGAAATTGTGATTTCCCCCTAAGCGGAATTGAAGTTTGGAGTTTGAGGTGGGGGTGGGGATGGGGGGAGTTGTTTAAGAGGGATTCATAGCACTCGGACAATTGCGTACGAGCTCCCCCTAAATTTTTTGCTGGGCTTGTCCACCTTGGCGTTGTTCTTATTGTCGGCGGAGTCCATCTGAAACGCACACCATAGTCTAGAAGATTGTGATTATTCCCCTAAGCGGATTTGAAGTTTGGAGTTTGTGGTGGGGGTGGGGGGTTGTTCAAGAGGAATTCATGGCAATCAGACAATTCCATACACGCTCCTCCCCCCCCCCCCCTAGATTTTTGCTGGGCTTGATCAGCTCGGTGTTTTTATTCTTGATAGGTCTGGAGATTGTGATCCTCCCCCCCCCCCCCCCCCCCCGCAAGCGGATTTGAAGTTTGGAGTTTGTGGTGGGGATGGGGGGTTGTTCAAGAGGAATTCATTGCACTCAAACAATTCCATACGTGCTCCCCCTATTTTTTGTTGTTGTTGTTGTTGTTGTTGTTGTTGGATTTGTTCACCTTGGTGTTGTTGTTCTTCTTGATGTTGTCTGAATCTGTCTTAATTAAATGCACATCATAGTTCTGGAAATTGTGATTATTCCCAAGCGGATTTGAAGTTTGGAATTTGGGGCGGGTGGGTGGATGGGGGATTGCTTAAGAAGGATTCATGGCACTCGAACAATTCCATACGCGCTACCCTCAAATTTTTTTGTTAGGCTTTTGTTCACCTCGGTGTTGTTGTTGTTCTTGATGTAGTCTGAAATGCACATCATGATTCAGAATATTGTGATTCCCCTCAAGCGGATTTGAAGTTTTGGAGTTCGGGAGGGGAAGAGGGTTATTCAAAAGGGATTCATGGCACTCGGACAATTCCATACGCGCTCCCCCTCATTTTTTTGCTGGGCTTGTTCAGCGTGGTGGTTTTCTTCTTAATGTCGGCGGAGTCCGTCTGAAACGTACATCATAGTTTTTAGAAATTGTGATTCCCCCCAAGCGGATTTGGGGTTTGAGAGGGGGGGGGGGGGGGGGGGGGTATTCAAGAGGGATTATGGTATTCGGACAATTCCATATACGCTCCCCCTAATTTTTGCTGGGCTTGTTCAGCTTGATGTCGTCTGAAAAGCACATCATAGTTCTGAACCTTTATTAATTTATTGATTTACATTATGTGTATGTTCCTTTTCTGAAGGTAAGATAAACACATACATGTAACTTACATGTAACCAAGATTATTCCAGCGGTAGGCTGATAAAATACCAGAATAAAATATGTACTAGGTAAAACATAGGCTAGGTAGGGCCACACACATCCTTTTAACCCGCACAGCACCACAGTAGGCACCCAGGTCAGAAAGAATCGAAACCAAACCTTCAGATTTAAAAGCCACCCACCCACCCACCCCCCGTAGGTCTTACCCACTGCACCACGGCGAACACTCTCCCTCACCACCCTCCCTCCTCCCCACTCTCACCTTCCCCCCCCCCCTCCCCCTCCCTCAAACTGACCTGATTAAAATAGCGCGTATTCAGGGACAGCTGTAGCTTCAGGTAGCGAGAGGACTCTGTGAACTGGAAATGGGGCAAGGTGGTATCTACTGGTACTTCAGACCCTGGCAAAGCACTGTCGGAAATCCGGCCGAAGGGGGAGGTGGAGGTCAGACGGTAAGGGAAGATCACGAAAGGGTCATCGTGCACTGAAAAAAAAAAAAAAACAGGTCAAGGTCACGACCTTGCCACCCGTTACTGACCTTGAAAGGTCAAGGTTAGTGAACTATGTGGAAAGCCTTGTTTTTGGATATTGTATGAAGTGTGTGTGTGTGTGTGTGTGTGTGTGTGTGTGTGTGTGTGTGTGTGTGTGTGTGGTTTTCTGTGTGTCTTATGTGATGATTCGAAAAACAGCGAATGATAACAATAATGATGATAATGATAATAAAAATAATCATAGTAATAATGATAATAATAATAATGATAATAAGAAGAACAACAACAAAAAGAAGAAGAACAACAACAAAAACAGCAACAATAATAATAATGATAACAATAATAATATAAACAACAAAAACAACAACATCATTAAGATGATGATGATCATTATCATCATCATCATCATCATCATCATCATCATCATCATCACCATCATCATCATCATCAAAAACAACAACACGAACGAATAAGGCAACACGGCCAACTTGATCCACATGAAGATTTGGGAGTTTGCTCAAAACGGATTCATCGCTCTTAGGCAATTCCACATGCGGTACACCGAAATCGGTCAGTAACTGAACGGCAGATTCCTTGAGCCAGCGCAAAAACCTTGTACGATGGAAAAGTCTTGAAACTGGGAGAAGGAGTGGAGAAAGAGACCTATGAAACAGTAAGCTGACACCACCAGAATGATGGAAACATTAAGATGGATGGCTGACACCACCAGAATGATGGAAACATTAAGACGGCTGGCTGACACCACCAGAATGATGGAAACATTCAGACGGATGGCTGACACCACCAGAATGATGGAAACATTCAGACAGATGGCTGACACCACCAGAATGATGGAAACATTCAGACGGATGGCTGACACCACCAGAATGATGGAAACATTCAGACGGATGGCTGACACCACCAGAATGATGGAAACATTAAGATGGATGGCTGACACCACCAGAATGATGGAAACATTAAGATGGATGACTGACACCACTAGAATGATGGAAACATTAAGATGGATGGCTGACACCACCAGAATGATGGAAACGTTAAGATGGATGGCTGACACCACCAGAATGATGGAAACGTTAAGATGGATGGCTGACACCACCAGAATGATGGAAACATTAAGATGGATGGCTGACACCACCAGAATGATGGAAACATTAAGACGGCTGGCTGACACCACCAGAATGATGGAAACATTAAGATGGATGGCTGACACCACCAGAATGATGGAAACATTAAGATGGATGGCTGACACCACCAGAATGATGGAAACATTCAGACGGATGGCTGACACCACCAGAATGATGGAAACATTCAGACGGATGGCTGACACTACCAGAATGATGGAAACATTAAGACGGCTGGCTGACACCACCAGAATGATGGAAACATTAAGATGGATGGCTGACACCACCAGAATGATGGAAACATTAAGATGGATGGCTGACACCACCAGAATGATGGAAACATTAAGATGGATGGCTGACACCACCAGAATGATGGAAACATTAAGATGGATGCTGACACCACCAGAATGATGGAAACATTAAGATGGATGGCTGACACCACCAGAATGATGGAAACATTAAGATGGATGGCTGACACCACCAGAATGATGGAAACATTAAGATGGATGGCTGACACCACCAGAATGATGGAAACATTAAGATGGATGGCTGACACCACCAGAATGATGGAAACATTAAGATGGCTGGCTGACACCACCAGAATGATGGAAACATTCAGACTGGCTGGCTGACACCACCAGAATGACGATAACATTAAGATGGATGGCTGACACCACCAACGACAAGACAGAAGCTATCCTCATTGGCACCCGTCAAACTTCCCAGCTGCCTCCTCTTTCTCTCCCATTATGTAACACATCAGTCCTAATTTCTGATTCAGCTAAAAACCTTGGTGTCTGCATTGACTCTACCCTGTCCATGAACAACTTTGTTTCTCAAACTGCCAGATCTTGCTACTATCATCTCCATCGTATAAGCCTGATCAGGAAGTATCTCTCTGTCGAAACAACTGCAAAACTCGTTCTCTCCTTCATAATGTCTCGCATTGACTATTGCAATTCACTCCTGTCTGGTCTTCCTGCCTCCACCATTCACATCCTACAGCGCATTCAAAACAATGCTGTACGCCTTGTACTCAAAAAGAAAAAAGCTGACCACATATCTCCTCTCCTGGCACAACTTCACTGGCTCCCTGTATCAAAGCGCATACAGTACAAACTAGACACCATGTGCTACAAAAGCCTCAATAACGCAGCCCCCGATTACCTGTCAAGCCTACTTGAGATCTATGTTCCCTCACGTACCCTCCGCTCTGCCTCCGATCCTCTGACTTTTCGCTTTCCACGCACTAAGCTCAATACCTATGGTCCACGAGCCTTCTCTGTTTCTGGTCCACTCTCCTGGAACAAACTTCCTCTCTCAGTCCGTCAGCAACCTACTTTTGCCTCCTTCAAGTCCGCTCTCAAAACTCACCTTTTCTCCTCTGCATAAAATCCTAACCTCACTCAACCCCCCTCTGCAGCCTGTCTCCGCTCGGAGGGGAATCACTTTGTTTTAATATATAATTGTATATGATGTGCTCTCTGTGGTTTTCCATTGGTTTTATTCTTGCTTTTATTGCTTTTATTCTTTTCTCCCCATTTGTGGCCATGCATGTGTGTGTGTGTGTGTGTGTGTGTGTGTGTGTGTGTGTGTGTGTGTGTGTGTGTGTGTGTGTGTGTGTGTGTGTGTGTGTGTGCGTGCGTGCGTGTGTGCGTGTGTGTCTTTTCGGCGCTTGGATTTGATTTTGTCGAGATTTGCGCTATATAAATATTGTAATTATTATGTATGCATGTGCGTACGTATGTATGTATGTATGTATGTATGTATGTATGTAACGCTTAGATTTATGTATGTATGTATGTATGCATGTATACGCTCAGCTTAGATTTATGTATGTAAGTATGTAAGCATGTATGTATGCATGTATACGCTCATATGTATGTAGGTATGTATGCATGTATACGCTCAGCGCTTAGATTTGATTTTGTCAAGATTTTGCGCTATATAAATAAAATATATTATTATTATTATTATTATTATTATTAGAATGACGGAAACATTAAGACGGATGGCTGACACCACCAGAATGACGGAAGCATTAAGACGGATGGCTGACACCACCAGAATGACGGAAGCATTAAGACGGATGGCTGACACCACCAGAATGATGGAAACACTAAGATGGATGGCTGACACCACCAGAATGAAGGAAACATTAAGATGGATGGCTGACACCACCAGAATGATGGAAACACTAAGATGGATGGCTGACACCACCAGAATGACGGAAACACTAAGATGGATGGCTGACACCACCAGAATGAACGGAAACACTAAGATGGATGGCTGACACCACCAGAATGATGGAACACTAAGATGGATGGCTGACACCACCAGAATGATGGAAACATAAGATGGATGGCTGACACCACCAGAATGATGGAAACACTAAGATGGATGGCTGACACCACCAGAATGACGGAAACACTAAGATGGATGGCTGACACCACCAGAATGAAGGAAACATTAAGATGGATGGCTGACACCACCAGAATGAAGGAAACATTAAGATGGATGGCTGACACCACCAGAATGAAGGAAACATTAAGATGGATGGCTGACACCACCAGAATGAAGGAAACATTAAGAGGATGGCTGACACCACCAGAATGAAGGAAACATTAAGACGGATGGCTGACACCACCAGAATGATGGAAACACTAAGATGGATGGCTGACACCACCAGAATGAAGGAAACACTAAGATGGATGGCTGACACCACCAGAATGAAGGAAACATTAAGATGGCTGGCTGACACCACCAGAATGAAGGAAACATTAAGATGGCTGGCTGACACCACCAGAATGAAGGAAACACTAAG
>JAPXFY010000032.1:12376561-12381561 GCA_030674185.1 Monoplex corrugatus | reverse complement strand
ATATATCTATCTATCTATCTATATACCTATCTATCTATCTATCTATATATCTATCTATCTATCTATATACCTATCTATCTATCTATATATCTATCTATCTATCTATCTATCTATCGATCTATATATATCTATCTATCTATCTATATACCTATCTATCTATCTATATATATATATATATATATATCTGGTTTTCGTTTTGCTTCAACACTGGCCGTGACTTTGATTCAGAAAACTCGACGGATTTCAAAGGAGGAGAAATCTATGACAACAGACAAGCAAACACAAAAACAAAATAACGAGAAGAAGAAAAAGAACGAGATGAATGTGACACAAATGTCTTTAAACAGAAAACGTAAAGTATAAGACCAACAATACAGACAAACAACAACAACAATAAACAAACAAAAAAAAAACAAAATACAAAACAGAAAAAGAAAGAGAAAGAAATAAATAAAAATGTGCATCTTTGGATAAACAAGAACTAAAAGTTCACACTGTTTCACTGTTTATTCTACTGCAAAATGCTTCGTTCTTTTTTACCGAAAATGTTTACTCAAGAAAAGTATTCTGAAAATCATTTTCAAAAAATTACATCAGATCAATCTTTGTTAGTTAAAATTTCAGAATCATTAGTTCACAGTCCTGTTAATGCATTACTTTAACTTTATTCGGTTTGTGTTTTAGTGTTACATTTTCCCTTCACATTGTTGAAGCTAATTGTTAGTGTTCTGTTCTCGTTCCATTTTTCTGTTCTCCCACCTACTAATGTCTTTTCCCTCTGTCTTCCCTCTGCCCCAATCCAACCCGTCCAACTATCGTTCTACATTTTATTTTGTTCATTCATTTTTTTATTCCCCCCTCCCCCGTCTAATATCACTTATAGTGAAAAGACGTTAAATTAAAGAACGAACGAAAAGAACTAGAAGAAGAGAAAGGAGGAGGAGGACGACGACGGCGACGACAACAACGAGGAGGAAGAGGAGGAGGAGGAGAAGAAGAAGAAGTAGTAGTAGTAGTAGTTGTAGTAGTAGTAGTAGTAGTAGTAGTAATAGTAGAAGAACAAGAACAAGAAGAACAAAAGCCAGCAGAAGAAGAAGAGGAAGATCAAGAATAAAGAAGAAGAAGAAGAGGAACAACAACAATAAGAACAAGAAGAAGAAGAACAACAACAACAACAACAACAACAACGACAACAATACTGACAACAACATCAACAATAACAAAGTGTCCTTTAGGATCCTCAGATAACGCTTAAAGTACTTTTTTTTTGTTTTTTTTTCCTTCCGCCTGTACCGGTGGGCGTCGCGGGGAGATATAGTCGTCTGTCAGCAGCAAGGCGGGTGGCCTGGAAAAGGGACATCTCGTGAGCTCTGAGGGTGTCTGCCACGGAGTTGCTCCATCGTCGTCTTGGTCTTCCTCTGGCTCTCCAGCCAGAGTATCTGGTGTTGTATGCCCGAAGAGCTGGTTGGTTTAGGGGCATACGTGTGAGGTGTCCGAACCACTTGATCCTCATATGTTCGATGTGTTGTAGGATTGGTGTTGCTCCTACCATGTCTCGTATCACCTCATTTCTGATCTTGTCCCGCCTTGTCTTGTTTACTGCTTTTCTCAGGCATTTCATTTCACAGGTGACCAGTTTTCTCTCGAGGACTTTAGTTAGGGACCATGTCTGGCACTGGTATGTCAGCGTTGGTAGAAAAATGGTGTTGATGAGTTTCGCCTTAGTGCTGGTGGGAATACTGGGGTGTTTCAGGAGAGGGGCAAGTTGGTAGCTGACTGCGTTGGCTTTCTGGCATCTGGTCTCGATTTCTCTGTCTAGTTTGCCATTTTCAGTGAAGATGCTGCCCAGGTATTTAAATTCACTGGCTTGCTTCAACTGGGTTCCGTTGATGTTGATATCCAGTTTGTTTGGTCTCTTACTGACAGTCATGACCTCGGTCTTGCTGACGCTGATCTTCATGCCGTATGTCTCGCGCTTTCACTGAGTTGGTCTGTGTGCTCCTGTAGCTGTATCTTGTCATTGTTCACCATTGCCTGGTCGTCCGCAAACATGAGTTCATTGAGTGCCTCAAGGTCTGGTTTGCCTCCTTCGTAATCTGATCCATATAGATCACGAAGAGAAGAGGGGAGAGATTACAGCCCTGCCTTACTCCCGATGTCACTGGGAACCAGTCAGATGTTCCACTGGCGGTGCGGACTACACTCCTGCTGTTGGCGTAGATGGCCCGAATGTTGTCTAGCAGCTGGCCCTTGACGTCGTACTGCTCGAGGACGTTCCATAGCTTGTCTCTGTTGACTCGATCAAAGGCCTTTTCTTGATCAACGAATACAAGATGGAGATCTCGGTCGTATTCGATCGCCCTCTCGCACAGTTGTCGTAGTGCAAAGATTGCATCGGTGCACCCTCTTCCTTTTCTGAAGCCAAATTGGGCGTCACTGAGGAGATGTTCTGTTTTCGCTCGAGTGCGCTGCTCCAGGATCTTTGCGTACATTTTCCCTACATGACTGAGTAGTGATATGCCTCTGTAGGTACTGCAGTCTTTCTTGCTGCCCTTCTTCTTCCATATTGGCACCACTATTGCATTTTGCCAGTCTTCTGGTACTTTTCTCTTCTCCCAAGCTTTCTGAAAGATGGTGGTGAGCCACGGAATTCCGGTGTCACCGCACACATGGATGGCTTCAGTTGTTATGCCGTCGTCTCCAGCTGCCTTGCCTTTAGGACTGGTCTTCACTGCTTTTCTTACTTCACTCTCTAGGATGGTAGGTTCTGAGTGGTCTGGGTGGCTGGGGGTGAACCGGGACTGTGTGTCTTGTGCCCATACTCCGGATGGATTGAGTAGGTCTTTGAAATAGTTTTCCCATCTCTTCACTATTTTCTCCTCTCCATGCAATGTTTCCCCGTTTGCATCGTTGATGATAGTGGTTGGATCGAAAGGTTCATCTCGCACTCTCATCGCTTTCACACTCTTGAAAACTCTCTTGGTGAAGCTTTGCATGTTTCACAGAGTTTTTCACCATACTGGGTCCATGACTTTTCCTTTGCTGTTCTCACAACTTTCTTGCTGTGTCTTCTTGCAAGTCTGTACTTGATGTAGTCCTCTTCATCCTTTGACTTGACCCAGATCTTGTATAGTTTCTTCTTTTCCTTGATAGCATCCTTCACTTCTTTGTTCCACCAAGCTGTTGCCTTTCTGTTTCTTCCTCCTGTCTTCTTGGTGCCACAGGCTTCTTTTATAGTATCCAGGAGGACTGTCTTGAAGATGCCCCAAGCTTCCTCTACGTTTAGTAATGTAGGGTCACTACAGTCCAATTTTTCACTGATGGTGCATCTGATCTGAGTCTGCACCTCTTCGTCTTGAAGCTTGTGTATGTTGAGTCTTTCCGGCTGTTTCTTCTTTTTGGTGAACCTCCTCTTCTTCTGAGTGACTAACGTCGTGATGATTGGCCTGTGGTCTGTGTCCAGGCCTGCGTTGGGGATGGCTCTTGAGTCTCTGATGTTGCTCCGCATTCGAGATCTTGCTAGTGTGAAGTCGATTTGAGATGAGACGTCGATGTCGCTCCATTTGTACCAGGTGTAGATCTGAGTGGCTCTGTGCTGGAAGAAGCTGTTGGTGACAATAAGATCATGCTCTGCACATAGTTCCAATACATGGTTGCCGTTGTAGTTGCATGGTGTTCTGTGGTCACTGTGTGGACCAAGGTGTTTTGTCCATGGTGTTCTTCTCTCTCCGACTCTGCCATTGAAATCTTCCATGACGTACAGGTCTTCTTGGTCCGGGATGCTGTTGATGGTGTCCGAGAGTTTTTCGAAGAAGGAGTCCTTATCCTCATCTGAGTAGGAGTCATTACATGGTGCATACACTTGAATGTAGTTGTTGATCTTGTTGTCCTCCCTAATGCCGATCTTCAAGAGTCTTTCTGAAATGAACTCCGTACTCACTAGGTCTTTTGCCTTGTCATGGTGTATGATGAAACCCACGCCATGTGCTGCTCTCTGTTCCTTGCTTACACCGCTCCAAATGAGAACATAGTTGGCGTCTATTTCCTTTGTTCCTGTTCCTTTCTTTCTGGTGTCTGCAATGCCCAGTATGGAGATCTTGCGCTGGGTCATGAACTCTACTATCTCTGGTTCTTTGTTCGTCAAACCGCAAATGTTCCAGGTCCCAACCTTTTCGTTTTTCTTTATTCGTTGTCCGTTTTCCTCGCCGCGTCGTTTTCCGTTGTGATCCGTCCGTTTGTATCTCCTTATATTTTCTTGAGCAATTTGTTTATCCACTGCCGGCCTGCTTAGCTTAAAGTACAAAACACATAAATGCAGAATTAAAAAAAAACATCACACCTACCTTCGTATATTATTCTTCAGTTAGTTACTCAACGTAACTTAACAAGAAACACCACGAGGGTGCATAGGATGGGACCCAGAGCACCAATGCCTCGCCACTCACACCTTCGTTCTGCAGAGAATTCTTCAATTAGTTACGGAACGTAAAACACCCCAAGAGCTACAGAACAATGAATACGTCAATGGCTTCACTGAGCTGAGTTTAGTTAGTTATAGGATCCTCGACTTAAGAGCAGTCTAATGTGTAAATCAAACAGAACACGATGAACTTGTAATCTAATCTTCACGTTCACCACACCATACACACACGTACACACACACACACACACACACACACACACACACACACACACACACACACCACACACACACGTACACACACACACACACACACACACACACACACTCTCTCTCTCTCTCTCTCTCTCTCTCTTATCAGGACTTACAGGTGTGATAATCTTTATTTGCTCTGCCATTGTTTTTGGTGATGGTTTTGACCCTGTTAGGGTTAGCTCCCATCCTTTATCGCTGTCTTGGGGCTTCTCTCTGTCATGCACACACACACACACACACACACACACACACACACATACACACACACACACACACACACACTACACACACAACACACACACACAACACACATACACACACACAC
>JAPXFY010000032.1:12354061-12374061 GCA_030674185.1 Monoplex corrugatus | reverse complement strand
ATGGTTTTTTTGAAGGGACTGATGGGGGATTCGAACCCACAACCTTCCATCGGTAGTCCGTTTGGCGCTAACCACTACACCACGGAGACTGGAACAGCCTCAGGATTATGAAGCAACCAAACTACAGACATCTACACACCTTGTTCTTGTTATTGCTATTGTTGCTTAAAGCCCAGCCGACTGCGTAGAGCCATATCAGGGCTACAACTATCTCAAAACACATCAAAACGTCAACAGGAAAAAAAAAAAAGAGAGAAAAGAAAATTAAGTGCACACATCAATCCATTCGCGCACATAATCTAAGGACATGCCCCTGGCGTTGACCACTCCGTCCAAGTTATCGCACAGGGGATTTAAACAAACACACCTGAATACAAATCAAAGCATACCTAAGGACACCAAAACATATATAAAAACAGGCATAAAGTACCTAAAATTGCTTCCGTACATCTTACCTCCCTAGAGCCAAAAACGCACTTAATATATGTACCCAGTTATCAATCCTAAGAAAAAGCATGTAAGACTTTATCGAACACATACAGGTGAATGGACCAGCAAGGCAGAAAATGATAGGTAGAAATGACAGAAAACAAAGGAACAAGGCAGAAACAAAGAGAGTAAGCGAAAAGAGGAACTTTCTGGCACAGAATTTCCAGAAGGTGGGGATACTATTTATACTGAAAGAGCCCCCGGCATCCCCACGGGGGTAACCAGACACCCCAAGATAACACAAAACACTCAAATTCATGTTGTGGATATTTTATTCAAAATATTCATCACACACATTTAGACGAAAACAATATGATCAACGTTTTGTTTGATTTAACAACAAAACATAAAGTATATATATATATAAAAAAAAATAACAACCCCTTGAAATGAATTACAATTCAAGAAAAAAAAAAGGTTCCTGATTTGATGGCTTTCAGAAAATGACTCACTTGCAAATCAAGTTTTACACTAGTGACCTGCTCTCACAGTGGGGGTCATAAGTCGACTTTTGGTGGGTGTGAAGTAACTGGTATTGGAATGGGCGTGAAATTTCTCCTATCTTACAATATGCAAATGAAGTCTCTAGAACAAAAAGCGCTGTGGTCAACTGAAAAGTCACATGGACTTATCCTCGTTTCCAATGACAACCTGATAGAAATACAAGACACAAAACCCATGGGCTAGGTAGGACTCAGGACCTGGCCAGCTTATAAGTTTATGTGCAGGCTTAAGGCGTGTGCCATGATCGTTCTGGACCTTCTCCGTCACATGGCACCAGTGGCGTCAGTGCATACGGAATTCATTCTGAGCGCGGAGACGTTGCCTTGGGAAGCTGAAACTGAAACTAGCAAATAGTGGAAAGTTCGAGAACATTCACAGTCTGGTGTCTCTCAGCAACCTATCTGTGCTTTTTAATACTTTGTCTCCATTATATCTATCAGTGGTTCTTAACCCTCTGACGCACACATTTTGATTAATTACATATTTCAGGCATGTTATCTGATGGTGTTTTTTTTCTAATTAGTACATAATTTAGATGTAAATTTCATAAATTCAGATTTCATATTTGAATTTCGATTGATGATATATTTCAGAGTCAACATCTGATAGTTTCTGTTTTATTATATCATTTTCGTGCTAGGTTTTGAATTTAAATTTTGATTCACAGCAGACTTTCAAATTTAACTTCTGATGAGTAGTCTTCTTTCCTTTTGTTTTGTTTTGTTTTCAATTCTAAAACTTAAATTTTGATGAGTAGGTTTTCTTTTCTTTTGTTCTGTTGTTTTTTTAAACACAAAATCTATACACAACACATTCCAACATTAGATTTTCACTTTGAACATCCAAAGTCAGACACGATGTTAAAAACCACACAGCACTGACCACAAATACCTATGTCTTTATAGAGGGAATAAAAAAGATGTTCACCCTGGTCTCCAAATCAAATTTGATTTACGATTCATTTTTGACATAAAAGACATTCAAATTTGATACTCACCACTGATTAGCATCAAAACACACATATTTACTCCATGTTATTTCGCTTTGTTTTCGTACTTTGTTTGTGTTTGTTTTTTGTTTTTTGTTAAATCTTCTAATGATCAAGCAGATACCCTGCAATGTGTTTCAGTGATGTTCTTACTACGATGTCATAATTAGTTAGTTAAAATAAAATAATTACCACAGACAAATTCAAACAAAAATCTACTCGAATCAGATAAAGCTGGGAAGCAAAGAAAACGAAAATCCCATCTTACACACACACACACATACAAAAAAAAAAAAACACAAAAAAAAACACAACCAACAAAACACAACCCACCATTACAGTGCAACCTCTCAAAAACCCGCACAGATGCGTAACATATATTATATTCAACATACCATGAAAATTGTTTGGAGTTTGTTGAAGAAGGATTCATCACACTCAAACAATTCCACATGCGCTCCACCCATGTCTGCCAGCAATTCTCTGGCAGACGACTCCCTGAACCACTGCAAAACCTTCTGCGCTGGTAAACTTTTGAAATTCGGGGGTTAGGGAGAGAAAGAGACCAACGAAACACTAAGCTGACACCACCAGAACGATGGAAACTTTCAAGATGGGCAGCTTAACACTAAGCTGACACCACCAGAACGATGGAAACATCAAGATGGGCAGTTTAACACTAAGCTGACACCACCAGAACGATGAAACATCAAGATGGGCAGCTTAACACTAAGCTGACACCACCAGAACGATGGAAACATCAAGATGGGCAGCTTAACACTAAGCTGACACCACCCAGAACGATGGAAACATCAAGATGGGCAGTTAACACTAAGCTGACACCACCAGAACGATGGAAACATCAAGATGGGCAGCTTAACACTAAGCTGACACCATCAGAACGATGGAAACATTCAGATGGGCAGCTTAACACTAAGCTGACACCACCAGAACGATGGAAACATCAAGATGGGCAGTTTAACACTAAGCTGACACCACCAGAACGATGGAAACATTCAAGATGGGCAGCTTAACACTAAGCTGACACCACCAGAACGATGGAAACTTTCATATGGGCAGCTTAACACTAAGCTGACACCACCAGAACGATGGAAACATCAGATGGGCAGCTTAACACTAAGCTGACACCACCAGAACGATGGAAACATTCAGATGGGCAGCTTAACACTAAGCTGACACCACCAGAACGATGGAAACATCAAGATGGGCAGTTTAACACTAAGCTGACACCACCAGAACGATGGAAACATCAAGATGGGCAGTTTAACACTAAGCTGACACCACCAGAACGATGGAAACATCAAGATGGGCAGCTTAACACTAAGCTGACACCACCAGAACGATGGAAAACATTCAGATGGGCAGCTTAACACTAAGCTGACACCATCAGAACGATGGAAACATTAAAGATGGGCAGTTTAACACTAAGCTGACACCACCAGAACGATGGAAACATTAAGATGGGCAGCTTAACACTAAGCTGACACCACCAGAACGATGGAAACATCAAGATGGGCAGCTTAACACTAAGCTGACACCACCAGAACAATGGAAACATTCAGATGGGCAGCTTTAACACTAAGCTGACACCACCAGAACGATGGAAACATTCAGATGGGCAGCTTAACACTAAGCTGACACCACCAGAACGATGGAAACATCAAGATGGGCAGCTTAACACTAAGCTGACACCACCAGAACGATGGAAACATCAAGATGGGCAGCTAAACAGGTCAGCTGCAACCAGGACGATGGAAACTCAAGTGGTCAGCTTAAACAAGCGACACCACCTGCATACATAAACATCAAGATGGCCAGCAGAACAGGTCAGTTTCTACTGTTCCGTGCTGGGTTTGAACTCAAGATATCAGATCTTGGGTCCACGGCTCTGTCAAAACAACCAACCAGCCTGCCATACAAAATAAACAGAAAAAACAAAAAGAAATATATTACAGTGTAAAAACATCTATACAACCAAAGGGAGGGTGACTACATCACTGGTGTCACCTTCAATAACAATGCACCCCGTTCTCCCTCACTATACATCATTCCTACAAAACGAGTTGCATAATGAAGTCAATACATAAAACACGAAGCAGTAACAGACGCATTTTATCTTCATGATACATGGTAAAGTTGTATTGCTGTGACATGCTTTCCCCACTGACAGCCACCCAAACCTCAAATGGCAAATTCAGTGCGAGAAAAAAAAAAAAAAAAAAAAGAAGAAAAAACCAGCAAAAATGAATAAATAATTTAGAATAAAATAAAGCAAAAATATGTAACAAGAAAACAAGAAAAATAAAAACAAAAACAAAAACAAAAATACAAATATAAGTGAACCTCTTTCAACTTACAAAACGAACAAATGAAAACAACAAAAAACGAAACAAAAAACGAGAAAAAAAATACACACACAAAAAAACCCAAAAAAAAATAAAAAATAAAATAAAAACTAAACAAAACAAAACTATTAAACAAAAGAAGAAGAAGAAGAAGAAGAAGAAGCAACAATACAAATAAAATACAAGCGGACCTCTTTCAAATTACAATACAACATGCATCCCCACCATTTGAGCAGCTGCCCACACACTGAAAGACCGCATGAACACGACATGTTACGCAACAACAGGACACCATCACATTATCGTACGTACATCTGGCACAAAATGGCAGCTGCATGCACAAAAAAACAACAACCCCAAAATAAAAACAATAACAAGAATCCACTCCTCCAAAGATCTTCACGGTCTAAAAATTACACACACGTATGCACACAATTTCTTAAAGCAGCGAGAAACAAGAAACCCCATGCCTGTGTACGTGACCTGTTTTAAACATTCTCCCATGCGTAACATCAGGACCATTCAGGATGGCTAAGCTGAATAAACCATTAGTCTCACACACACACACACACACACACACACACACACACACACACACACACACACTCACACACGTTTGCCGGCAAATACACATACATTATGCAAGTGCATGCGTAACATTTTCAATCCAAAGTTCATTCATGCCACCCCCATCAAACTGGATCTACTACCTATTACTGCTCTTGTTTAAAGCCCACCCGACTGTGCAGGGCCATATCAGGGTTTTAACCATCTAAAGTATACCGAACTTCACTGGAGAGGGAAAAAAACTGGAAAAGAAAATTAAGTAAACATTCTTATTGTTGTTTAAAGCCCAGCCGACTGCGTAGAGCCGTATCAGGGCTATAACCGCTTCAAAACATATAAAACTTCAACAGAAAAAAAAACCAAAAACTAAGTACACGTCAATGCACTTGCGCACATAATCTGTCCCCAGCAATGACCACTCCCTCCAATTCATCGCACAGGGGAGATTTAAAAAACACACCTGAATACAAATATAAGCATACATAAGGACACCAAAACATATACAAGAACAGGCATTAATTACCTAAAATTGCTTCCGCGTATGTCACCTCCCTAGAGCCAAAAATGCTCGTAATACATGTACCAAATTATCAGTCCTAAGAAAAAGCAAGCAAGACTTTATCAAACACATACAGATGAATGGACCAGCAAGGCAGAAAATGATAGGTAGAAATGACAGAAAGCAAAGCAACAAGGCAGAAACAAAGAGAATGACATAAAAGAGGAAATTTCTAGCACAGAATTTCCAGAAGGTGGGGATACTATTTATACTGAAAGAGCCCCCGGCATCCCCATGGGAGAATTAAGTAAACATATCAATGAATTTATGCACAGAAACAGCCCCTAGTATCCCCCATAGTAAAGACCTGCATCTGACAACCGACCATCCATCAACAGTGAAGAAGTGGTGATTCAGTTGCAGACACTACTTTTACACACATACATTGCTCAGTGTTCCACGGATCCCAAGAGAGGCATCAGAAATGACAGTTTTTGTGGGTCTGAAGGTTCAGCTTCAGGTTCGTACTGCTTATAGCCCAGCCGACTACCAGAGCCATATCAGGGCTAACACCACATCAAAAACGACAACCAGGTTAAGATAAAAGACAACAGTTCTGCAGATATTTTGAAGCAAGCTCAAATAACGGTGCCGGGGGTAGTTTGATACCAAATTCAGACAGTGGAACAAAACGAAACAAACAAAAAAGAAAACCCCAAAAGCAAAACAAACAGAGATCAACAGTGTTACATTTAATCATTCTCATACACCTGGAGTCCAGTTAAAAGACATTCTCACAAACCTGAAGCTCTGTTAAAATGACATTCTCATCAACCTGGAGCCCTGTTACAAGACATTCTCATCAACCTGGAGCCCTGTTAAAAGACATTCTCACCAACCTGAAGTCCTGTTTAAAGACATTCTCATAAACCTTGAGTCCTGTTAAAAGACACTCTCATAAACTTGGAGCCCTGTTAAAAGCCATTCTCACACAAACCCTGATCATTCTCTCAGAATCAAACTCTTACCCCAATCAACTAGCAAATGGCCCCATGTTTTTAAAGCACTTCTCGACATTCTTCTTTTAGTCAAGTACTTGTCCGTTGTAAGATTTTGTGCACAAAACAAATTCAATAAAACACTTGAAATACACATTTTCAGCATTTTGTGTATGTAAACACAAATAAACATGTTCAGCATTTTATGTACACAAAAATCCATAAACATTTTCAGCATTTTGAAGGCAAAAACATCCATAAACATTTTCAGCATTTTGTGTGCAAAAATACCAATAAACATGTACATCATTTAGCATGGAAAAACACCGATAAAATATTTCCATCCTCACAAAAGTTACACACGACAAGGGGATTTCTTCGGTCTGCATTAACCCTTTCACTCCTGCACCCTATCCACCAACTGCAAACACTTAACCCTTTGACTCCCTCACCCTATCCACCAGGATACCCTACAGGAAGCTGGTGGATAGGGTAAGGGAGTCAAAAGGGTTAGGTTTTTGAATTGCTAGCATGGTCGACAATGCAGGTTGCCAGTGGACAAAGTGTGTGAGTGAAAGGGTTAATGAACTGTTGTAGTAAGGTTCTGTTCGGGGAACACAGATTTTGTGTGCAAAACAAACTCAAACATCAATAAACACTTTCACCCGCGCAAAACCTGCACACGACAACGGAACCTTTGTTGCTGGAATAACTCAATTATTGTAGTAAGTTTTTGTGTAGGAAAAGTACAAATTTTTTTTCATGTAAATTCCAGTTTAGCCAGTACACTTGCAATATCCAACTTCTGCAATATGGTGCACGATTGCTGTACTTTTGCCGGAACAATCCAAGATTACCAAAAATTCTATGAGAAATCACCTGCAGGTGGCGCCACAAATGCCCTACCCACAATGTCTGGGTCATGTATAAGGTGTTTACTGCTACTGTTGTTGTTGCTTAAAGCCCAGCCGACTGTGTAGAGCTATATCAGGGCAGTAACTGTTTCTTTATTCCTCTTTCCTACAAAGGAAAGCAAACATGCTGGTTGCTTTGTTTCATGTTACCCGTTCGAGCAAAAAACATTATTTGTGAAGCCTGCTCTCGTTTGGGTCATCCTTCGCTCCATCATTGAGTTTTGGTGCGATATTGCTTCTGGGTTGTGTTTCCACCCTTGTCTGCCTGCACTATAGGAAAGTGGGATTTCTTTGTCCTTTTTCCATCTTGTCCTTTTTGTGTCTTGTCCTTTTTGTGTCTTGTCCTTTTGTATCTTGTCCTTTTTGTGTCTTGTCCTTTTTGTGTCTTGTCCTTTTTGTGTCTTGTCCTTTTGTATCTTGTCCTTTTTGTGTCTTGTCCTTTTTAGTGTCTTGTTCTTTTTGTATCTTGTCCTTTTTGTGTCTTGTCCTTTTGTATCTTGTCCTTTTTGTGTCTTGTCCTTTTTGTGTCTTGTCCTTTTTGTCTTGTCCTTTTGTCTCTTATCCTTTTGTCTCTTGTCCTTTTGTCTCTTGTCCTTTTTGTGTCTTGTCCTTTTATGTCTTGTCCTTTTTGTGTCTTGTCCTTTTTGTGTCTTGTCCTTTTGTATCTTGTCGTTTTTGTCTTGTCCTTTTTGTATCTTGTCGTTTTTGTCTCTTGTCCTTTTGTATCTTGTCCTTGTATCTTGTCCTTTATATGTCTTGTCCTTTTGTATCTTGTCCTTTTTGTCTCTTGTCCTTTTGTATCTTGTCCTTGTATCTTGTCCTTTTTATGTCTTGTCCTTTTGTATCTTGTCCTTTTTGTGTCTTGTCCTTTTGTATCTTGTCCTTTTTGTCTCTTGTCCTTTTTGTGTCTTGTCCTTTTGTATCTTGTCCTTTTTATGTCTTGTCCTTTTGTATCTTGTCCTTTTTGTATCTTGTCCTTTTTCTATCTTGTCCTTGTATCTTGTCCTTTTTGTGTCTTGTCCTTGTATCTTGTCCTTTTTGTCTCTTGTCCTTTTTGTGTCTTGTCCTTGTATCTTGTCCTTTTTATGTCTTGTCCTTTTGTATCTTGTCCTTTTTGTGTCTTGTCCTTGTATCTTGTCCTTTTTGTGTCTTGTCCTTGTATCTTGTCCTTTTTGTCTCTTGTCCTTGTATCTTGTCCTTTTTGTATCTTGGGATGGAACAGGGAGCAGGATGTTTGTTAACCTTTTGACTCCCGCATCCTGTCCACCAGCATCTTGCATTGTCAATCACGCTAGCAAAGCAAACATTTAACCCTCTGGTGGATAAGGTGAGGAAGTCAAAGAGTCAAGTTTCTGAAGTTAGTGGATAGGGCTGCGAGAATCAAAGGGTTAATGTTTTTCAAGGAGAGAGAGAGGGGTGGGGGGGGGGGGTGCTTGATGAAATAATGGGAGATAAAGACCTGACTTACTTTCAGTGTACAGCATAATTTGTAAAAAATTTGTTCCCCTACAGATTAATACATTTTTAATACTTGTCTGGTAGTAACAATCTTTTCGATGAAGCCCGATCATTTTAATGTTCTGATTGTCTTTCTCTTGTTCGTTAAATTGTTCGATGTTACCTTATATGATACAATACCTTCATGATTTCATAATTTCCTTCACCCCATAGACACCTCTTTATCTTATTTTCTTTATCTTATTTATTCATTTATTTATTTATTTATTCATTTATTTATTTATTCATTTATTTATCTATTTATTTATTTATTCATTTATTTATTTATTTATTTATTTATTTTTCTTGTCTAAAAGCACGTATGTGAATAGACGTTAAAAAAAAAAAAAACGAACAATCTTGCCATCATACTATCAAAATTCAGAACCATCACTACAAAATCAACGCGAAAGGCAAACTGCCACACTCTAAAACCCCTTCATGTGTACAGGCACGCAGAGTACAAGTATCAAATGTGCACAGTACGGATCCTGTAAGTCATATCAGCACCTCGCTTATGGAATCCTGAAAATGCCCAGGATGCATGTCGTGTACACGCATGCAGAATACGTGTACCAAATGTGCAAGGTACAGATTCTGTAAGTCATATCAGCACCTCGCTTATGGAATCCTGAAAACGCCCAGGATGCATGTCGTGTACACGCCTGCAGAATACGTGTACCAAATGTGCAAGGTACAGATTCTGTAAGTCATATCAGCACCTCGCTTATGGACTCCTGAAAATGCCCAGGATGCATGTCATGTACACGCATGCAGAATACGTGTACCAAATGTGCAAAGTACAGATTCTGTAAGTCATATCAGCACCTCGCTCATGGAATCCTGAAAACTCCCAGGATACATGTCGTGTACACGCATGCAGAGTATGTGTACCAAATGTACACGATACAGATCCAGATCCTGTAAGTTACATCAGCACCATGCTTATGGAATCCTGAAAACGCCCAGGATGCATGTCGCAGACTGTGCAATCACATAGTGGAGTGTGGTCAGCTCACCTAACACTTTGAGACTCCACTAAAAAAAAATCTGATTATGCAGTGATATACAGCATGTCTGAAGGAATTTCAAGAATAATGCTGTACATCTTACTGTTACTGTTATTTTTGTTTAAAGCCCAGCCGACTGTGCAGAGCCATACCAGGGCTATAACCATTTCAAAGCATGCACAATACTTCAACAGGAAAAAAAATGGAAGAGAAAATTAAGTACACGTATCGATGCATTCGCGCATATAATCTAAAGAGATGCCCCTGACGTTGACCGCTTCATCCAATTCATCGCACAGGGAATTTGAAAAAACATACCTGAATACAAATTTAAACATAGCTAAGGAAGCTGAAACATATCATAACAGGCCTAAATTGCAAGGGAGGAAGAAAGAAACGAAGAGAGTGACAGAAAAGAGGAAATTTGTAGCACAGAATTTTCAGAAGGTGGGGATACTATTGCTGTACATGAACAATAATAATAATAATAATAATAATGACAGGAACACATACAAGGATTGAAAAGAACATTATGCTCAAGGACATTATTCTGATTGTTCTGCTGACATCAACAGCGGTGACATTTTTTTTTTTTTAAATTTCATTTTTTTAACCAGTAAAAATGATAACCAACCAACCAATCAAAAGGTCAGATACATGCAACTAATGATATATCACAAGAGTACATTCTGAAAACTTCCCCCAAGCAATTCCACCAAAAATCCCAAAGGAGACATACACCACATGCGCATAATCATCAAAAACATACAGGCTTTCTGATTATTTAAAGCAAGCAAGCAACCAACAAACCAAGAAACTACTCTCCTCTCAAGGACAGGGCTGGTGACACAAACCACAACAACAATTAAAATAAAAAAAACCCGCAGAGATTCTCAGAATTATGTCTGCTGAGAAAGTGCAATAAAATTCCACAATGATGGAAAAAATAAATCTCTCAAAAAAATATTGCCATTCATACAATTTTCATTTGTTGTGTTACTAAACGTAAAATGTTGACCAAAAACACATGAAAATGGAATGAGAATGCCTTTATATTAAGCCTATGAAACAGCACAGGCGCAAACTTTTTGGCCAACTGGCCTTTATCAAGCATACGCAAAAGAAAACATAAAAAACAAAATTCAAATATTAGTAAAAATCACCCAGAATACAAAATGTGAAAAGAAAAAAAAAAGGGAAGAAAAAAGCAGGAAAAAAGTTTTAGAAAGAAAAAGTAATAGTAGAAAGCAAAAAGAGAGAGAAAAAAAGAGGAACAGAAAAGAAAAGATTTCAGTATTACTATAAAAACGATTCATTTATTCATTCTTTTTGTCAATGGTATAGATTATCATTGTAATTTTGTCTGAAACATGGTCGACTGCACAGAGCCATATCGGGGCTATGATCATCATCATCCATCATCATCATCATCATCATCATCATCATCATCATCATCATCATCATCATCATCATCATCATCATCATCATCATCAGGTGCCCTGCCGCATGGCGTTGGCAATCATGGACTTCCATCTGTCTCTATCTCTCGTTGCCCCTAGCATCTCCACCACCCTCCTCATCCCCAGCCACTCTGCAAGTCCGTCCAGCATTTTCTCCCTGGGTCTACCTGGTGCTCTCTTTCCCTCCAGCTTTCCCGTTGTGACCAGGTGCTCCAAATCCCCCTTCCTCATAAAATGGCCTATAAATGTTGCCTGTCTTTTCCCAATCTTCCTTATGAATGATCTTCTTGTGTCTGCCTCCATCAAGACTGTCTCTATGATCATCACAACAAATATACAATACCTCACTGGAAAAAAAAATTCAGTACACGCATCAATGCATTCGCGTACATAATCTAAGGATATGCCCCTGGGACTGACCACTCCATTCAATTTATCATGGAGGATTAAAAAAAAAAAGACATACCTGACTACAAATTTAAACATGACTAAGGATACTAAAACACACATAGCGAAAACTGCTTATGCACATCACATTTCTCTAGAACCAAAAATTCACTTAATACATGTACCGATTAACATTCCTTAGAGAGAGTATGTAAGGCTTTATCGAACACATACAGGTGAATGGACCAGCAAGGCAGAAAATGAAAGCACGAGATGACAGAAAACAAAGGAGAAAAGCAGAAACAGAGTGACAGAAAAGAGGAAATTTCTAGCACAGAATTTCCAGAAGGTCGGGATACTATTTATACTGAAAGAGTCCCCGGCATCCCCACACAGGGGAGGACTGAAACAACAGCAAACAGAATACTGCAGAAGAATTAAAGACACAAACAAAGTGGGGAAAAATGAAATAAGACATCTGATAATGAATATAAAAGCAAATACATGTACCAGAATGCATGTATGTGTGTGCATGTGTGTGTGAGAGAGAGAACAAGAGAAAGAGACAGAGAGAAAGAGCAAGCAAGAGAGATAAATAGAGAGAAAGGGATGGGGTGAGAGAGAGAGAGAGAGAGAGAGAGAGAGAGAGAGAGACAGACAGACAGACAGACAGACAGACAGAGGACAGCGGAACTGAGACAGAGAGAACAATAGAGAGAACACAAGAGAGAGAAAGTGAAACAGAGAGAGGAAGAAAGGGAGGAGGAAGATGTGAGACACAGAGACAGAGACAGAGAGTGGGGTAGTGGAGGGGAGAGAGACAGAGAGAGAGAGAAAGAGACAGACACTGAGAGAGACAGAGAGTATTATAGTATCAAAAAGCTAACTCATACAGAAGAGAGAGAGGGAGAGAGAGAGAGCGACAGAGAGAGAGAGTGAAACAAGAGACAGACAGAGAGAGAGACAGAGAGTATTATAGTATCAAAAATCAAACTCATACAGAAGAGAGACAGAGAGAGGGAGAGAGAGACAGATACAGAGAGAGAGTGAAACAAGAGACAGAGAGAGAGACAGAGTATTACAATATCAAAAAGCTGACTCATACAGAAGAGAGAGAGAAACATTGCAATATCAAAAAGCAAACTCATTCAGAAGAGAGAGAGAGAGAGAGAGAGAGGAGAGAGGGAGAGAGAGAGAGAGAATGAAACATTAGAATATCAAAAAGCAAACTCATACAGAAGAGGGAGAGAGACAGAGAGAAACAGAGACAGAGAGAGAGAGACAGAAAACATTACAATATCAAAAAGCACAACCATACAGAACAGAGATCCATCGGCACACGGGCACACAGAAAAAGTTACCCACCAAACCACAGACAGACAGAACCAACTCAATATGTACAAAGCAAAAGGCACAACCAACCGGTTTGGTCATACACAAGACCAACCATTAAAAAATCACAAATTCCACCGCATCAAATGACATATATACACATATAAAAGAAAGAAAAAAAAAAAGAATACCATTTTCTACTCCCACTGCAATGATACATGTATATGCAAGCATATTCACAGACTAACAACCCTTCAAAATCGAATCAACAAACCAATCAAACAAACTAATAAAAACGTCCCTCACCCTATCTATCAGCTTCCTGTTATGGTACAGGAGGTACTGGGTAAAACATGGATTTCCTACAGCACGCAGTCAAACGCAGCAAACGGGAGTGCTGAGTATGATAACTTACGTTGGAGATCATATATAACAGGCTCAAAATAACAACAAACAAATAAGTAGATACATAAATGAATAACATAAACCAAAAATTTAGCATACGTATAAACGAATAATAGATCTATATATAAAATAACATAAACCAGCAAATCAATAGATACATAAAAATGAAAACAAAAATCAACTGCACATATATAAGTGGAAAAAAGAGATACATAAATGAATTGCATTAATAACTAAATGTACAAACGAATTATTATTATTATAACTATTATTAGTTAAAGCCCAACCGACAGCGCAGTCGTATCAGGGCGAATGCCATCTCAAAACACACACAACACCTCGACAATCTTGGAAGAAGAAGAAAAAACACCTGGTAAAGAAAATTAAGTATACTTATCAATGCATTCACATACATCATCTTAGGTTATCCCCCCCCCATGGGGATGCCGGGGGCTCTT
Source organism: Monoplex corrugatus (assembly GCA_030674185.1). NCBI lineage: Eukaryota > Metazoa > Mollusca > Gastropoda > Littorinimorpha > Ranellidae > Monoplex > Monoplex corrugatus. The sequence continues at coordinate 12,360,187 of JAPXFY010000032.1, read as the reverse complement.
TCAGTGTAAATAGAATCCCCACCTTCTGGAAATTCTGTGCTACAAATCTCCTCTTTTCTGTCACTCTCTTTGTTTCTCTTTCTTCCTCCTTTGCTTTCTATGCCGGGGACTCTTTCAGTGTAAATAGTATCCCCACCTTCTGGAAATCCTGTGCTACAAATCTCCTCTTTTCTGTCACTCTCTTTGTCTCTCTTTCTTCCTCCTTTGCTTTCTATCATTTCTTCCTATCATTTTCTGCGTTGCTGGTCCATTCACCTGTATGTGTTCAGTAAAGTGTTACGTACTTTCTCTCAAGACCGAAAATTGGGTATGTGTGTTAGGCGCGTTTTTGGCTCTGGGGAAATGAGATGTGTGGAGGCAGTTTTAGGTAATTTAGGCCCGTTTTTGTATGTTTTAGTGTCCTTAGTTATGTTTAAATTTGTATTCGGGTTTGTTTTTTAAAATCCCTTGTGCAATAGATTGAACGGAGTGGTCAACGCCAGGGGCATCTTCTCAGATTATGTGCATGAATGCGTTGATATGTGTATTTAATTTTATTTTCCTTTTTTTTTTTCCTGTGGAAGTATTTGTATATGTTTTGAAACGATTACAGCCCTGATATGGCTCCATGCAGTCGGCTTGGCTTTAAACAAAAATAACAACAACAATCTAAGGATATACCCCTCGTGTTGACCGTTCCAACTGATTTATCACTGGGGGGGATAGGAAAACGAAAAAGTCATTATAAATATCTAAAACATAACACGGAAATTTCTGGCACAGGATTTCCAGGTGGGGATACTGTTTATACTGAAAGAGCCCCCTGCATCCCCATGAGTGAGAAACAAAACATACATGTATACAGGTAGATACATTTATGAAATACATAAACCAACCACAAAATGAGTACAAAGATAAATGTATGAAATTAACAAAAGAAAGAAAAATTGAAAGCCCCTACTCACAATAGGTCCACAGACAGCCTCATCTACTGTCTGTATAAATTTCTTTTTTATTCTTCTCAACTGAGCTAATGGACCACACATTAAGGCTGATAAAATACCAGTATAAAATATAGACTAGGTAAAACATAGTCTAGGTAGGGCCTCAGGATCTGGCCAGCTCAAGGGTTTATGTGCAGGCTTAAGGCTTGTGCCATGATCAGCATACACGTGGCACTTGTGATGTCAGCTCATATGGAATTCGTTCCCAGAGCGGAGACATCATCTTGAGAAACTGAAACTGAAACTTTGTTCTTATTCATATTGTTCAAAAACCAGCCAACTGCACATAACCATATCAAGCCTATGGAAATCTGAAAATACACACAGCACCTCAATAAATTAAAAAAAAGGATTATTTGAAAAAACAACAACAAACAAACAAACAAAAAACAAACAAAAAATAATAACCCACCTCAACATACACATCGACAACAATAAATAACTATCAGTGTAAATCGTCCTTATTGTTACTAAAACAAATAATATAATCCAACTCACAATTAACAACAGACATATTATTATAAACAAAAAACCAGAAAAGAAAAGAAAAAGAAAATATTATGCTCTATGCATGTGCTCCCACTGGAATCAGGCTTGATGGAATGGTAGTCGTTTCATTGAGAGCTGCTCTTGATCTGAAACAGACAGCAAAACAATCAGTATTTGTTTAATCGAGTAGCAGACTTTACCTCTGACTCCCATCATCCCGTCCACCAGCTTCCTGCAGGGAGCTGGTGGAGAGGGTGAGGGAGTCAAAGAGTTAACCTTTTTTTTTTATATAAGAGCCATTACATCTTAAGTCCCACCAGTTTGTCAACAGAGTCAAACAACCTGCAGGAAAAAAACTGGCTTGTCTAGGGGTCGAATGAATGCTTTCACCTGTCTCACCTGTTGGCATCACTGGGTTCAGTGTTGGCCGCTGCACTCTTTGACACCGCCACACAATTCCGAATGGCTCCATCTTGACTTTTTTGAGGGCAACTTCTTGAATATTTAGACTGCTGATGTTGGTTATGTTCTCGGTGTATGAGATTGGAGGTCTGCCTGTCTTCCTTTTTGCCTCTGTTTTTCTTTGATAAATGGTTGTCATGAGGTCTGTGTTCTTGCTACATGACAAATGGCCAATGTGTTTTAGACTTCTTTTGTGGATGTCTGCTAGTAGTTTTCTGGTGGTACCAAGTTCTTCCAGGACGCTTTCATTAGTTCTTCTATCTGTCCATTTAACACATAGTCATCCCCGATAAAACCACATCTCTGCTGCCTCAGTTCTTTTGCAATCAACTTTTCTGAGAGTACAGGCTTTCCAGCCATAAATCATGATTGGCCAGATCAAACATTTTAAAAGTCTAATTGTTATACTGCACAGAATGACACAAGAATGCATGCTATACAGGAAAATATCATTATTATTGTTTATTATCATCATAAATTGTTTTTGTATCACACTTTTCTCTAAACTCATTTGGAATTGCCACATATTACACACATAATCACTTTTTAGTGGAGCACCAAGAACTCAAACTGATAGGCGAGCTGACCACACTCCACTAGAATAGACAGTGACAAACAGACGATTAAAATCTGGAAAAAAAAACGTAATGTGGATATTTCAACACACCACATATTCATAAAGTTCCTTTGGAAAATGTTACGGATTTCAAATATCTTGGCTCTGTAAAAACTGATAATGGAACCTGCTCCCAAAACATCAAAATATGAATTGGAGTGGCAAAGCAAAAAATGGTCCAACTCAACAACATCTGGAAAGACAGAGGCATACCAAATGGTCTGAAAGTTAGACTTGTAAAATGTTTGATGTGGCCAATCATGATGTATGGCTACAAAGCCTGGACTCTGAGAAATGCTGATTGCAAGAGAACTGAGGCAGCAGAGATGTGGTTTTATCTGAGACTACTACGTGTCAAAAGGACAGACAGAAGAACTAATGACACTGTCCTGGAAGAACTTGATACCACCAGAAAACTACTAGCAGACATCAACAAGAGAAGACTAAAAATACACTGGCCATGTGTCAGGCATCAAGAACACAGACCTCACGGCAACCATCTTTCAAGGAAAAACAGAGGCAAAAAGGAAGAAAGGCAAACCTCCGATCCCATACATCAAGAACATAACCAACATCAGTGGCCTAAATATTCAAGAAATCGTCCACAAAAGTGAAGACAGAGCGGCCTGGATGGAGATGGTGGTGTCCAGATGTGCAGCGGCCAACACTGAACCCCGTGACGCCAACGAGTGAGACAGGTGACATGTTCATACACTTTCATACATACATTACATGTACAATATATACTTGCAGCAGATACTCAAAAACTCTGTACTAGCACATATGCAAATGACACTGACAATAACTAGGACACTAAAGATAGTCCGTGTCCACAATGATCCTTGACAGAATTATAAAGATTATGACTGACAATGACATGCATGCTGCATTATATTATGTGTTCTTTATGTAAACAGTATTGTCAAGCTGTAAGGCTCTGCCATTTTCTCCATGATGAAGTAGTTGTTGATATCTATTATTACTTGAAACTATGAGTGTTTTGTGAATGTCACTTACATAATACCACTGCAAGATCCATTTTAAAACTAACAAATCTAATGAAGCAGTCTGCTTTCACTGATTTTTGTACTTATTTTTCACAATCACTCAAAATTTTACACTGAACAAACACCAAATTTGACTGATCAAGATTCAAGTTAATCAGCTTGGTCATGACTTAAGTTGATGGGCTGATCAAGATTTAAGTTGATCATTCATATACATATATATATACATACATACATGTACACACACTTATATACATATATCTACCTCTCTATCGATCATTCTATCTATTTATCTATATAATATCTGTATACATTATATATGTAATGTGTATGTATGTATGTATGTGTGTGTGTGTGTGTGTGTGTGTGTGTGTGTGTGTGTGTGTGTGTGTGTGTGTGTGTGTGTGTGTGTGTGTGTGTGTGTGTGTGTGTGTGTGTGTGTGTGTGTGTGTGGTGGGCTCTTTCTTTCATTAACCCTTTGACTCCCGCACCCTATCCACCAACCGCAAAAACTTTACCCTTTGACTCCCTCACCCTATCCACCAGCTTCCTGTAGGAAGCTGGTGGATAGGGTGAGGGAATCAAAGAGTCAAGTTTTTGCTTCGCTGCCATGGCTAACAGTGCAGGATGCTGGTGGACAGGGTGCGGGAGTCAAAAGGTTAAAAAGAATAGAAACAATTTGAAAGAAAAACATTTCAACTGATCAGTTTTTTTTTTAAGTGTCCCATTAAAACAAACAAACAAAAACCAGCAGAATTTTTCTGATATGCAATACCTGTTGCCTTCAACATAACTGCTGTTTGCGATACATGCAGACTTGTACGTATGTGCGTATATCTACCTTGAAATGTGCTTGTTTGTTAATTTCAGATCAACCTGTTATTTCGGTGTGTCACACAGCACACTTACATTTTGCTGATGGTGCAATGTTATTTTTTCGAGGAGTAGGGGGAGATGGACAGAAAGGAAGAAAAGATTTATCTAGGATACCAGTCGCCGTGGTGTAGTGGTTAACGCAACGGACTACCGACTGGAAGGTTGTGGGTTCGAATCCCCATCAGTACCTTCAAAAATCATTGTGGGATTTTTCGGCTCTAACCGGCTCCTACCCAGAGTTGGGCGCGCTATGGGCTCATTGGGAAGACTGAAACCACACAGTCGAGTCTCATCCACATCACTGATGCGTCACTGAGGGTGTTGCTCAAATCTTCTGACCAACACCGCAGGTATCTGTATCTCTCAGGCCTGGTTGACGCCAGGATACATTATGATAGTAAGCGTAGAGTACAACCCTGTCACGCAGTCTCAATCCTAGATGGAACTCCGTAGCATCATGATTATCATCCACATCGACATCATCATCATCGCATAATTATAAGAAACTGTTTCAGCTTCTGTGGCCATTAAGGTGGCGTAGAAAATGGGACAATGATCCTAAAAAATTAAAAAATTTAAATTAAAAAAAAGATAGAAAAAAAAAAAAAGAAAGAATGGCACATGCAAAGAAAGAAAGAATTAAACGGCATTACCTTGTAAATGCACTGTTAAACTCTGAACAGAAAGGCAAGATGCTACGAAGAAAGAATGAATTAAACCACATTTGTTGTAAATACATTGTTAAAACTCTGGACAGAAAGGCAATATGCTATAAAGAAAGAAAAGGCATTACCTTGTAAATTCATTGTTAAACTCTAAACAGAAAGGTAAGATACTAGCAAGAAAGAAAGAATTAAACGGCATTACCTTGTAAAGTCATTGTTAAACTCTAAACAAAAAGGCAAGATGCTACGAATAAAGAAAGAATTGAACGGCATTATTTTGTAAAGTCATTGTTAAATGGAACAAAAAGGCCAGATGCTACAAGTAAAGAAAGAATCAAACGGCATTGTCTTGTAAATGCATTGTTAATCTGAACGGAAAGGCAAAATACTACCAAGAAAGAAAAGGCGTTACCTTGTCAATTCATTGTTAAATTCTGAACAGAAAGGCAAAATACTACCAAAAATGAAAGAATTAAACAGCATTACCTTGTACATTCATTGTTAAAACTCTGAACAAAAAGGCAAAATGCTACAAAGAAAGAATGAAACAGCATTGTCTTGTAAATGCATTGTTAATTAAACTCTTAACAGAAAGACAAGATACCACCAAGAAAGAAAGATAAACAGCGCTGCCCTGTAAAGGCATTGCTATGTTAACCCTCTTGACTCCCGCACCCTGTCCACCGGCATCCTGCATGGTCAACCACGATAGCAAAGCAAAAAATTAACCCTTTGACTCCTTCAGCTTTTCCGCCAGCTTTGCAGGAAGCTGGCGGAAAAGCTGAAGGAGTCAAAGGGTTAATTTTTTTGCAGACGATAGGGTGCGGGAGTCAAAAGGTTAAACTCTGAACAGAAAGGCAAGATACTACACAGAAAAAAAAGAATCAAAGGGCACTGCCTTACGCAGGCACTCTCAAACCAAACGGGCAGGCAAGACTATGTCATACTCACAAAAACAATCAAACAGCGACACCACCCACAAAAAAGAATCAAACAGCATTGACGTGTAAATGCATTAACCCTTTGAC
>JAPXFY010000032.1:12334061-12351561 GCA_030674185.1 Monoplex corrugatus | reverse complement strand
ACACAACTAACACATACACAAACACATGCACACATTCATACACACACACACAACACACAACACTAACAATACACAAACACACATTCACAAACACACACTCACACACACACACACACACACACACACACACACACACACACACACACACACACACACACACACACACACACACACACAAACACTTTTGTCTGGTGAATGTAAACTACTTCTGTCTGCCCACCTCACACCTTCATCATTTTCAAACTTTTAGAAAATTAGATTTAAACAATTAATGATGACAAACAGACAGCAATAACAACACACAGCAATAACAACAAACAGCAATAACAACAAAGTCCAACAGCAATAATCACCATGTAAGACAAAACTTCAAATCAAGAAAAAATAGTAACAAGTTTATAATACAAGCGCATATATACATTTGCATGAAGCATAATCAACTTACAAAACATACAAAAAAGAAAAATCAAAAAAGGAAGCATATGAGTAGATTTGTAAGAAATCCATAGATTTCTAAGAAATCAGACTTACACTTAAGATTTTTTTCTTGTGTGCAGTTAATAATTTTTCTGTGACAAACAGAAGACAAAGTATCATGTTCCTGTTATGCTAAATGGTAAACATGGCAGCCATTTTGTTTTAAGAGTGTGGATGTTCCAAGTCGATGTTTCACTGTCCTTCTCTACGTGATAATTTGTGGCAAGATATTTTCTTTTATGAGGGTCACTCATTATGTTTTGCAATCTGGTTTTTCAACAACACTTACAACCTCTCTGTCTACTCCAGTTTTTTTAAGAAACCCCCCTCAGCCTGTACACATTTGACCATCCTCTCAAACCAGCTGTCTATGACACCAGACCACGTTGACCGGGGTATGTCCAAAATGACGCCCTCGAAGAAAGCTCAGGCATCTTCGGCGTTCTGAAACTGCTTTCCCTTCAGCTGCCTTTTGGCGGAAGGGAACAAAAACCAGTCACAGGGGGCTAAGTCAGGTGAATATGGTGGGTGGGTGACCATCTGAACATCATCGGCGGCCAGAAAGTCCAGAGTTACAGCTGTTGCGTGCGCGCCGGCATTGTCATGATGGAGCAGTAGACCACAGACACCCGTTCGGGGACGCCGTTTACACCATGCCTGGAAGACTTTAGACAAACAGTGGTTGACATACCAGTCAGCCGTAACCGTCTTTCTGTCCTCAAGCGGTATGGTAGCAACGTGGCCGAATTTTGCAAAGAAACACTCTATCATTTGTTTGGAAGCACTTCTGTTTCTTTTGAATTTCACAGGTGGGTTCTCATCTGGGAAGACCCACACCGCCAACTGTTGCTTCGTCTCGGGGTCGTATTGGTATACCCAGGTTTCGTCTCCTGTTACGAAGTCCCAAATGCGAGGAGACCTTCCTCCGTCAAATTTTCTTAGTATGTGGGTGCACCAGTCCACCCTACCCCACTTCTGCTCTTCACTCAGGTTATGGGGCACCCAACAGGCACAATGTTTCCTTACGCCAAGGCAGTCGTGAAGAATGCGAGTGAGACTTCCCGATGAAATCTTCATGATATCCTGTATTTCAGCGTATGTCATATTTGGGTCCTTCTTAATCAGGGACTCTACCCTAGAGACGTTTTCTGGGGTAACGGTCGTTGCCATTCGACCACAACGGTCATCGTCTTCCAACGTTCTCACTCCAGACATGAACTGTCTGAACCACCTGAAAACAGTGGCTTTGGACGGAGATTGATCTCCAAAACACTGTTTTAAACTTTGAAAGTACTCTTGAAAAGATTTTCCTTGGCAGTAGTCATAATACATCGTAGCTCGAAAATCCCTTCGCGAAAGGTCAACACTGCTGGCAGAAGACTCGTCACCCTTACCGGACATTTTGTCGCATGGAATGACAATGGTTGTACGGAATCAAGTAAAAATTTTTGTCACAAGTATTACGAAATTGGTCTATGATGTAATGTAAAAAACAAAGTAGTGACGTCATTAGTTCGTCTAGGTTGCAAAACATAATGTGTGCCCCTCGTAAAAGAGGTTATATTTAGTAGAATCTTCTAAAATTTGTATTCATAAACATACATTCTACAAAGCAAGATAATTTAATCAAATACCAAATCAGTGTGTAAATCTTCTCAAATTTGTATTCATAAACGTACATTCTACAAACGAAGATAATTTAATCAAATACCAAATCAGTGTGTGTGTTTTCTTCAACATGTAACAATATAACCCACGTTTTCCTTCAGTTTCAACATTTGCACACGTAATAATTTTGGTTTCAAAAACTCTTCAACAACTGTTTCATATTTTCAAAATATACGATAGATGCTATTTTCATTTCCAAACACGTTTTGTATTTTCAAAATATATGATAGATACTATTTTCATTTCCAAACAAAAATCACAACGAAAGTTGTCTACAAGTCCCATTTCTTTCACAAAAACAGTCCCAATAATTCTGTGAACAGTGCATATCTGCAGACATTTCCAGCTTCTTAAATTTCAGAAACTCAGAAGTATACTGTTTATTTTTCCATGAAGCAACTGTTCATAATGCCTCAAATCATTTAGAACAAAACTTAGGAAGCTCTCATACTTTTACATTTCATTTTATCCTTATTCTTACTGTTGCTTAACCCTTTGACTCCCGCATCTTATCCATCAACTGCAAAAACTTAACCCTTTGATTCCCTCACCCTCGCCACCAGCTTCCTGTAGGAAGTTGGTGGAGAGGGTGAGGGGATCAAAGGGTTAGGTTTTTGCTTTGCTAGCATGATTGGCAATACAGAATGATGGTGGACAGGGTATGAGAGTCAAAGAGTTAAAGCCCACTCGACTGCGTAGAGCCATATCAAGGCTATAACCGTTTCAATACACACACAGTACCTCAACAGGTGGAAAAAAAGGAACAGAAAATTAAGTACACATATCAATGCAGTCGCGCACATAATCTAAGGAGATGCCCCTGGCGGTGAACACTCCGTCCAATTTTATTACACAGAGGATTTAAAAAACATAGGAGAATACAAATTAAAACATAACTATGGACACTAAAACATAAAACGGGCATTAACTACCTAAAATTGCTTCCGCATATCTAATTTCCCTGGAGCCAAAAAAACACATTTCATATATTTATCCAATTATCAATCCTAAGAGAAAGTATGTAAAACTTTATTAAACACATACAGGTGAATGGACCAGCAAGGCAGAAAACGATAGGAAGAAATGACAGAGCGCAAAGGAGCAAGGCAGAAACAAAGAGAATGATAAAAAAAAAAGAGAGCAATTTTCTACCATGGAATTTCCAGAAGGTGGGGATATCATTTATACTGAAAGAGCCCCCGGCATCTCCACATGGATACTTTTCATTTTGTAAAGGAAAATAGACACAGGCTGCAACCACCACCATCATCTACAAAATTCATTTAAAAATAATGGATAAGGTTAAAAAAAAAAAAATGATGAGCGGAAGACCTACTACATACCTGCTGGATTTTCATTCCACTGTCCTCCCTGTACAAAACACAAGAAGTCATAAATCAGTCATAATAATAATCATAATAATGATGAGATTATAATGATGATGATAATAGTAATAATAATAGTATAGTAATAACAACAATAGCAACAATTATAACAATACTAATGATAACAACAATAACAACTATCATCACATCATCATCATGATAACAATAATAGTAATAACAACAATACCAACAATTAAAACAACAATATTAACAACAACACAATGATAACAACAATTTTTGAGGGTTGGGTTTTTTCCTGTTCACGAGCAGCAACTCTCACATGCACTCCAATTTATGAACCGGTATTTATGGAGACGCTCTTCATTTTATTATTCAACCTACCATCAGGGCTTAAAACGGGAGGAGGAAAAAACCACTGAAACTAGGGGGGTCCGGGGGCAAATCAGGGGCTATAACTTGAGCGCCGTTGCTATGAACGCTTGCAAGCCGATCACGGATGCCTTGCTCCTTTTTTTTTTTTTTTTTGACAAACCGAAATTGCGGAATTCCGCCCAGACGCAGAACGTTTTAAGCCCTGTACCATTAAGGCACACATTCTCTGTTTTCGGGAGTGAGCACGGCGAGTGTTTTCATGTTCTTCCACCACTTATGTTCCAGGCGGTACTCAAGTGGGGGTGCGTCCCCAGACCTTCTGGAACTGGTGTGCCAGCCACTAGACCATCACACCTGTCATGACTACAAGATGAAGAACATTCACCACCACAATGACCATCCTAACAACATTTACCATTAACAGTCATGGCTCAGCAAAGCCAGAACAAGATTGAGGCAGCCGAGATGTGGTTTCTAAGAAGAATGTTGAGACTTCTATGGACAGCAAAGAAAAAAAATGAGACAGTCTGGATGAAGGCAGACACAAGAAGATCATTCATAAGGAAGATTAGGAAAAGACAGGCAACATTTATAGGCCATTTTATGAGGAAAGGAGAACTGGAGCACTTGGTCGCAACAGGAAAGCTGGAGGGAAAGAGAGCACCAGGTAGACTCAGGGAGAAGATAGTGGACGGACTTGCAGAGTGGCTGAAGACAAAGAGGGTGGAAGAGGTGCATGAGGCAACAAGGAAGGGATAGAAACAGATGGAAGGCCATGATTGCCAACGCCATGTGGCAAGGCACTTGATGATGATGATGAGTCATGGATCAGTCATTTTGATGACTCACAACTGCATCGTTCTGCTTTTCCCTTAGAGACATCTTGACAACTGCTAGAGAAGTTAAGAACACCTTTGACAGCATTGTTGCCTGGATGAAAACTCTGTTATTTTTTTACTGTTATTTTTGTTTAAAGCCCAGCCGACTGCATAGAGCCATATCAGGGCTTTTTATTATTATTATTATTGTTATTGTTCTTTAAAGCCCAGCTGACTGCGTAGAGCCATATCAGAGCTATAAACCACTTCAAAACATACACAATACTTCAAAAGGAAAAGAAAATTAAACACTCATATCAATGCATTACCAACCGCTAAAACTGAACTCTTTGACTCCCTCAGCCTATCCACAAACTTCCTAGTGTGAGAGAGTCAAAAGAGTTAAGTTTCTGCTTTGCTAGCATGGTTGACCATGCAAGGATGCGGGTGGACAGGGTGCCAGAGTCTAAGGGTTAAAGAGGCTGATGGACAGGGTGCAGGAGTCAAAAAAACATACCCGATTACAAATTTAAACTACGCTGGCTTCCAGTCAAAGAAAGAATTGAGTATAAAACTGCCACACTCTGCTTTCCATGTCTAAATCTGAACACAGTGCCAACATATATTTCAAACCTCTTCCTGCCATACATATTCCATCCTGGAAGATCCGCTGCGCCCTACAAGTCATATGCTCCATCCAGCAGACCCTGCTTCCACACTCCGGATATCAAAGCTTTTCCAGACAACAGTTTCTGCCTCCTGCTGCCATACAGAAGGTTGCTAGAGCTTCTGGCGGCTGGTTTTCTCTGGAAGTACTGATTGCTGATACAGTTTCTTAAAGACACAACAGGAGTATATAAGGCGGGAGGCTGCAGCGAAGTCACTTGAATTCAAACCGTCGGCGAGGTAACACACGCTGTCTGCTCTCAATTAAACGCAGATTACTCGAACTAGAGGGAATCTACATCGCTCATTTTTGGCACAGACTTAATTATCAAACATTTCTTTTAGTTAGTTATAATCTTTGTAACAAAAAGTGTGGTTGTGTGCTTTTATTTGGAAAATAAAATCCGAATCGAAGGAATAGGGGCGGAGCTACGGCAACTTGATTGGCACATCCACCGAAAATAGAAAAGCACGTGGAAGGAAATTGCAAAGCAAAACAGTCATGCTGCCTGAACATGCACACACACACACACACACACACACACACACACACACATCTGAGGAGTAAATAAAAGCAACACTGACCTCTGGTGATAACCTTTACCGAAGTCTGGTTTATCGATAGGGCTGGGGGATTCAAATTTCACACCAGCAACAGCACACACAGTCTGAATGATTTCACAAACTCAGCACTACCACTACTACACTTTTGTCAAACAACACCATATACTGATTTCTTTGATAAATAAACTGAACATAGCCTAGAGCCTGACTGTTAAAACATGAGCATATCCACTGCCAGTCCAATGCTGAGGATTTAGGCTACTGTTAAGCATCACGGCTCCAAAACAAAAGGCAGCTGTTCTGTCTGGCTTGCCCTCTCTCTGTATATCTACTGATATCAACACTGAAACTCACTGGTACCAGATGTGAGAACGTCTGCAGGCCTAATGTACATACTGCCCTGTAAAATCCTACACCTGCCAAATGTGAAAAAGCCCAACAGGATAAAAGGACGACATGAAGTGGGTCTAGAAGCATCGGGCGTAACTATGATGATGTGTCAAGATATGTCAGTGACACAGACCTGCTGTCATCAACATAGTCACTAGTGTCAGCAAAGAGTATAGTACCGACGGTGTCAGTACAACACACAGTCACATGAGATAGTACTATATCACGTGCACGCTGCCATTCCAGCCACGATTACATTTGTCCAACTAGTTCTTTCTCTTCTATGTTTATATCCAACACTGTGAGAACTAGAACGATTTATTTCATTTAATACAACACAAAATAAGCACACATCTACATTCTCTGCAAGAAAGTTTGAGCACGATAACATAGGCCTAACTGGCGGCAGAAGACAGACGGCGACCTTGCAGCTTCATTTCCTGCGGGTTGTTTTTCTTTCCCGCCGTGAGAGGCTGTGCAGGGGATAAACAATGCGTTTAGTGTCAAGTGAGTCTAATACTTTCCTCTTTGCAAGTCTTTCTCAGTGGAATGTTCCCTGTGGGGCCTCCTATATCGCATGGTAACCGAGTCTGTTTGACCAGGAAACCCTGCCTTCCCGCGCGTACCGTCTCCCCCCATCTCTCTTAGAATTTTGCAGGATAATTAATCATCAGAATTTCAAGTAGTTTGTCGCTTTGAGTTAGCATCACGAGTTGTTCGACGTATATATGAAATGGAAAATACAATTAATCAATCGATGAACATCACAAGCATAGTAGCAGAAACAAGAGGACACCAGAAGCAACTATTTTTTTTCATTGCGTTACTTCACACACACACACACACACATACACACACACACACACACACACACACACACACAGACGGGGGTGGGGGTGAGATTAGGACTGTGTGGGGGCAAAGTAGAAGGGCAGCTGCTGGAGAGAGGGTCATGGCCAGACAGTTTACAGTAGAAACACACAACCTCATAACCAGATGGCTGTGTGGGACTTGGGTAATAGTAGTGCGTGTTGTGAGGACCGCTAAAAACTTGTAAAATGTACGGGGACAGTGCCTTGGGTCAGGGGTTGGTAGTACCAGAGAAACTGCACTGGGCTGGTGAGTGCAGGGTGGGGTGAGGCAGAAGAAAAGCTGCTTCTAGCACACAGCTTTTGTTTACAGCTGCCGACCACGTGCACTGCCTTATTTAGAAAAGCCACGCCTACACTCAATGCGCATGCGTCCCGATCCATTGGATCGGATGTTAGGCCTTTAAGCACTTGATTGTGCATCCATGCGCTTCTTCATGTGAGCTCAGGACATATCTAAGCAGGTCAACTGATAACTCACATGGACATATGCACATTCACAAGAAGATGACAAAATGCGAAAATCTAAGACAATTGTGATTGCTCGCGTTCAAGCAAACAGGAACCAGAATTAACGTGAAAAAAGAATCAGAATGCATATTTACTACAACCAGACAAAACAGGCGCAAATGTTCGGCCAACTGGCCTTTGTCGAGCATAGACATAAGATCACAAATGAACAAAACATCAAATACAAAATTAGGAGAAAAAGACTGAAACTTCCCTGCTGCTTCATCCAGTATGAGAAAAGGACAGAGCAGCAGGGAAGTTTCAGTCTTTTTCTCCTGATTTTTGTATTTGGTATTTGTTTAATTGCGACTTTACGGCTATGCTCGACAAAGGCCAGTTGGTCGAAAATTTGCACCTGTCTTGTCTGGTTGTATTAAATACGCATTCTGATTCTTTTTTCATGTTTTTTTCTGAATCCCAAATGCGAAAAGTGTTCACTGGAAAAGACAGACCAAAAAGACAACTCACATGGACAGGCTGTCGACCCTGCATCATGTCTTCAACCTCTTCCTTCTCGTTGTCCTTTTCCATCCAATGATGATCTCTTTCATGCAGGCCTAGGGGGTCTTCATTCTGCAGACGCCCCAGATCCTGATTCGGGTCATGCAAGACACCTAGACCTTCGTTCTGTGGATGCTCCAGATCTCGATGCTCTTTGTTGTCCATGCCGTCATAGTCTCTGTCTGCTGCGATGTCCTCTTTGGCCTGTTGGTCCTTGTCCACGTCACTGCCAAGGTTGGGTGCCATCACCTGGTGCTGGTCGTCCTTGACATCCTCCTCTTGCTCTTCATCATCTTTCTGGTCAGCTGGGTGCTTCTCACCCTCCTGCAGGTTGAAATGAGGATTTTTGTTTGTTTTTGTTTGCACAAATCCATGTTTAGCTATACGCACATACAAGCATGTGCTATCCTGGCCAGTTCAGTTATCCGTCTGTATGCAGTTACTAACACGTCTTGGTCACCAGTTGCTGTGGTGTAGTGGTTAACGCAACAGACTACCGACCGGAACGTTGTGGGTTCCAATCCCCATCAGTACCTTCAAAAATCATTGTGGGATTTTTCGGCTCTAACCGGCTCCTACCCAGAGTCAGGCATGCTATGGGCTCATTGGGAAGACTGGGACACCCACACAGTCAAGTCTCATCCACTTCACAGATGCATCTTTGAGGCAGAAACAAAGAGAGTGACAGAAAAGAGGAAATTTCTAGCACAGAATTTTCAGAAGGTGGGGATACTATTTATACTGAAAGAGCCCCCGGCATCCCCACGGGGGATAATTTGGTTGGAGTTTCTGGTAGAAACATTTCAGTACATACAGCTAAGCAGGGATCCCTGAAAAAAAATCTTTATTTTAGCTTCATGCACAATTACTGTTTCTAACATGCGTAGATTTAAAGGACAAAGGAAGAATCCAAAAGAAGTGTGACTGCCCACGTTCAAGCAAACAGGAACCAGAAAAATACGAAAAAAGAATCAGAACACATATTCAATACAACAAGACAAGACAGGCGCAAATGTTTGGCCAACTGGCCTTTGTCAAGCATGAATGAAAGACCAGAAACAAACACCAAATACAAAATGAGGAGAAAAAGACTGAAACTTCCCTGCTGCTTCTTCCATTGTTTGTGATGTTACATTCATGCTTGACGAAGGCCAATTGGACGAAAATTTGCACCTGTCTTGTCTTGTTGAACGAAGGAGGGGCATGTCGCCCTTGAGATTCGAACTGAGGGCCCAGAGATGGAGGCGATAGAGTATGTAGTCACAAATAAGATTCCATGGAGACCTTCTGCCCGAGATAAGCAGAGATAAGATAGTGGTTTCTAATCCTTTGATTCCCTCACCCTACCAAGCAACTGCAAAAAAATTAACCCTTCGACTCCCTCAACCTATCCATCAGCTTCCTGCAGTCATGGGGTTAAGTTTAGTTTTTGCTTTGCTAGCATAACTGACAATGCAGGATGCTGTGGACAAGGTGCGGGAGTCAAAGGGTTGAGAGGAGATTCTCGTGTTGCCATTGCAGAGCTGCTAAAATGTTCTTCAGAAGGACAGAATGATGGAAACCCTTCCGTCTCATTTTCAGTTCCGACCACAGATGAAATGATGGCTAACAGCGCCGCAGCACATCAAAGGGAATGAAGTAGGTCATTTGATTGTGCACCAAACAGCAGGCTGCTTCATCCAAGCAACCGTTCCAACAAAATACGTTGGCAGATGGAACGCTCCGGCATCTCCACCAAGGGCATACCCTTATCTTTGTTTGTTTGGGCAAGAATAGGAAACTGTTTAGGCAAGAGCAGAAAACCGGGCAGGAACAGGAAACTGAGTAAGAGCAGGAAACTGAGCAAGAGCAGGAAACCGACTGGGCAAGAGCAGAAAACTGCTTGGGCAAGAGCAGGAAACTGTTTGGGTAAGAGCAGAAAACTGTTTGGGCAAGAGCAGGAAACTGGGCAAGAGCAGAAAACTGTTTGGGCAAGAGCAGGAAACCTGTTTGGGCAAGAGCAGGAAACGTGTTTGAGAAAAAGAGCAGGAAACCTGTTTGGGCAAGAGCAGAAAACGTGTTTGAGAAAAAGAGCAGGAAACCTGTTTGGGCAAGAGCAGGAAACGTGTTTGAGAAAAAGAGCAGGAAACCTGTTTGGGCAAGAGCAGAAAACGTGTTTGAGAAAAAGAGCAGGAAACTTGTTTGGGCAAGAGCAGGAAACTGTTTGGGCAAGAGAGCAGGAAACAGACTGGACAAGAGCAGGAAACCAGATTGATGGTAACCGCGCAGCCACAACCACCAGCATTCATGACACAAAGACTGCCACTCAAGAATTGACTTGTTCAGTCACAGATGATGCTGTGCCACATCCAATCAACCAAGGCTTCCATTGCCTAAAACAAACAGCTATCACTAAAAATAAATAAATAAATAAATAAATAAAAAAACCAAGTACTCATTTCCTGACAGATCTGATCTTGTCCAAAGAACTGTGAATCATTATGACAAAAATTTTAGAGACGTCGAAATGTGTACTCGAAACTAATTTACAGACACTGTCCTGAACTGACTTCTCTCTCAGTCTCTCTCTCTCTCTCTCTCTCTCTCTCACACACACACACACACACACACACACACACACACACACACACACACACACACACACACACACACACACACACACACACACACACACACACAAACACACACAAACACACACAGACATACACATACATAAACAAAGACACAAAGAGTCGCGCACACATGTATACAATCACACACACAAAAGACATACACGCAGATATACATACATACATACATACATACATAAAGACAAAAAGACACACACACACACATAGATATAAACATACACACACACACACACAAAGACATACACACACACAAAACACACAAAGGTCATACACACATACACAAATACACACAAAGATACACACAAAGACACACACACATGTGCGCGCACACACATACACACACACACATACACAAAGACACACACAAAAAGAGACACACACATACACACACACACAACACACACACAAAACACACACACATACACACACACACAAAACACACACACAAAACACACACGAAGACATACAGTCACACACACAAACACACACACTCACACACACACACACACACACACACACACACACACACACACACACACACACACACACTCACACACACACACAAAGACACACACACACAACAACGCACACATACACAACACCACACACACACAATAACCCTTTGACTCCCGCAACCTATCCACCAACTGCAAAAACTTAACCCTTTGACTGCCTCACCCTATCCACCAGTCAAAGGGTTAAGTTTTTGCTTTGCTGGCATAGTAGACAATGCAGGACGCTGGTAGACAGGTTACGGGAGTAAAGGGTTAATCACACCATCCACATTCATCCTGACCTCTTCAAGACCAGGGGGCAGAATCTGATGATGTTCGTTGTTGAACCCCCCATCAGGTTGGTGCTGCTGTTCTTGCTGGCCCTGCTGGTTGTTGGCCTGCCCTGAAAGCAATATCATGATCAGGCATCAACACAGACCTCATGGCCACCCTTTTCCAAGGAAAAACAGAGGCAAAAAAAGGAAGAAAGGCAGATCTCCAATCTCACACACTGAGAACTAAACCAACATCTCACCTGTCTCACCTGTTGGCATCACCGGGTGCGGTGTTGGCCGCTGCAGTCAATGACACCGACAGGGTTATCCTCCTCTATCTGTTCCGGTCTTCACTGGCCCTGCTGATTTCATGGATTCTCACGCCGCTGGATTTGGTGATGTTGCCAATGAGAGAAACTGGTGGTCTGCCTTTTTTTCTTTTTGCCTCAGTCTTGCCTTGAAGGACAGTCTTCATAAGGTCGGTCTCTTGGTTTCGTAGCGCATGGCTTGCATATCTTAATTTTCTTTCATTTATTAATGATGGAAGTTTTCTCGCTGTTCCCAATTCGTTTAGTATGCTTTCATTTGTTTTTCTATCTGTCCAACTGACCCTGAGCAGCCTCCTAAAAAAACACATCTCAGCTGCTTCAATTCTTCTGTCATCATCTTCCTTTTGTGCTAAAGACGAACGTCAGTGGCCTAAATATCCAAGAAGATGTCCACAAAAATCAAGACAGGAGACTGACGGTGTCAAAGAGTGCAGCGGCCAACACTGAACCAGGTGATGCGGACATGTGGTGACAGGTGAGACCTACTCACAGGCTGGACCACTCATTACAATGTCGCACGTTACCATCATCCAGTTTGATGGTAGTCACAACAGCAGACGTCCCACCAACTCTTCTTCATTTATTCTGGTCTTGATAGACAGCTGAGCATTTGGGCACTGACTGGGGGGAGGGGGGGGGGAGGGTTCTGTCATGTGAGACTAGTTTATACAGAACAGCTATTTGTGTTGTGATTCAGACCTTTAATAGGGGGGGGGGGGGGTTCTGTCATGTGAGACGAGTTTATACAGAACAGCTATTTGTGTAGTGATTCAGACCTTTAAGTATTCATTTATTTACTTTATATGTATGTTCCTTTCTTGAAGGCAAGATGCACACATGCACATGTTATTTACATGTAACCAAGATTATTCCAGCGGTAGGCTGACAAAATACCAGAATAAAATATAGATTAGGTAAAACATAGTCTAGGTAGGGCCTCAGTACCTGGCCACCTCATGGGTTTATGTGCAGGCTTAACTCTTCGGAGACGTAACAGTGGATATTCCACTGCAGCTGGCCATACCATTAGAGACGTGACAGCGGACATTCCGCTGCAGCTGGCCAAACCATTAGAGACGTGATAGCGGATATTCCGCTGCGGTTTTTAAAAATAGATGCAAGCCGGTCGCTGGTCTAGGGGAACTAACTACACATATAGGAACACTCTTTGGTATCTTCTGAAGTGTTTGTTACTTCCCTTGCATCAATTTTATCCCGATTAGTTACAGTTTTTGCCTTTATCCAAACCAACCGGAGTGACCGTCCTTGCACCAAAATGGCGACATTTAGGCCTTCTTCTTCTTCTTCAAAGGATCGTCATAATCACTTTGCTGCTTCACCTGTGTGAAAACAAAGCTGTGTTTGTTCTTTTATATCTTCTGGTCATACCAAGGACTTGTGATTACCTGGATTTCTGGATTACCTGGTCAAGAATGGGTGTTTTACTGACTTTATGTGTTGGATTACTGTCAATCAAAAACTTCTTTCCCAGAGCCAAAACCCTACCCCATTTCACCTTCTAGGAAGGTAAGTAGAATAGATGTATTGTCCTTGTATGTAGCTTCAGCTCAAAGAGCGTAAATTGAATTTTATTTTGATATAAAATATGTTCTTGTGCTGTAAAATCTGTATTTTGGAGAATTTTTTGAAAACCCCCCAAAATCGTGCATCTCCAAGGGTTGTGGCAGGTCCCGTTGATCGCGTCCACAGTGGTTGTGCAAGGCAACTATATTACGTCTTCAAAGAGTTAAGGCTTGTGCCATGATCATCATACACACGGCACCTGTGACGTTAGTGCATATGGAATTTGTTCCGAGCATGGAGACGTCATCTTGACAAACTGAAACTGAAACTGAAGCTGGTCTTGACTTCTCTGTGCTATTCTGTAGATCTTCAAACTGTTGATGTTGGTGATGTTGTCCATATAGGAGGTGGGTGGTCTGCCCTAGATTTCTTTTGGCCTCAACTTTAGCAGAGAAAACTGTTGTCATTATGGTTGTGTTGAAGCTGTTTGTTGTCGGTCATCATGCTGTGTCGATGTAGGTGTGTATGAATGTATGTGTATATGTCTGTGTGAGGGCATGTGGATATATGTATATATTTACTGTTATTATTTTTACCTCTTACCTGTTTATTTATCTAGATACTCCTTTATTTTTTATTTATTTATTCACCTACTTCTTATTCACTTACTCACTCACTCACTTGCTTGCTTACCTAGTTATTTACTTACTTACATAATTACTTACTTGCTTACCTATCTATGATTAAGAAAATATTGGCTTCACCTAGTTGATAGATGGCTGAGCATTTGGGCATTGACTAGGAGGGGGGGGGGGGTTCTGTCATGTGAGACAAGTTATTACAGAGTAGCTAGTTGTGTTGTGATTCAGACCTTTAAATATTTATTTATTTACTTTATATATATGGTCCTTTTCTGAAGGTAAGATAAACACATACATGTAACTTACATGTAACCAAGATTATTCCAGCGGTAGGCTGATAAAATACCAATATAAAATATAGACTAGGTAAAACATAGTCTAGGTAGGGCTTTAGGACCTGGCCAGCTCATGGGTTTATGTGCAGGCTTAAGGCTTGTACCATGATCACCATACACATGGCACCTGTGACGTTAGTGCATACGGAAATTGTTCCGAGCGTGGAGACATCATCTTGAGAAACTAAAACCGAAACTGAAAATCTGGTCTTGACTTCTCTGTGCTATTCTGTAGACCTTCAAACTGCTGAAGTTGGTGGCGTTGTCCATATAGGAGGTGGGTGGTCTGCCCTGGATTTCTTTTGGCCTCAACTTTAGCAGAGAAAACTGTTGTCATTTGGGTTGTGTTGAAGCTGCCGGTTTCATGGCTGATGTATTTCAGTTTTCTTTTGCTGATTTCTGCCAGCGGTTGACGACAGACTGTAATTATGTTCAAAATTCTTTCATTTGTTCTTTTATCCAACTATTTGACTCTTAAGAAGCTGCTGCTAGAACCAAATCTCTGCCGCCTTGATCTTGTTTTCATCTGCTTATCTGCATGTCCAGACTTCACAGCCATACAGCATCACTGGCCAGATCACACATTTTAGAATTTTGATTTTAAGGGTTGTTGGTATGCTTGTCTTTCCAATTGTTATTAAGCTGTATCATTTTGTTTTATCATTCCTTCTCTTATTTTGATGTCTTCAGTACAAGTACCATCATGAGCTTAAACTGATCCTGTTTACCTGTCGGTGACATCATTCTTCATGGTAGCCACTGATGCATGCCCCGTAAGCTGTCTCCATCCCTTTCTGTCCACAGTCCTTCTGTTGATTTCATCTTTCGGTAACTTTGTCCACTTGGCTATGTTCCCTGTACAGGAAGTTGGCGGTCTTCCTTGTCGTCTCTTGCCCTCCATTTTGCCCTGGGCCACAGTCTTCATGATGTCTCATAGCATGTCCAAAGCATTCCATTTTCATTTTCCTAACCAAGCCTAAAAGTTCAGGTTGTTTGTTCAGTTGTTCCGGAATGCTTTGGTTTGTTCGTCTTTCATCCAGCTTATTCTTAGGAGTCTTCTGTAGAACCACATCTCTGCACTTTTGATTCTGTTCTCATCTGCAGCTTTAGCAGTCCATCCTTCACTTCCATATAACACGACAGGCCAAATTAGTGTTCGCAGTATCTTAAGTTTAAGCTCATTTCCTAAATATCTGTCTTTCCATATGTTAGTAAGATGGACCATTCTCTGTCTGACTATGGCAATTCTTGCTTTGATGTCTTTGCTACATGAGGCATCAGCTGACTTGTATGGCCCAAGCCCAAGGTATCTGAAGTGTTGTACAAAATCGAGGGAATCTAAATATTTAAAATCAATCACATTTTCTAACAGTCTTATTGTTTGCCCCTCAAGACTAAAGTATAATCATAATTATGCCACACTACCATATTGTAATTATGTCACAATACCTTGCCTCTCTCAAAATTACAGTATAACTATAATTATGTCACTTTACCTTGAACCTCTTAAGATAACAGCATAATCATAATTATGCTACATTATCTTCCCTCTTATGACTACAGTATGATTATACCACAACACCTTGCCGCCTCTAAAAACTATAGGACAACTATAATTATGCTACATAATCTTCCACCTCACGACTCCAGTATAATTATAATTATTCCACATACTACTATAATCATGCCACATGTGATTATGCCACAATATCTTGCACCTCTCAAGATTACAATATGATTATAATCATGCCACACATAATCAAAATTATACCAGAATACCTTGCACCTCTCAAGACTACAGTATAATTATAATTATGCCACATATAATGATGCCACAATACACTGCACCTCTCAGGACTACATAATTATGCCACAGATAATTATGCCACAATACCTTACACCTCTCAATGCTACATTATAATTATGCCACAATACCTTGCACCTCTCTCAAGATTACAGTATAACTATAATTATGCCACAATACCTTGCCCCTCTTATGATTACAGTACATTTATAATTATGCCACAATACCTTGCTCATCTCAAGACTATAATCATAATTATGGCATAGTACCTTAACCCTCTCAAGTTTACAGTATAATTACAATTATGCCACAATAGCTTGCCCCTCTCAAGACTCTAACTATAATCATAATTATGCCACAATACCTTACTCCTCTCAAGGCTATGATTATAATTATGCCACAATACATTAGCCCACCCAAGGCTACAGTATAACTACAATTATGCCGCAATATCTTGCCCCTCTCAGTATTACAGCATAATTATAATTATGGTACAATACCTTGCCCCTCTCAAGATTACAGTATAAATGTAATTATTCCACAATATCTTGCATCTCTCAAGACTGCACTATAATTACAATTATGCCACAATACCTTGCCCCTCTCAAGATTACAGTATAATTATAATTATGCCACAATAACTTGCCCCTTTTAAAATTACAGTATAATTATAACTATGCCCCAATACATGTACCTTGCCCCTCTCAAAACTACAGTATAATTATAATTATGCCCCAATACCTTGCCCCTCTCAAGATCACAGTAGGATTATAATTATGCCGCAATACCCTGCCTCTCTCAAGACTGCAGTATAATTACAATTATGCCACAATACCTTGCCCTTCTCAAGATTACAGAATAATCATAATTATGCCACAATACCCTGCCCCTCTCAAGACTGCAGTATAACTGTAATTATGCCACAATACCCTACCCCTCTCAAGACTACAGTATAATTATAATAATACCACAATACCCTGCCCCTCTCAAGGCTGCAGTATGATTATAACTATGCCACAATACCTTGCACCTCACAAGATTACAGTATAATTATAATTATGCCACAATACCTTGCCCTTCTATAGACTGCAGTATAATTGTAATTATGCCACAATACCTTGCCTCTCTCAAGACAACAGTATAATTATAATTATACCACAATACCCAGCCTCTCTCAAGACAAGAGTATATGTATAATTGTAATTATGCCACAATACCTTGCCTCTCTCAAGACAACAGTATAATTATAGTTATGCCACAATACCTTGCACCTCTCAAGATTACAGT
>JAPXFY010000032.1:12299061-12329061 GCA_030674185.1 Monoplex corrugatus | reverse complement strand
TATACAACCAAAGGGCAAATGCTCAAACTGAAAGTGATAGAAATCAATGATAGCTAACTGAAGACAGAAACACCAAAAACAGACTGAAAGTGATATAAATCAACAGTAGACATCATCATCATGTGCCCTGCCGCATGGCGTTGGCTATCATGGCTCTCCATATTAATCTATCCCTTGTCACTGCAAGTATAAACTCCATACTAATTTACTATTCTATCCCTTGTCGCTGCAAGTATATCTCCCACCCTCTCTCAGTCTCTGTCTCCAGTCATTCTGCTAGTCCGTCCAATAATTTCTCCCTGGGTCTACCTGCTGCTCTTTTACTCTCGAGCATTCCTGTTGTGACCAGGTGCTCTAATTTCTCTTGCCTCATAAAATGTCCTATAGATAGACAACCAAAGGGAAAACACTACAACAGACCGAAAGTGACATAAATCAATGACAGACAACCAAAGGAAAATACCAACAGATAAGATGACAGTGACATAAATCAATGATATACAAACAAAGGAAAAACACAGATAAGATGACAGTGACATAAATCAATGATAGACAACCAAAGGAAAATACCAACAGATAAGATGACAGTGACATAAATCAATGATACACAAAGGGATAAAAAAAACACAGATAAGATGACAGTGACATAAATCAATGATACACAAAGGGATAAAAAACAGATAAGATGACAGTGACATAAATCAATGATACACAAAGGGATAAAAAAACAGATAAGATGACAGTGACATAAATCAATGATACACAAAGGGATAAAAAAACACAGATAAGATGACAGTGACATAAATCAATGATACACAAAGGGATAAAAAAACACAGATAAGATGACAGTGACATAAATCAATGATACACAAAGGGATAAAAAAACACAGATAAGATGACAGTGACATAAATCAATGATACACAAAGGGATAAAAAAAAACACAGATAAGATGACAGTGACATAAATCAATGATACACAAAGGGATAAAAAACACAGATAAGACGACAGTGACATAAATCAATGATACACAAAGGGATAAAAAACACAGATAAGACGACAGTACATAAATCAATGATACACAAAGGGATAAAAAACACAGATAAGACGACAGTGACATAAATCAATGATACACAAAGGGATAAAAAACACAGATTAGATGACAGTGACATAAATCAATGATACACAAAGGGATAAAAAACACAGATTAGATGACAGTGACATAAATCAATGATACACAAAGGAATAAAAAAAACACACAGATAAGACGACAGTGACATAAATCAATGATACACAAAGGGATAAAAAACACAGATAAGATGACAGTGACATAAATCAATGATACACAAAGGGATAAAAAAAACAGATAAGATGACAGTGACATAAATCAATGATACACAAAGGGATAAAAAAAAACACAGATAAGACGACAGTGACATAAATCAATGATACACAAAGGGATAAAAAAAAAACAGATAAAATGACAGTGACATAAATCAATGATACACAAAGGGATAAAAAAAACAGATAAATGACAGTGACATAAATCAATGATACACAAGGGAATAAAAAACACAGATAAGACGAAGTGACATAAATCAATGATACACAAAGGAATAAAAAACACACAGATAAGACAACAGTGACATAAATCAATGATACACAAAGGGAAAAAAACACAGATAAGACGACAGTGACATAAATCAATGATACACAAAGGGAGAAAAAAACACAGATAAGATGACAGTGACATAAATCAATGAAACACAAACTGGGATAAAAAAACACGAGAAGATGACAGTGACAGAAATCAATGATAGACAACAAAGGAAAAAAACAGATAAAATGACAGTGACAAAACAATGTACAGACAACAACAAAAACAAGATGAAGGACGAAATCATGACAACAACAACAACAACAAATGACAGTGACAAAATCATACAAAAACAAACAGATAAGATGACAGTGACATAAATCAATGACAGACAAAACAAACAACAAGATGAATGACAAATCAGTGACAGACAAAACAAATGAACAAGATAAGTGACAGAATCAATGACAGACAAGACAACAGTGACAAATCAGTGAACATCAATGACAACAACAACAACAGACAAGATGACAGTGACAAAATCATGACAGACAAACAACAGACAAAGAAGTGACAAAATCAATGCAGATCAACACAAAGTGAAGTAAAATCATGAAACACAACAACAGATAAGATGACAGTGACATAAATCAATGACAGAGGAACAAAAACAACAGATAGAGACAGTGACAGAAATCAATGACAGACAACAAAAAAACAAGATAAGAGACAGTGACAGAAATCAATGACAGACAAAACAACGAAAGATGATAGGACAAGATCAATGACAGACAAACAAAACACAGATAAGATGACAGTGACAGAAATCAATGACAACAACAACAACAGAAAGATGAAGTGACAGAAATCAATGGACAGACAACAAAACACAGACAAGATGACAGTGACAGAAATCAATGACAGACAACAACAAACAGATAAGATGACAGTGACAGAAATCAATGACAGCAACAACAACAACAGACAAGATGACAGTGACAGAAATCAATGACAGACAACAACAAACAGACAAGATGACAGTGACAGAAATCAATGACAGACAACAACAACAGACAAGATGACAGTGACAGAAATCAATGACAGACAACAACAAACAGACAAGATGATAGTGACAGAAATCAATGACAGACAACAACAAACAGACAAGATGAAGTGACAGAAATCAATGACAGACAACAACAACAGACAAGATGACAGTGACAGAAATCAATGACAGACAACAACAACAGACAAGATGACAGTGACAGAAATCAATGACAGACAACAACAAACAGACAAGATGATAGTGACAGAAACATGAAGACAAACAACAACAGATAAGATGACAGGACAGAAACCAATGACAGACAAAACAAACGTAAGATGCAGTGACAGAACATGACAGACAACAACAAAGACAGAGACAACAAAACAGAGAGCAGAATCAATGACAACACAACAACAATAGATAATGACAATCAATGAACAACACAAACAGAAATCAGTGACAAAATCAATGACAACAACAACAGATAAATGACTGCAAAATCAAGACAGACAACACAACCAACAACTGATAGTGACAGAAATCAATGACAGACAACACAACAGATAAGATGACAGTGACAGAAATCATGACAGAAACAACAAACAGACAAGATGCCAGTGACAGAAACATGACAGACAACAACAATAAGATGACAGTGACAGAAATCATGACAGACAACAACAGACAAATGACAGTGACAGAAATCAATGCAGACAACAACAAACAGATAAGATGACAGTGACAGAAATCAATGACAGACAACAACAAACAAAAGATGAATGACAGAAATCAATGACAGACAACAAACAGACAAATGACATGACAAAATCAATGACAGACAACAACAAACAACAAGATGACAGTGACAGAAATCAATGACAGACAACACAAACAGATAAATGACAGTGACAGAAATCAATGACAACAACAACAAACAACAAATGACAGACAGAAATCAATGCAACAACAACAACAGATAAGATACAGACAGAAATCATGACAACACACAAACAAAGTGACAGTGCAGAAATCAATGACAACAAACAAACAATAGACAGTGACAAATATACAACAACAAACAGACAAGATACAGTGACAGAATCATGACAACACAACAACATAGATGACGTGACAAAACATGACAGACAACAACAACATAGACATGACAAATCTGACAGACAACAACAAAAGATAAATCAGTACAGAACAATGACAACAACACAACAACAATGCATACAACAGACAGACAACAACAAAAAAGACGAATAATGACAACAACACAAAAATACGTGACAGAACAGAAACAACAGACAAATGATGACAGATCAATACAACAACAACAAACAGATAAGATAGTGACGAATCATGACAACAACAACAACGAAACAGTGACGAAACATGCAGCAACACAGTAAATGACGTGAAGAAATCAATGACGAAACACAAACAAAAGATCAGCGAAATCATGACAGACACAACACAGAAGATGACAAACAATGACAGAAACACACAAAATGAAGTGACAGAATCAGACACACAACAAACAGAAAATACATGACAGAAACATGCAACAACACAACAACAAGATACGTGACAAATCAGACAAACACAACAGACAGTGATATGACAAAATCAATGACACACAACACAACAACAGAGGACAGAAATCAATACAGACACACAACAATAAGCAGTGACAGAATCAGACAGAAACACAAACAACAAGATGCCTGACAAACATGACGACAACAACGATATACATGACAAAATCAATGACAGACACAACAGACAAGATGACAGTGACAGAAATCAATGACAGACAACAACAAACAGATAAGATGACAGTGACAGAAATCAATGACAGACAACAACAAACAGATAAGATGACAGTGACAGAAATCAATGACAGACAACAACAAACAGAAAGATGACAGTGACAGAAATCAATGACAGACAACAACAAACAGACAAGATGACAGTGACAGAAATCAATGACAGACAACAACAAACAGATAAGATGACAGTGACAGAAATCAATGACAGACAACAACAAACAGACAAGATGACAGTGACAGAAATCAATGACAGACAACAACAAACAGAAAGATGACAGTGACAGAAATCAATGACAGACAACAACAAACAGATAAGATGACAGTGACAGAAATCAATGACAGACACAACAACAGAAAGATGACAGTGACAGAAATCAATGACAGAACAACAACAGACAAGATGACAGTGACAGAAATCAATGACAGACAACAACAACAGACTAAGATGACAGTGACAGAAATCAATGACAGACAACAACAAACAGACAAGATGCACAGTGACAGAAATCAATGACAGACAACAACAAACAGACAAGATGACAGTGACAGAAATCAATGACAGACAACAACAAACAGAAAGATGACAGTGACAGAAATCAATGACAGACAACAACAAACAGATAAGATGACAGTGACAGAAATCAATGACAGACAACAACAAACAGACAAGATGACAGTGACAGAAATCAATGACAGACAACAACAAACAGACAAGATGAAGTGACAGAAATCAATGACAGCACAAAACAACACAGATAAGATGACAGTGACAAGAAATCAATGACACAACAACACACCAAACACAACAAAACATCACAACACACATACAACACACACAACAACAGACAAACAACAAAATCAAGAAGAGAAAACCAAAAGACAAGAAAGTGACAGAAATCAATGTCAGACAACACCACAAGACAACCTGGGAAAAAAAAAAAATATCCAAAGAAAGGGGGCCAGGGGTGAGGCATGGTTGTACTCAAACAGATCACAAGGGGGTGATGTAAATATTAACCGATCAATACATACGAGAGTAATACATAAACAGAAAACAGATACACGTCCTGTCGGTAGTAATTAAAAAGAAAAACAGGTTCATTAGTAAACCCAGCAAACTCAACAGGTTGGGGGGGGGGGGGGGAGGGTTAAGACAGGAGGAGGGGGAGGGGAGGATCCCAGCCAAAGCCAAAGCCCAATCAAGTCAGCCCCCGCAATCTGCACCTTAAGAAAGTCTACAGTGGATTCCATGTTACGGCGCACCGCCAGCTCATAGGCTATTTTGTTCTGAAAAACAATGGCATCCACATAGCGTGAGCGAGCGAGCGAGAGAGAGAGAGAGGGGTCGACAGAGAGAGAGAGAGAGAGAGAGTCAAAACACAATTCTAACAGTTTGCTGTTTATGTGCATAAGGTCTGGATGATGATGACCATGATGATGATGATGATAATGATGATATTGATGATGATGATGATAATGACAATGATGATGATGATGACGATGACAACCAATGGCATTAATGATGATATTAAAGATGAATTTTATAATGATACGGATGATGACGAGGAGCACTCTACCCAAGAAAAATCTCCACCCTTTACCCTCCACACACTACCCAAGAAAAATCTCTACCCTTTACCCTCCACACACTACCCAAGAAAAATCTCCACCCTTTACCCTCCACACACTACCCAAGAAAAATCTCCACCCTTTACCCTCCACACACTACCCAAGAAAAATCTCCACCCTTTACCCTCACACACACTACCCAAGAAAAATTTCCATCCCTTTACCCTCCACACTCTACCCAAGAAAAAATTCCACCCTTTACACCCTACCCAAAAAAATACATCTACCCTCCACATCACCCAAAAAATTCACCCTTTAACCCTCCACACTACCCAAAAAACTCCACCCTTAACCCCCCACACACACTACCCAAGAAAAATCTCCACCCTTTACCCTCCACACACTAACCAAGAAAAATCTATACCCTTTACCCTCCCACACACTACCCAAGAAAAATCTCCACCCTTTACCCTCCACACACTACCCAAAAAAAATCTCCACCCTTTACCCTCCACACACTAACCAACAAAAATCTCCACCCTTTACCCTCGACACTCTACCCAAGAAAAATCTCTACCCTTTACCCTCCACACACTAACCAAGAAAAATTTCCACCCTTTACCCTCCACACACTACCCAAGAAAAAATCTCCACCCCTTACCCTCCACACACTACCCAAGAAAAAATCTCCACCCTTTACCCCCCAAGACACTACCCAAGAAAAATCTCCACCCTTTACCCTCCACACACTACCCAAGAAAAAATCTCCACCCTTTACCCTCCATACACTACCCAAGAAAAAATCTCCACCCTTTACCCTTCACACACTACCCAAGAAAAAATCTCCACCCCTTACCCTCCCACACACTACCCAAGAAAAAAATCTCCACCCTTTACCCCCCAAGACACTACCCAAGAAAAATCTCCACCCTTTACCCTCCACACACTACCCAAGAAAAAATCTCCACCCTTTACCCTCCACACACTAACCAACAAAAATCTCCACCCTTTACCCTCCACACACTAACCAACAAAAATCTCCACCTTTTACTCCCCCCCCCCCCCCCCCACACACACACACACTACCCAAGAAAAATCTCCACCCTTTACCCTCCACACACTAACCAACAAAAATCTCCACCCTTTACCCTCCACACACTAACC
This sequence comes from Monoplex corrugatus, assembly GCA_030674185.1. Classification (NCBI taxonomy): domain Eukaryota; kingdom Metazoa; phylum Mollusca; class Gastropoda; order Littorinimorpha; family Ranellidae; genus Monoplex; species Monoplex corrugatus. The sequence goes on along the minus strand of JAPXFY010000032.1, from coordinate 12,321,850 downwards.
AACAAAAATCTCCACCCTTTACCCCCCCCCCCCACACACACACACACACTACCCAAGAAAAATCTCCACCCTTTACCCTCCACACACTACCCAAGAAAAATCTCTACCCTTTACCCTCCACACACTACCCAAGAAAAATCTCCACCCCTTACCCTCCACACACAACCCAAGAAAAATCTCCACCCTTTACCCTCCACACTCTACCCAAGAAAAATCTCCACCCTTTATCCCCTCCCCCCCCACACACACACTAACCAAGAAAAATTTCCACCCTTTACCCTCCACCCTTTACCCTCCATACACTACCCAAGAAAAATCTCTACCCTTTACCCTCCACACACTACCAACAAAAATTTCCACCCTTTACCCTCACACACTAACCAAGAAAAATCTCCACCCTTTACCCTCACACACATACCCAACGAAAAAATCTCCACCCTTTACCCCCGACACTACCCAAGAAAAAATCTCCACCCTTTACCCTCCACACACTACCCAGAAAAATCTCCACCCTTTACCCTCCACACACTACCCAAGAAAAAATCTCCACCCTTTACCCCCCAAACACTACCCAAGAAAAATCTCCACCCCTTACCCTCCACACACTACCCAAGAAAAAATCTCCACCCTTTACCCCCAAACACTACCCAAGAAAAATCTCCACCCTTTACCCTCCACACACTACCCAAGAAAAAATCTCCACCCTTTACCCTTCACACACTACCCAAGAAAAAATCTCCACCCTTTACCCTCCACACACTACCCAAGAAAAATCTCCACCCTTTACCCCCAAGACACTACCAAGAAAAATCTCCACCTTTACCCTCCACACACTACCCAAGAAAATCTCCACCTACCTCCACACACTACCCAAGAAAAATCTCCACCCTTTACCCCCACAACAGTACCCAATAAAAAATCTCCACCCCTTACCCTCCAGGCATCCAAGCAGTTGAACACACCCTCCAGTTAGAAAACCAGTATTCTAACCACCTGACTATCACACAACACCCATGATGATGATGAATGACAGTTTCTCCCACAGTCCAATCCGGTACCCTGGTCCACATTCTGGAACGGAAACGGGCAAAGTAGGGATGCTGTGTGGGCGAAATACGTGTCACTCTAGTCACCAGAGTTACCCTGCTGTGCAGCCAACTGGGTCACCCTGAAAAGCTGCTGGACAAAATCTCATCATCATCATCATGTGCCCTTCCGCATGGTGTTGGCGATCATGGCCTCCGTATGAGTCTATCCCTTGTCATTGAATGCAAGCAAGTACATCTCCCACCCTCTCCATTCTCTGCCAACCTGCAAGTCCGTCCAATATTTTCTCCCTGGGTCTACCTGGTGTTCTCTTTCCGTCCAGTTTTCCTGCTGTGACCAGGTGTTCTAATTTCTTTTTCCTCGTAAAATGGCCTATAAATGTTGCTTCTTTTCTAATCTTCTTTATTAATGACCTTCTTGTGTCTGCCTCTTTCAAGACTGTCTCGTTTGTTCTCTTTGCTGTCCATGGAACTCTCAACGTTCTTCTTCTTAGAAACCACATTTCAATCATGAAACAGTGACTGGCCTAAAAAGCCAACAGCAGATTATCCACTGCTTGACAGAAAAGAAGAGAAGATATAATGATGATAATACTGATGATGACAACGACAATAATGATGATACTACAGTGATAAAAATAATAAATTACCGTCTAGTGAAAGAAATATCAAAGGGGGTGGGGGGGGGGGGGGGGAGTACAGACAAAGGAAGGACATAAAAAGAAAAGACGAAAAGAGAAGAAGAAAAAACAAACAGACAAACCATGTTTCCATTTTCTGTAAAAACATGAACGCTGCCAATAACTATTACATGACTCAGAAAAACAATAACAACAACAACAACAACAACAACAACAAGTGTTAAATAAAAAAAACTAAGCAGGAAAAAAAAATCAAAGAAAACAAAAATGCCTTCAGCTTTTTTTTCAAAAACAACAAAAACATAAGGCCAATACTAATAATGGCAATATGACTCAGAAGCAAAGAGAACAACAATATAAAAAAAATAAATAACAAGAGAAAAAAACTGAAGCTCTGCACCAATAAATTATTTCCAAGTAGAAGAACAACGCCAATACCAATGTGGAATAAAATCAGTAAAGAAATACAATATTACATTTTCTTCTGACTTTATAAAGCATTGCTGATACTTGTGTGGATATTAGTTTATATGGAAAGTGAAAAGGAAACAAAACGAAAACATATATATTTTCTTCCCCAAATAATATACTCTCTGCCATACTTCAGTACTAATTAGATACACACAACACACACACACACACACACACACACACACACACACACACACACACACACACACACACCACACTCACACTCACACACGCACACGCACACCACACACACACACACACACTGTGTGTGTGTGCGTGCGTGCATGGGTGCGTGCGTGCATGCATATGTACGCATGTTTCTGAGTGTGTGTGTGAGTGTATGTGAGGGAGAGAGTGTGTGTGTGTGTGTGTGTGTGTGTGTGTGTGTGTGTGTGTGTGTGTGTGTGGTGTGTGTGTGTGTGTGTGTGTGTGTGTGTGTGTGTGTGTGTGTAGGTGTGCATGCATGTGTGCGTGCATGCGTGAATGCGTCTGTCAATTTTTTTGAAAACCCAATAACACACACTGCCAATTCTTCAGTGTCAATAATTACAAAAACAAATCAAAATGTAACATCACAAGCTACAACATCCCCCCCCCTCCCCCCCAAACAAATCTTCACAAAACTGCAATGCACACAATGCCAATGCTATAGCGCCAAAGAGCGAAAAGAAAACAAATACAAAAGAAAAAAGAAAAAAACACACAACAACAACAACAACAACAACAAAGTTATAGATAAACAGATTTTTAAAAGTTTTTCTCTAAATACGACAACACACACAACAACAACAAAAAACAAAGTTATAGATAAAAAGATTTTTTCCCTTTTTTCCTCTAACTACGACAACAATGCAACTACTGGTGCCAAAATCAAAAGAAGAAGAAAAAAAAAACCCAATAACAACAAAAGAAATAATAGAAAAAAGTGCTATACTGACTTGGGCATGTTGCAATTCTGTCTTCAAAACTTGATTCTGTCCTTGAAACTCATGAGCTTTCTGGTCAGCAATTGCCAACTGTTCTGTAAGCAAACAGCACGGTATGAAAGAGACGTATAAATTACTCACAGCCTATTACAGCGTGTGACAGTGGTATTTTACTCATCACAGCCAGAAGAAGAAAATACTTTATTATTACTATTATTACTGTTGTGGTTTAAAGCCTAGCTGCCTGCATAGAGCCATATCAGGCATATAACCCCTTCAAAACATAAAACTCCAACAGGGAAAAAAAAAAACCATACACATATCAATGCATTCGCACACATAATCTAAGGACATGCCCCCAGCGTTGACCACTCCATCCAATTTATCGCACAGGGGAGATTTAAAAAACACACCTGAATACAAATATAAGCATACATAAGGACACCAAGCTCTTTCCAAAACATCAAAAGAGGAGTCAGACAGGGTTATGTTTTGTCACCAGATCTGTTTTCACTTTACAGCAAAAACATCATGAGAAACCTAGAGGAAGACCCTGGATTAAAGGTTGGAGGAAAAATGATAACATTCGATACGCAGATGACACTGTGCTGGTTGCAGAAAATGAAAGGGACCTACAAAACCTTGTGAATATACTAGAAATAGAAAGCAAAGGTAAAAGGTTGGAACTAAACAGCAGGAAGATTGAAGTCATGGTCATCAGTAAAAAAAAAAGTGAAAACCCCTCAAGCAAAGTAACAGCAAACGGCACAACCTTGAGACAGGTTGGTAAGTTTAAATACCTGGGAACAATCACTTCACCAGACTGCAGATGCACATCGGAAGTAGCCAGCAGAATCGGCCACACCAAAACAGCATTCAAGAAGATGAAAAGCGTTCTTACCAACAAATGCCTATCAATTAACATCAGGAAGAGAGTTCTTGAATGTTATATAGAACCAATACTGTCATATGGTTGTGAGCGTGGCCAGTCAACAAGCAAAGCCAGAACAAGATTGAAGCAGCCAAGATGTGTTCTCTAAGAAGAATGTTGAGAGTTCCATGGACAGCAAAGAAAACAAACGAGACAGTCTTGATGGAGGCAGACACAAGAAGATCATTCGTAAGGAAGATTAGGAAAAGACAGGCAACATTTGTAGGCCATTTTATGAGGAGGGGGGAATTGGAGCACCTGGTCACAACGTGAAAGCTGGAGGGGAAGAGAGCACCAGGTAGACCCAGGGAGAAGATACTAGACGGACTTGCAGAGTGGCTGAGGACAAAGAGGGTGGAAGAGATGCTTGAGGCAACAAGAGATAGCGACAGATGGAAGTCCATGATCGCCAACGCCATGCGGCATGGCACCTGATGATGATGATGAAGGACACCAAAACATATATAAAAAACAGGCATAATTTACCTAAAATTACTTCCGCATATCTCACCTCCCTAGAGCCAAAAATGCACTTAATACATGTACCCAATTACAATCCTAAGAAAAAGTACGTATGACTTTATCGAACACATACAGGTGAATGGACCTGCAAAGTAGAAAATGATAGGTAGCAATGACAGAAAGCCAAGGAACAAGGCAGAAACAAAGAGAGTGACAGAAAAGAGGACATTTCTAGCACAGAATTTCCAAAAGGTGGGGATACTACTTATACTGAAAGAGCCCTTGACATCCCCACGGGGGGTAGGAAAATACTTAGAGAGTAAAACTAAAACTTTACCCTCCGACAGCGAGTATGCCATAACGGTCTGAATCTGTTTGCATTCTGTGATTAAGCAATCCTATGATTCCCACACACTGCCCACCAGCATCCCGCATCGTCAACCATGCTAGCAAAGCAAAAGCTTAACCCTTTGACTCCCTCACTCTACCTACCAGATTCCTGCGGGAAGCTGGTGGTTGGGGTGAGGGAGTCAAAGGATTAAGTTTTTGAAGTTGGTGGATATGGCTGGGAGTCTTGGGGTTAAAATGTTCCACGGGTCTTCAAGTTCTGTAAACATCGTCCCTGTTTTTCTTGTCGTAAAAACTTCTACAGGGAAGAGCAGCGAGTCATCAAAGAGTCAACAGAATTTTTTCCCAAATAGAAGAAACAGTTTACATTCAGGTTAAGATTCATAATGCTTATAGCCCAGCTGACTACGACAGCCATATCAGGGCTAACGCCACTTTAAAAAAAACAACACCCAAGTTTAAGTAAAAAGATAACAGATCAAAACTAAGCTAGACCAGTCTGTTTCTGTTTCTGGACCTCCGTGGTGTAGTGGTTAACACAACGGATTACCGACTGGAAGGTTGTGGGTTCAAATCCCCATCAGTCCCTTCAAAGTTGTTGTGGGTTTTTTCGGCTCTAACCGGCCACTACCCAGAGTTGGGCGCGCTATGGGCTCATTAGGAAGACTGGGACCATGCAGTCGTGTCTCATCCACTTCACAGATTCATCATTGAGGGTGTTGCTCAAATCTTCTGACCAACACCGCAGGTGTCTGTATCTCTTGGGCCTGGTTGATGCCAGGATATATTATGACAGCAGGCGTAGGGTACAGCCTTGTCACGCAGTCTCAAACCTAGATGGAACTTCACAGCATCATGATTATCATCCTCATCAACACCATCCTCATTGCATTGTTAAATAAAAAAAAAAAAGAAAACTGCCTCAGCTTCTGCAGCCATTAAAGCGGCATAGGAAATGGGGCCAAAAAAGACAAAAAATGCGAGCACAAAGGTAACCTCCCTGAGTGCAATGATAAAAAACAACAAAAAAAACCCTAAGCTCATCATTATAGCAGTTTACGTAGCTGACTTATGACAGTGAAATTTGATGACATTAAATGGTACTCTAATTTCCCTTTCGTCATAAAATGGCCTATAAATGTTGCCTGTCTTTTCCTAATCTAGTATGATCTTCTTGTGTCTGCATCCATCAGGACTGTCTCGTTTGTTTTCTTTGCTGTCCATGGAACTCTCAACAATCTTCTTAGAAACCACATCTCGGCTGCCTCAATCTTGTTCTGGCTTTGCTTGTTGACTGTCCTTGTCTCACAACCGTACAACAGTATCGATTCTATATAACAGTCAAGAACTCTCTTCCTGATGATAATTGATAGGCATCTGTTGGTAAGAATGCCTTTCATCTTATTGAGTGCTGTTTTGGCTTGGCCGATTCTGCCAGCTATTTCTGATGTAATGATGCATGATCTGCATAAGAAATCCATCACAGGCCAAAGAAGCTCCAATAACACGATAGGCCAGAAGATGTTATTATTGTTACCGTTATTTTTGTTTAAAACCCAGCCGACTGCGAAGAGCCATATCAGGGCTATAACCGTTTCAAAACATAAACAATACTTCATCGGGAAAAAAGGAAAAGAAAATTAAGTACACATGTCAACGCGTTCATGCACATAATGTACGGAGATGCCTCTGACGCTGACCACTCTGTCCAACTTACCGCACACGTGATTTAAAAAACATAATTTCAAACATAACTGAAGACACTCAAACATATAAAAACGGACCTAAATTACCTAAAATTGCTTCCACATATTTCATTTCCCTGGAACCAAAAATGCAATTAATACATTACCCAATTATCAATCTTAAGAGAAAGTACATAAGACCTCATCAAATACATACAGGTGAATGTACCAGCAAGGCAGAAAACAATAGGAACAAATGACAGAAAGCAAAGGAGCAAGACAGAAACAAAGAGAGTGACAGTAAAGAGGAAATTTCTGGCACAGAATTTCCAAAAGGTGGAGATATATATATATATATCTTAGTTTGAAAGAGCCCCCGGCATCCCCATGGGAGGAGTCCCGAGGATGAGATAGGCTGTACATCACTAAGCCTGTACAGCTTCTCCCGCAGGTTCAGTTCAGGGGTATCAGCCAGATCTCCTCTCTCAGCAACTGGAAGCTGTCACAATCCTGCTGCTGTCTGGTCAGCTTCTTCTCCACTTTGACAGGAAATTCGCAGATCTGGGGAGAAAGGCCCCCCTGCCCCCCTCCCTACCCACCCCCCCACCCCTTCACACCATAACACATCGCAGGGGTCCCAATACCAAATGGAAAAATCTCAGAAAATCTAAGGGGGTCCGGGGGCATACTCCTCAGGAAAATGTTTTTGAACACAGATGTAAAATAGTGCAATCTGACACTATCCGACACAAGCCTAGGTTTGTTTATGATCCTTTGTGCTGAAGCAAATAATTCATTTGTTTATGATCCTTTGTGCTGAAGCAAATAATTCATACATGCTGGTGTCAGATGTCAAGAAAAATAACTGGGTGAGTATTTTTCCAATGTATGCTACAACAAACATTCAACAACAACCTACACTGAACAGCTTCAAGATTCTTTGCAGTTTTCTGCCTCATCTGGTGCTTCTTTGGCTTGAAATGGTCTGAAAGTTTGTGGATGCCTGCTCAACTATAATTATTTTAATCAACTTCACAGCAGCACAAGACACAGTGGGCTATGCCAGCCTCTGTTATTTTTGAAAGCCATGTGTTCATTTCCATAACATCAATTTTTCGTGAAATCCACTCCTAACACCGCTTATTTTTGCAGTCTTTGGAACCAGAAGAACAAGAAAACCAATATAAGCGCGTATCCAACAAAACAAAACAAAACAAGCGCAAATTTTCGGCCAACTAGCCTTTGTCAAGCACGAACGCACGGTCACAAACAGATCACAAACACCAAACAATGGATAATAAAAACGTGACTAAAAACTTCCCTGCTGCCTCGTCCAATGGGTAAGAAGGGGACCAAATGGAATGCCCATGTCTTCATCACCCCAACCACCAGCTTCCCGCAGGAATCTGGTAGGTAGAGTGAGGGAGTCAAAGGGTTAAGCTTTTGCTTTGCTGGCATGGTTGATGATGCGGGATGCTGGTGGGAATCATAGGGTTGCTTAATCACAGAATGCTACAGCTCATGAAGACATGGGCATTCCATTAGGTCCCCTTCTTACCCACTGGACAAGGCGGCAGGGAAGTTTTTAGTCCCGTTTTTATTATCCATTATTTGGTGTTTGTGATCTGTTTGTGACCGTGCGTTCGCGCTTGACAAAGGCTAGTTGGCCGAAAATTTGCGCTTGTTTTGTTTTGTTTTGTTGGATACGCGCTTATATTGGTTTTCTTGTTCTTCTGGTTCCTGTTTGCTTGGGTACAGGCAGTCACACTTGTTTTGGATTTTGCAGTCTTTGTCAAATGTTTTTGCTGCGGCAGACCCTCTCTCCAGAATATCGGCTTGATATAGGTCATGCTCTTCAAAAGTTTTGCAATCAGTTCTGAAAACAAGCCACGAATGACAAACAAAAAACAATGGAAGTGACTTTAGCAGAAAATGATACCAGATTTATCCCCCTTACAGAAATTTCATCATCTGCTACAAGAGATCAACAGACTGACAAACAGCAGACTATTTCTCAGAAGAAAAAAATTATCAGTCGATTTTTTTTTTTTCATTTTCTCGGAAAGCACACTTTTTTCTCGGAAGCAGACTGTGCATTTTCTCTGATTTCCAAGAAAAATTGGAAAATTGGGAGCCCTGACATTGGGTTTACTTGTAATGCGGTACCTTTAAGGTTGGTGACCTCGGTGTTGATCTCCTGTTTCTGTTTCTGGACCTCCATGTTCAGCTGGGCCTCCTTCTCACTGTACTCGTCCCTCTGACGATTCAGCTCCAGCTGCTGCCTCATGTCGTGGTCCCGCAGTTCATCATGACGAGCCTGAAGGCACACACAACACCACTCATGATGATAAAGCACACAATACCACTCATGATGATAAAACACACAACAACAGTCATGATGATAATGATGATAAAGCACACAACAACAATCATGATGATAAAGATGATAAAACACACAACAACAGTCATGATGATAAAACACACAACAACAGTCATGATGATAAAACACACAACAACAGTCATGATGATAAAACACACAACAACAGTCATGATGATAAAACACACAACAACAGTCATGATGATAACAATGATAAAGCACACAACAACAGTCATGATGATAATGATGATAAAGCACACAACAACATCATGATGATAAAGATGATAAAGCACACAACAACAGTCATGATGATAATGATGATAAAGCACACAACAACAGTCATGATGATAAAGATGATAAAGCACACAACAACAGTCATGATGATAATGATGATAAAGCACACAACAACAGTCATGATGATAACAATGATAAAGCACACAACAACAGTCATGATGATAACAATGATAAAACACACAACAACAGTCATGATGATAACAATGATAAAGCACACAACAACAGTCATGATGATAAAGCACACAACAACAGTCATGATGATAAAACACACAACAACAGTCATGATGATAAAACACACAACAACAGTCATGATGATAACAATGATAAAGCACACAACAACAGTCATGATGATAACAATGATAAAGCACACAACAACAGTCATGATGATAACAATGATAAAGCACACAACAACAGTCATGATGACAACAATGATAAAACACACAACAACAGTCATGATGATAATGATGATAAAGCACACAACAACAGTCATGATGATAAATGATGATAAAGCCACAACAACAGTCATGATGATAAAGCACACAACAAGTCATGATAGAAATGATGATAAAACACACAACAACAGTCATGATGAATAAAACACACAACAACAGTCATGATGATAATGATGATAAAGCACACAACAACAGTCATGATGATAAAGCAAAAAACAGTCATGTAAAACACACAACAACAGTCATGATGATAAAACACACAACAACAGTCATGATGATATAAAACACACAACAACAGTCATGATGATAAAACACACAACAACAGTCATGATGATAAAGCACACAACAACAGTCATGATGATAATGATGATAAAGCACATACAGTCATGATGATAATGATGATAAAGCGCACAACAACAGTCATGATGATAAAGCACACAACAAACAGTCATGATGATAAAGCACACAAACAACAGTCATGATGATAATGATGATAAAGCACACAACACACACTGTCAACCAGTCATGATGATAATGATGATAAAGCACACAACAACAGTCATGATGATAATGATGATTAAGCACACAACAACAATCATGATGATAAAGATGATAAAACACACAACAAATCATGATGATAAAGCACACAACAACAGTCATGATGATAAAACACACAACAACAGTCATGATGATAAAGCACACAACAACAGTCATGATGATAAAACACACAACAACAGTCATGATGATAAAGCACACAACAACAGTCATGATGATAATGATGATAAAGCACACAACAACAGCATGATGATAATGATGATAAAGCCACAACAATCATGATGATAAAGCACACAACAACAATCATGATGATAATGATGATAAAGCACACAACAACAGTCATGATGATAAAGCACACAACAACAATCATGATGATAATGATGATAAAGCACACAACAACAGTCATGATGATAATGATGATAAAGCACACAACAACAGTCATGATGATAATGATGATAAAGCACACAACAACAGTCATGATGATAAATGATGATAAAACACACAACAACAGTCATGATGATAAAGCACACAACAACAGTCATGATGATAATGATGATTAAAAACACACAACAACAGTCATGATGATAAAGCACACAACAACAATCATGATGATAATGATGATAAAGCACACAACAACAGTCATGATGATAATGATGATAAAGCACACAACAACATCATGATGATAAAGCACACAACAACAGTCATGATGATAATGATGATAAAGCACACAACAACAGTCATGATGATAAAGATGATAAAGCACACCAACAACAGTCATGATGATAAAGCACACAACAACAGTCATGATGATAATGATGATAAAGCACACAACAACAGTCATTGATGATAAAGATGATAAAACACACAACAACAATCATGATGATTAAAGCACACAACAACAGTCATGATGATAATGATGATAAAAGCGCACAACAACAGTCATGATGATAAAGCACACAACAACAGTCATGATGATAAGATGATAAAGCACACAACAACAGTCATGATGATAAGATGATAAAACACACAACAACAATCATGATGATAAAGCACACAACAACAGTCATGATGATAATGATGATAAAGCACACAACAACAGTCATGATGATAATGATGATAAAGCACAACAACAATCATGATGATAAAGCACACAACAACAGTCATGATGATAATGATGATAAAGCGCACAACAACAGTCATGATGATAAAGCACACAACAACAGTCATGATGATAAAACACACAACAACAGTTATGATGATAAAGCACACAACAACAGTCATGATGATAATGATGATAAAGCACACAACAACAGTCATGATGATAAGATGATAAGCACACAACAACAGTCATGATGATAAAAGCACACAACAACAGTCATGATGATAAAGCACACAACAACAGTCATGATGATAAAAAGCACACAACAACAGTCATGATGATAAAACACACAACAACAGTCATGATGATAAAACACACAACAACAGTCATGATGATAAAAACACACAACAACAGTCATGATGATAAAGCACACAACAACAGTCATGATGATAAACACACAACAACAGTCATGATGATAAAAACACACAACAACAGTCATGAATGATAAAACACACAACAACAGTCATGATGATAAAACACACAACAACAGTCATGATGATAAAACACACAACAACAGTCATGATGATAATGATGATAAAGCACACAACAACAATCATGATGATAAAGATGATAAAGCACACAACAACAATCATGATGATAAAGATGATAAAGCACACAACAACAGTCATGATGATAAAACACACAACAACAGTCATGATGATAAAACACACAACAACAGTCATGATGATAAAGCACACAACAACAGTCATGATGATAATGATGATAAAGCACACAACAACAGTCATGATGATAATGATGATAAAGCACACAACAACAGTCATGATGATAAAACACACAACAACAGTCATTGATGATAAAGCACACAACAACAGTCATGATGATAATGATGATAAAGCACACAACAACAGTCATGATGATATAACAATGATAAAGCACACACAACAGTCATGATGATAATGATGATAAAGCACACAACAACAGCCATGATGATAATGATGATAAAGCACACAACAACAGTCATGATGATAATGATGATAAAGCACACAACAACAGTCATGATGATAAAACACACAACAACAGTCATGATGATAATGATGATAAAGCACACAACAACAGTCATGATGATAAAGCACACAACAACAGTCATGATGATAATGATGATAAAGCACACAACAACAGTCATGATGATAATGATGATAAAACACACAACAACAGTCATGATGATAAAGCACACAACAACAGTCATGATGATAACAATGACAAAGCGCACAACAGTCATCATCATCATCATTGTCGTCGTCATGATAATAATAATAATAATAATAGAGCACATGACAACAGTCATAATGATAGCATAGCATAAGCACAACAGTCATAATAATTGTATAGCACATGCACAAAGCGTCACAACAACAATAAAAAACAACAACTTTGGTTTGAGTATACTTGTATCTGGTTTAAAGGGAAGTAAACATGGAACGAATATCTCGTACCTGGAGTAAAATGGTTATTACTGATATTATTGTTATTGTTGTTTAAAGCCCAACTGACTGCGTAGAGCCACATCAGGGCTACAACCGCTTCAAAACATACAAAACTTCAACAGGAGAAAAAAGAGAAGAAAGAAAATCAAGTACACGTATCGATGCATTCATGCAGATAATCCAAGGAGATGCTACTGGAATTAACCATTCCATCCAATTTATCACACAGGGGACTTAAAAAAAAATTAAAAACCTGACTTTTCTTACAAAATTAAACATAACTATGGACACTAAAACATCTACAAAAACAGGTCTGAATTACCTAAAATTGCTTCCGCACATCTCATTTCTCTAGAGCCAAAAATACACTTCATACATGTACCTGATTCACAATCCTAAGAAAAAAATATGAGACATTATCAACCACATACAGGTCAATGCACCAGAAAAGCAGAAAATGAAAAAAAAAAACCGAAAAAAAAACAAGAAATGACAGGAAGCAAAGGAGGAAGAAAGAAACAAAGAGAGTGACAGAAAAGACGAAATTTCTAGCACAGAATTTCCAGAAAGAGCCCCAGGCATCCCCACGGGGGTGACAACAGGAATGGTATGTGATGTAAAGGAACCAGAAAGATCAAGGCGTGAGCTGTAAGTTCCATGCCTTGGCAAGGTCCTACCTAGCATATGGTTTCCATGCCTATTTTGACAAGATCTACCTCACATATTGTTTCTATGCCTATTTTGACTAGATCTTACCTCGCATATTGTTTCTATGCCTATTTTGACAAGATCTTACCTCGCATATTGTTTCTATGCCTATTTTGACTAGATCTTACCTCGCATATTGTTTCTATGCCTATTTTGACAAGATCTTACCTCGCATATTGTTTCTATGCCTATTTTGACTAGATCTTACCTCGCATATTGTTTCTATGCCTATTTTGACAAGATCTTACCTCGAATATGATTTCTATACCTATTTTGACAAGATCGTACCTAGCATATGGTTTCTATACCTATTTTGACAGATCTTACCCGCATAAGGTTTCATGCCTATTTTGACAAGATCTTACCCAGCATATGGTTTCTATGACCTATTTTGACAAGATCTACCAGCATAAGGTTTCCATGCCTATTTTGACAAGATCCTTACCCAGCATAGGTTTCTATACCTATTCTGACAAGATCTACCCAGCATATGGTTTCTATACCTATTTGACAAGATCTTACCCAGCATATGGTTTCATACCTATTTTGACAAGATCCTACCCAGCATATGGTTTCTATACCTATTCTGACAAGATCTTACCCAGCATATGGTTTCTATGCCTATTTAATAAGATCCATAGATATGGTTCTATACTACTAGCATATGGTTTCTATACCATTTGACAAGATCCTACCTAGCATATGGTTTCCCATGCCTATTTTGACAGATCATACCTAAGATATGATTTCTATCCATTTGTCATAGATCATACTTAGCATATGGTTTCTATCCTTTTGACAAGATCACTAACATATGGTTTCTATACCTATTTTGACTAGATCATACCTAAGATATGGTTTCCATACCTATTTTGACAAGATCTTAACCGAGCATATGGTTTCTATCTATTTTGACTCGATCTTACCTAGCATATGGTTTCTATGCCTATTTTGACAAGATCCTAACATATGGTTTCTGTCTATTTTGACTACGATCATACCTAGCATATGGTTTCTATGCCTATTTTGACAAGATCTACCAAGCATATGGTTTCCATGCCTATTTTGACAGATCCTACCAAGCATATGGTTTCCATGTCTATTCTGACAAGATCCTACCTAGCATAAGGTTTCTATGCCTATTTTGACAAGATCCTACAAGCATATGGTTTCTATGCCTATTTTGACAAGATCCTACCTAGCATAAGGTTTCTATGCCTATTTTGACAAGATCCTACAAGCATATGGTTTCTATGCCTATTTTGACAAGATATGGTTTCTATGCCTATGCAGGTCAATCAATTATTGAAACAATTAAAGCTATACGAAACTGTAGTGAAAGACGAATCTGCATATATCCGTCGGTAACGTTCTATGAATAGGGAAAAAAATCTTGCGGGCATGGAAAAAAACGCATCCAGCCTCCCAGTAAGATCTCAGGGCACCAATACCCTACACAACCAAATCATAAAAACCTACCCCTGGACAACACAACACAACAGCCCCACTCAGTAACATGGTGAATTTATAGTCCCTATCATTATAATTCCTGTCACCATATATATTCCCACAGTCTGTTCTTCAACCTCCAATCCACTATAAGAAAGAAAAAAAAAATAATAATAATAACAATAATAAATAACAACAAACAAACAGAACAAACAAACTAACAAAACAAACATTACTAATACCAGGGCTTAAAACAGGAGGAGGAAAAAAACCACTGAAATCAGGGGCCATAACTTACGCGCCATTGCTATGAACGCTTGCAAGCCGATCACAGATGCCTTGCTCCTTTCGTTTGTTTGGGGTTTTTTTTTTGGGGGGGGGGTTTTGACAAACCGAAATCGCGGAATTCCGCCCAGATGCAGAACGTTTTTAAGCCCTGTAATACTCTCCCCACCACATTCTTCATCACTTTTTGTCTAACTGTCTTTACCATTTCTTCCAATTCGATGTCTAAACTCACCTTCACCAGTTTTAACTGCTGATTCACGATATCCATATTGCGTGACATTTCCTTCTGCAACAGAACAACAACAAAATAAATTCAACAATTCCTCAGAAAAGTACTTGTCTTGATGTCAGTGCTGTCTGAATTTTTCATAACAAAAAAAAAGGGGGGGAAGGGGAAGGTTCTTCAGTTTCTTCAGTTGTGACCCACTCTGACACAATAGTTGGTGTGTCTAATTTGTTTTGAAACGCTGCAATCAATGATAACTATAGTTTTCACCAATCATTTTGACAAAGGTGTTATTCAATGGACTACTAATTGGAAGACCATGGATTCAAACCTCCAAAATATAAAATCAGATTTGAACCCAACAAAATAAAATCAGACTCAAACCCCAAATAAAATAAAATCAGACTCAAACTCCAAAAGTAAAATCATATTCGAACTCCAAAATAAAATCAGACTCAACCCCCCCCAAAATGTCAGATCCAAACCCCCAAAAAATTTTTTTTTTTTTTTTTTTAAATTGAACCCCCAAAATCAACGACTGGAAGATCATGGAGTCAACCCCCCCATAACATAAAATCAGATTCGAATTCCCCAAATAAAATCATCGTCGTATTTTTCAGCCTGGAGTGGCTCTTACCCAAGCCGAGCATGCTATGGGCTCAGTGGGAAGGCTGGGACCACACAGTCAAGTCTCATCAACTTTACAGATCAGGCCTCCCAATGCCAAATGAAAAAAATCTCTGAAAATCTAGGGGGTCTGGGGGCATGTTCCCCCAGAAAATTTTTTTGAACACAGATGTGAAAAATGAAAAATAGTGCAATCTGACGCTATCTGGCACAACTCTAGGCATGTTTATGGCCTTTGTACTGAAGCAAGTAATTCATACATACTGGAATCAGATTTCAAGAAAAATAATTGGGTGAGTATTTTTCTTATGTATGCTTCCACAAACATTAAACAACAATCTACACTGAACAGCTTCATGGTTATTTGCAGTTGTCTGCCTCATCTGGTGCTTCTTTGAACTGAAATGGTCCGAAATTTTTTGGATGTCTGCTCAATCATAGTTATTTTAACTGATTTCACAGCGGCACAAAGCACAGTAGCCTAAGTAGGCTATGCCAGCCTCTACTATTTTTGAAACCCATGTCAGATGTACCACTGACAGCGTTGCTCAAACCCCTTAACAGCCCTGCAGTATCTGTTTCTCTCAGGCCTGGTTGATGCCAGGATACAAATATGATAGCAAGCGTAGAGTGCAGTTCCATTACAGTCTCAGTCCTAAATGGGACTCCCTAGTTCATGTTGCATACAGTCCAGCCGACTACTAGAGCCATACCAGGGCTAGCACCACGTCAGAAACGACAACCCGGTTGGAACTTCCTAGCATCGTCCGCATTCCCATGAAATCATCAAACTCCTTCAGGGTTATGATCTTCGTCCCCCAATTATCATCAAATCATCGACATTATAGTATTGTGAAACTTGACCTAACTGTGGCCCTTCATGTCCAACTTGTCCTAACTGTGGCCCTTCATGTCCAACTTGTCCTGTGTCCCGTCATGTCCAACTTGTTCTAACTGTGGTCCTTCATGTCCACCTTGTCCTAACTGTGGCCCTTCATGTCCAACTCGTCTTACTGTGGTCCTTCATGTCCAACTTGTCCTAACTGTGGTCCTTCATGTCCAACTTGTCCCAACTGTGGCCCTTCATGTCCAACTTGTCCTGTGGTCCTTCATGTCCAACTTGTCCTAACTGTGGCCCTTCATGTCCAACTCGTCTTACTGTGGTCCTTCATGTCCAACTTGTCCTAACTGTGGCCCTTCATGTCCAACTTGTCCTAACTGTGGCCCTTCATGTCCAATTTGTCCTGTGGTCCTTCATGTCCAACTTGTCCTAACTGTGGCCCTTCATGTCCAACTTGTCCTGACTGGTCCTTCATGTCCAACTTGTCCTAACTGTGGTCTTTCATGTCCAACTTGTCCTAACTGTGGTCCTTCATGTCCAACTTGTCCTGACTGGTCCTTCATGTCCAACTTGTCCTAATTGTGGTACTTCATGTCCAACTTGTCCTAACTGTGGTCCTTCATGTCCAACTTGTCCTAACTGTGGTCCTTCATGTCCAACTTGTCCAAACTGTGGTCCTTCATGTCCAACTTGTCCTAACTGTGGTCCTTCATGTCCAACTTGTCCTAACTGTGGTCCTTCATGTCCAACTTGTCCTAATTGTGGTCCTTCATGTCCAACCTGTCCTAACTGTGGTCCTTCATGTCCAACTTGTCCTAACTGTGGTCCTTCATGTCCAACTTGTGCTAATTGTGGTCCTTCATGTCCAACTTGTCCTAATTGTGGTCCTTCATGTCCAACTTGTCCTAATTGTGGTCCTTCATGTCCAACCTGTCCTAACTGTAGTCCTTCATGTCCAACTTGTCCTGACTGTGGTCCTTCATGTCCAACTTGTCCTAACTGTGGTCTTTCATGTCCAACTTGTCCTAATTGTGGTCCTTCATGTCCAACTTGTCCTAACTGTGGTCCTTCATGTCCAACTTGTCCTAACTGTGGTCCTTCATGTCCAACTTGTCCTGACTGGCCCTTCATGTCCAACTTGTCCTAACTGTGGTCCTTCATGTCCAACTTGTCCTAATTGTGGTCCTTCATGTCCAACTTGTCCTAACTGTGGTCCTTCATGTCCAACTTGTCCTGACTGGTCCTTCATGTCCAACTTGTCCTAATTGTGGTCCTTCATGTCCAACTTGTCCTAACTGTGGTCCTTCATGTCCAACTTGTCCTAACTGTGGTCCTTCATGTCCAACTTGTCCTAATTGTGGTCCTTCATGTCCAACTTGTCCTAATTGTGGTCCTTCATGTCCAACTTGTCCTAACTGTGGTCCTTCATGTCCAACTTGTCCTGACTGGTCCTTCATGTCCAACTTGTCCTGTGGTCCTCTTCATGTCCAACTTGTCCTAGCTATGGAAAATGATAGGTAGAAATGACAGAAAGCAAAGAAACAAGGCAGAACAAAGAGAGCGACAGAAAAGAGGAAATTTCTAGAACAGAATTTCCAGAAGGTGGGGATGCTATTTATACTGAAAGAGCCCCCGGCATGCCCACTGGGGGGGTGGGGGTGGGGGGTGAAAAACCTTAAATACAGCTGCATACACATAACTATAAACACTAAAATGTACACAAAAACTAGCCAACAGTAAGCACTTCACATTTCCTCCAAGTTAAAAATACAGTGAACATATATATCCAATTATAAATCCTAACAGACAGACAGCAATCCGAAACAAGTGTGACTGCCTGCGTTCAAGCAAACGGGAACCAGAAGAAACACAAAAAAGAATAAGAACGCGTATTTAATACAACAAGACAAGACAGGCGCAAATTTTCGGCCAACTGGCCTTTGTCAAGCATAAGATCACAAACAAACAAACTCCAGATACAAAAATTTGGAGAAAAAGACTGAAACTTCCCTGCAGCTTTTTCTCCTAATTTTTGTATCTGGTGTTTGTTTGTTTGTGATCTTACGATTGAAAAGGCCAGTTGGCCGAAATTTTGCGCCTGTCTTGTCTTGTTGTATTAAATATGCTACTACGCAAAGAGCATCCCCAGCATCTCCATGGCGGATACATATCTCTCTCTCTCTCTCTCTCTCTCTCTCTATATATATATATATATATATATATATATATATATATATATATATATATATATATATATATATATATATATATATATATAAGCGAAGTACAAATTCGGTTAAAAAGGCCAGTTGGCCGAAATTATATATATATAAGCGAAGTACAAATTCGGTTAAACAAACACAAAAGCATAAAACCACCATTATCTGATAAAAGCTGTAAGATGTAAAATTTCATACAGACCTTTTCAATGCTGAACTGTTTGCTCTGTGCATCTCTGTCCCTTAACATCTCTGAAAGACACAACAACAAAATATGTTTAACAACAAGGAAACAAACAAACAATTAAGCTTTTATTGTGACTGTTATTGTTATTTTTGTTTAAAGCCCAGCTGACTGCGTAGAGCCATATCAGGGCTATAGCCGTTTCAAAACATACACAATACTTCAACAGGTGAAAAAGGAAAAGAAAATTAAGTACACATATCAATGCATTCGCGCCAATTATCTGAGGAGATGCCCCTGGCCTTGACCACTCCGTCCAATTTATTACACAGGGGATTTAAAAAATAAACCTGAATACAAACTGAAACAACTAAAGACACTAAAACATACATAAAAACGGGCCTAAATTACCTAAAAGTTCAGTATATGTGTACCATACCCACACATGGTGCAGAGTCAGCACAAGTTCAGTATATGTGTACCATACCCACACATGGTGCAGTGTCATTACAAGTTCAGTATATGTGTACCGTACTGACAATTCGTGCAGTGTCGGTACAAGTTCAGTATATGTGTACCACACCGACACATGGTGCAGTGTCAGTACAAGTTCAGTATATGTGTACCACACATGGTGCAGTGTCAATACAAGTTCAGTACATGTGTACCATACCGAACAATACCACTGTATGTCTACTGACGCACTGGTCAACACTAATTGCCTAAACAAGGCAAACTGGAACAAAAGTTCACCAACACAAAAACTAAAATGGTGTGAGATTTTCATCCACTCACAATAACATTTCCTTACATACAACAGTGCATCACTGTGGTGTGAACTATTACCCGTTTAATTCTAATGATGTAAAAAAAAAAATGACACAAGGCACGGTGGTTTGATCAGTGGAATATTGATTTTGTGCGCGCACGCACTTCAAAAATACCATTCTCTCTCTCTCTCTCTCTCTCTCTCTCTCTCTCTCTCTCTCTCTCTCTCTCTCTCTCCCCAACGCACACACAAATACGCATGCATGCATGCACGCGCACATACACACACACACGAACACACACACACAAACAAACAAACACACACACACACACACACACACACACACACACACACACACACACACATACACACACACACACACACACACACACACACACACACACACACACACACACACAAACACAAACACAGGCATGCACACATAAACAAACACAGACACACACACACACAAACACACAGAGTCACACACACACACACAAACACAAACACACACACACACAGACATGCACACATAAACAAACACACACACACACACACACACACACACACACACACAAACACACACACACACACACACATACTCACACAAACACACACACACACACGGTGCCACCCTCTCTGTCTGTCTGCTGAGCGGCCAGATTCGCGCGACAAACTGAGCTACACTACATTTAGCGGGCTTTGTTACCACCCAATTTAAACATAAAACAATTATTGTTATTCTGATGGTGTCGGTCCCGTTTTCTGGGACGATTATCCCCGTCAACCCTATCACTTATTGTTAGTGTCGTTTAACCCTTTGACTTCTGCACGCTTTCCACCAACTGCAAAAACTTAACTTTTTGACTCCATCACCCTCTACACTAGTTTCCTGCAGGAAGCTGGTAGAGAGGGTAAGGGAAACAAAGGGTTAAGTTTTTGCTGTGCTAGTATGGTTGACAATGCAGGATGCCAGTGGACAAGGTGCAGAGTCAAAGGGTTAAAGCCCAGCCGACTGCATGGAGCCATATCAGGGCTATAACCGTTTCAAAACATACAAAAACTTCAACCAGGGAAAAAAAAAAAAAAAAAAGAAAGTTAAGTACAAATATCAATGCATTCGCGCAGATAATCCAAGATCATGCCCCTGGCGTTGACCACTGTCCAATTTATCACACAGGGGATTTAAAAAAAGAAACACACCTGAATACAAATTTAAGCATACCTCACCTGTCTCACCTGTCGGCGTCACCGGGAACAGTGTTGGCCGCTGCACATGATGTCCTCACAAGTTGCCTCCAGCACTCTCGATCTTGGCTAAGTCTGACCACCTCCTGGAGTTTCTTGCCACTGATGTTTGTGATGTTTCTAGCAAGTGATGCAGGTGGCCGTCCTCTGTTTCTCTTTCCTTCCACTTTACCTTGGAGGACAGTGGACATCAAGTCTGTTCTCTCATTACGGATTGCGTGTCCAACATATTTCAGTTTCCTCCGTTGTATGAGTACTAGAAGCTTGCGTGTAGTACCCAACTCATTCAGTATGCTTTCATTTGAGCGCCTATCCGTCCATTTGACCCTCAGCAGTCTTCGGTAAAACCACAGCTCTGCTGCTTCCACTCGTCTTTCATCCTCTTTCTTCATTGTCCATGCCTCGCAGCCGTATAACATCACTGGCCAGACAAGACATTTTAAGAGTTTTATCTTAAGGTCTGCTGTTATGCTGTGGTCTTTCCAAATATTGTTCAATTGAACCATACTGTTCTTGGCCACTAAAAAATACCTAAGGACACTAAAAAATATATAAAAACGGGCGTAAATTACCTAAAATTGCTTCCACATATCTCACCTCCCTAGAGCCAAAAATGCACTTAATACATGTACCTAATCATCAATCATAAGAAAAAGTATGTAAGACTTTATCGAACACATACACACAGGTTAATGGACCAGCAAGGCTTCATTAGAAAATGATAGGAAGAAATGACAGAAAGCAAAGAACAAGGCAGAAACAAAAAGTGACAGAAAAGAGGAAATTTGTAATACAAAATTTCCAGAAGGTGGGGATACTATTTATACTGAAAGAGCCCCCCCCTCCCTCCCCCCCGGCATCCCCACGGGGGTGACCCTATCATTAAGATGATCATTATGATTATTAACATTTAAAGCCCAGCTGACAGCGCAGAGGCATATCAGGGCTGTAATCATCTCAAAACACCCACACCACTTTGCTGACCCCAAAATAAATACCTGGAAAAGAAAATTAAGTACACTTATATCAATGCATCTGACACACATATGCCAAGGATATGCCCCTGGCTTTGACCTTTCTGCCCAGTTCGTCACCGGGGAGCCCACCAAAACATACCTGAATACAAATACATGAACATAACATACCTGAACACAAATAACATAACTATAGATCTGAATACAAACACATGTACAGAACTACATACCTGAATACAAATACATGTACATAACTACATACCTGAATACAAATACACAACATAACTACATACCTGAATACAAATACACAACATAACTACATACCTGAATACAAATATATGAACATAACTACATACCTGAATACAAATACACAACATAACTACATATCTGAATACAAATACACAACATAACAACACACCTGAATACAAATACACAACATAACTACATACCTGAATACAAATACA
>JAPXFY010000032.1:12241561-12296561 GCA_030674185.1 Monoplex corrugatus | reverse complement strand
TTAGTTTTGGTTAAAGCCAAGCCGACTGCTTTTTGTTAGTTTTGGTTAAAGCCAAGCCGACTGCTTTTTGTTAGTTTTGGTTAAAGCCAAGCCGACTGCTTTTTGTTAGTTTTGGTTAAAGCCAAGCCGACTGCTTTTTGTTAGTTTTGGTTAAAGCCAAGCCGACTGCTTTTTGTTAGTTTGGTTAAAGCCAAGCGACTGCTTTTGTTAGTTTGGTTAAAGCGAAGCCGACTGCTTTTTGTTAGTTTTGGTTAAAGCCAAGCCGACTGCAAGGAGCCATATCAGGGCTATAAACGTATCAAAACATGCACCATACTTCATCAGGGAAACAAGCAAAAGAAAATTAAGTACACATATCAATGCATTCGCACGCATAATCTAAGGAGAGGCCCCTGGAGTTGACCACTCTGTCCAAATTATCACACAAAGGAGTTAAAAAACATACCTGTATACAAACTCAAACACAACCAAGGACAGTAAAAGTAAACATATATATAAAAAACGAGCCTGAATTACCTAAACTTGCTTTTGCATATGTCTCATTTCCCTAGAGCCAAAAATGCACTTTAATACATGTACCCAATTATCAATCCTAAAAGAAAGTGCCTAAGATTTATCGAACACACACAGGCGAATGGACCAGCAAGGCAGAAAATGATATGGAGAAATGACAAAAAGTAAAACAGGGCAGAAACAAAGAGTGTGACAGTCCATGTTTTGCAGCTGGTGGATAGGATGAGGGCATCAACAAGAACAGACAAGGGAATGCTCATGAAAAAGAGAAAAACTGGGGGGTGGGGTTTGGAGATGGAAGAAAGAGACATAGACAGACAAAGAGGAAGTGAAAGTGAGACAGAAAGAAAGACAAGAAAAAAGCGACAGACAGACACTGAGACAGACAGACAGCTCTTGAGAAAGACGTCACACGACTGAATTTAATTCTTCCTGTTTAAAGCCCAACCAACTATACAAAGCCATATCAGGACTATAACCATTTCAAAACATACACATATCATTGAAAGAAAAGAAACCAACTATCTAGAAAAGAAAATTACCGACACATGTCAAAACATTTCAGCACATAATTATGATAATTCAAAGAAAAGCTCCTGCTGTTGATTACTCCTTTCTATTTATCATTTAGAGAGTTTAAACAATCAAGTCAACACACAAAGTCAGACCAAGATTGAGGCAACTGAAATGTGGTTTCTAAGAAGAATGTTGTTTCATGGACAGCAAAGAAAACAAACAAAACAGTCTTGAAGGAGGCAGACACACACAAGAAGAACATTAATGAAGAAGATTAAGAAAAGACAAGCAACATTTATAGGGCATTTTATGAAGCAAGAGAAATTAGAGCTCCTGGTCACAACAGGAAAACTCAAGGGAAACAAGAGCACCAGGCAGACCCAGGGAGAAAATATTGGACGGACTTGCAGAGTGGCTGAGGACAGAGGATGGGAGATGTACTTCCAGCGACAAACGATAGATTCATATGGAAGGCCATGATCACCAATGCCATGTGGCAGGGTATATGATGATGATGAAACAATCAAGTCTAAATAATACAAATACATAAATAGAAGTAAGTACACTAAAACATACATAAAAACTGGCCTAAATTACCTAAAAACGCTTCTCCATATCACATTTCCTAAATGCAAACAATGCAGTAACTACATCATGCGCCTAATTATCAACCCTAAGAGAAAGTATAGAAGGTTTTATGGAAAACATACAGATCAATGGGCCAGCAAGGCAGGAAATGATAGGAAGAGATGACAGAAAGCAAAGGAGTGAAGAAGAAATAAAGAGGGTGACAGAAAAGACAGCATTTCTAACACAGTTTCCGTAAAAGGGAGACAATATCTGTATTATAATTATATTGAAAGCGCCCTTGGCATCCCCACGGAGGCTGCGTGATTGATACTAACTGACAGAAGCAAAAACAAGCCGCTGGACTCTGTGACACAATACACTTCTGTGACACAATACACTTATTTGTGACAGAATACACTCATAAAACTTCACACATATTATTATTATTATTATTATTATTATGAACATTTAGTACGCCTAATCAAATTAATGCCCTAGGCGTTTACAATGGCAAAACATATAACCAGAATCACAAGCACACACACCCACAGAAGCACCCACACACACACAAACACACACACACACACACAAACACACACACAGCATGACATGCAAATACAATGACACATTGACACTAAGACACTATAATGTCACCATTACATTACATGGGGGGAAGGGGGCAGAGATTACCAGTTTTGGGAAACAGGTAAGTTTTGAGGGAGCGTTTGAATGTGGACAGAGAGGGTGAGTATCTAAGAGAGCGAGGTAACTGATTCCAGATGGTTGAAGCTTGATAGGAAAAAGAACGCTGCCCAAACCTTTTAGTGCGGACTATGGGGATACTATAGAGACGGGTATCAGATGAGGACCGCAAAGCTCGAGATGGCGTGTAGAGATGTAACAGATGGGTGAGATACTCAGGACAGGAAGACTCAATAGATTTGAAGCAGAGGCAGGCAATCTTGTAGGATATTCTTTGCTGAACAGGGAGCCAGTGGAGAGAACAGAGCAATGGCGTAACATGGTTAAATTTTGAAGAGCGGAAGATGAGACGGGCAGCATGATTTTGAACTTTCTGAAGTTTGTTAATGAGATGAGAGGGGGAACCAGAAAAAAGAGCATTACAGTAATCGAGACGGGATAGAACAAATGCACAGACAAGAGCCTTTGTCGTGTCTTCTGAGAGGAGGTGGCGGATAGAAGCAATTTGGCGGAGTTCAAGAAAACAAGTCCGACAGACGTTGCTCACATGCTGGCGGAAGGACAGGGTTTGATCAAGAGTTACACCAAGGTTACGGGCAAAATGGGAGAGAGGGATAGATGAGTCAACAAGTGTGACAGAGGTTGGAAGAGAGGGGTGATTTTGGAGTTTGGGTGGGGTGATCAAGATCAATTCGGATTTCTCTATGAGCCCTCCTTCCCCCCGCCCCCACCCCCGGGGGCTCTTTCAGTAAAACAGTATCCCCACTTTCTGGAAATTCTGTGCTAGAAATTTCCTCTTTTCTGTCACTCTCTTTGTTTCTGCCTTGTTCCTTGCTTTTGGTCATTTCTTCCCCATCATTTTCTGCCTTGCTGGTCCATTCACCTACATGTGTTCGATAAAGTCTTACATACTTTCTCTTAGGAGTGATAATTGGGTTCATGTATTGATGTGCATTCTTGGCTCTAGGGAAATGAGATATGCGGAAGGAAGTTTAGGTATTTCAGGTCTATTTTTATGTACGTTTTAGTGTCCTAAGTTATGCTTAAATTTGTATTCAGGTATGTTTTTTAAATCCTGTGTGTGATAGATTCGACGGAATGGTCAACGCCTGAGGCACCGCCTTACATTATATGTGCGAATGCACTATTATGTGTACTTGGTTTCCTCTTCTTTTTTCTTCCTGTTGAACTATGGTGTGTGTGCGTATTGAAACGGTTATAGCCCTGATATGGCTCTACGCAGCTGGCTGGGCTTTAACTCCCTGACTCCCGCACCCTGTCCACCGGCATCCTGCATTGCCAACCATGCTATCAAAAGCAAAATCTTAACCCTTTGACTCTCTCATCCTATCCACCTGCTTCCTGGAAGAAGCTGGTGGATAGGGTGAGGGAATCAAAGTGTTAAGTCTATGCAGTTGGTGCATACGGTACGGGAGTCAAAGGGTTAAACAAAAATAGCAATAACACATATGAGCATGAACTGCAATTAAACAGAAATAGCAATAGCAACACATATAAGCATGAACTGCGATTAATGCAGACATCCGTAAATACTTCTTCAGCTGCTGTTGCTCACAATTACGGGCAAACTTGCACGCTGTATAAACAGCATTCATGCAGAACACGTGAAATTGAAGACTGGTTGTTTACTTTCAAATCGGATGCAGACGCCTCATGGCTTTTGTGGAATATCTGGGCCCTCAGCGATGGGTACAATTATCACATCCGTGTTTGGCGTTTGGTCAAGAGCGACTCAACGCATGCAGACAATTCCTTTTTATTATTATTGTTATTATTATTATCATTATCATTATTGTTGTTGTTATTGTCGCTCAAAGCCAAGTCGACTGCACAGTTTCAGTTTCTCAAGATGACGCCTCCGCGCTCCGAATGAATTCCATACGCACTAACGTCACAGGTGACTGCATAGAGCCATATCAGGGCTATAACCCTTTCAAAACATACACAATACTTCAAAAGGAAGAGAGGAAAAAAGGAAAGAAAATTTAAGTACACATATCGATGCAATCGTGCACATAATCTAAGGATATGACCCTGGTGCTGACCGTTCCATCCGATTTATTGCACACAGGATTTGAAAACCATACCTGAATACAAATTTAAACATAACTAAGAACACTAAAACATATAAAAAGATACCTAAATTACCCAAATTTGTTTCCGCATATCTCATTTCCGTAGAGCAAAAAAAAAAAAAACACTTAATACATGTACCCAATTATCAATCCTAAGAAAAAGTACGTAAGACTTTATTGTTAACATACATGTGAATGGACCAGCAAATCAGAAAATGATAAAGATGGAAAGTAAAGGAACAAGGTAGAAACAGAGTGACAGAAAAGAGGAAATTTCTAGCACAGAATTTCCAGAAGGTGGGGATACTATTTACACTGAAAGAGCCCCAGGCATCTCCACGGGGAGGGGGAGAAGTCATCTTGCACCAAACCCTATGCCCTGCCTAGGTCTTGAAATGGGAAAGGGTGGGGGAAGACAGGGACCTATGAAACATTAAGCTGACACCATCAGAATGATGAGAACATTAAGAAGGGCAACAAACAGGCCAGGTTTTTAATTTTGCAGGCTGGGGCTAAACACGAATATCAGATCCTGAATCCACAGCTCTATAGCAATCAAAACAAGCGTGATCATCTGCGTTCAAACAAACAAGAACCAGAAAGAAAAAAAAAGAATCAGAACGCATATTTAATACAACCAGACAAGACAGGCACAAATTTTCGGCCAACTGGCCTTTGTCGAGGGTAAGCATAAGATCACAAACAAATACCAAATATGGAAATTAGGAGAAAAAGACTAAAACTTCCCTGCTGCTTCATCCAGTGGGAGAATCCTTTTCTCCCACTGGACAAAGCAGCATGGAAATTTTAGTTTTTTTTCTCCCAATTTTCCTTCCCTGCTGCTTCGTCCAGTGGGAGTGAACTTTTCTCCCACTAGATGAAACAGCAGGAAAGTTTCAGTCTATTCTTCCTCATTTTCGTATTTGGTATTTGTTTGTTTGTGATCTTACGTCTACGCTTGGCAAATGCCAGTTGGCTGAAAATTTGCGCCTGTCTTGTCTGGTTGTATTAAATACGCGTTCTGATTTTATTTTCGTGTTTTTCTCTGGTTTCTATAATAACCAACCATTACCGTTACCATGATTGTTGTTAAAGACCAGCCGACTGCATGGAGCCATATCAGGGCTATGACCGCTTCAAATCATACAAAACTTCAAAAGGAAAAAAAAAAGGAAAAGAAAATCAAGTACACATATCAATGCATTCGCGCACATAATCTAAGGACATGCCCCCAGCGTTGACCACTCCGTCCAATTCATCGCACAGGGAATTCAAAAAGCAAACCTGAATACAAATTTAAGCAAACCTAAGGACACCAAAAAAATTATAAAAACAGGTATAAATCATCAAAAATCACTTCCGCATATCTCACCTCACCAGAGCCAAAAATGCACTTTATACATGTACCCAATTATCAATCCTAAGAAAAAGTACGTCAGACTCAGAGTTTATGAAAAACATACAGCTGAACGGACCAGCAAGGCAGAAAATGATAGGAAGAAATGACAGAAAACAAAGCAACAAGGCAGAAACAAAGAGAGTGACAGAAAAGAGGGCATTTCAAGCACAGAATTTCCAAAAGGTGGGGATACCAGGCTGCTTTAAAAAGGGGGGGAAAAAAAAAAAAATGAACTACACACGCCTGAAGGCTTAACCGATAACCCCTGCATTTTGAGCAGGAAGCTTTAACCCTTTGACTCCCGCACCCTTTCTACCAAATGCAAAAACTTAACCCTTTGACTGCCTCACCCTATCCGCTAGCTTCCTGTGGGAAGCTGGCGGATAGGGTTAGGAAGTCAAAGGGTTAAGATTTTGCTTTTTGCTAGCATGGTTTCTACCAAGTGCAAAAACTTAACCCTTTGACTGCCTCACCCAGTCCGCCAGCTTCCTGCATACACCTACCTACCCATAAGTCAAAGGGTTAAGTTTTTGCTTTTTGCTAGCATGGTTGACAACGCAGGATGCTGGTGGGGAGGGTGCGGGAGTCCAAGGGTTAAACCAGCTGAGCAAACAGAGCGGAGAAGACACCGTACGAACAGCAGTCATGCAGAACGTATGAAACTGTCGATTGATTTTACATTTCACTTCAGGTCGATTCCACTGCCTTAAGGCTGTGTGTCACACTGCCTCAGGTGTAGTAGCGTGTACAATCATCGCACTGGAAATGTTCACCAGCAAAGTGACGTAGAGGTGAACAGTGGGAAGGACGGAGAGGTAGACAGAAGATATAGGAACAATTTTCCTTTCTTCGAAAGTAGTGATATAAACGGGCCAATGCTTTTCTTGTTTTTTGACTTCATCCAGCATTCGCCCCAATACAAGTACACTATAATACCTATGGAAGATCTATATTAATGTACATACACTAATGACACCCAAGAAGGATCTATACTAATTAATACAAGAACAACGTAATGTCCATGGAAGATCAATATTCATCATCATCATGTGCCCTGCCGCATAGCGTTGGCGATCATGGCCCTCCATATGTATCTATCCCTTGTTGCCGCAAGCACATCTTCCACCCTCCCTGTCCTCAGCCATCCTGCAAGTTTGTCCAATATTTTCTCCCTGGGTCTCTACCTGGTGCTCTCTTTCCCTCCAGCTTTCCTGTTGTGATCAGGCGCTTTAATTCCCCTTTCCTCATAAAATGGCCCATAAATATTGCCTGTCCTTTCCAAATCATCCTTATAAATGATCTTTTTGTGTCTGCCTCCATCAAGACTGTCTCGTTTGTTTTCTTTGCTGTCCATGGAACTCTCAACATTCTTCTCAGAAACTACATCACAGCTGTCTCAATCCTGTTCTGGCTTTGCTTGTTGTCCATGCCTCACAACCGTATAACATTATCATTATTGGTTCTATATAACGTTCAAGAACTCTCTTCCTGATGTTAATTGATAGGCATTTGTTGGTAATTATGGTAACTACCATAGGAAAAAGACATCACAATAATGTGACATTGGAATATCAGAAGTATTGCCACAGACAGAGGGAGACAGGGAAACAGAGAAAGATATGGAGAGACAGAGAACTGAGAGGTGGTGTGGGGGGGAGGATAAAAGAGGAGGGAAAGAGATAATGATGGAGGGAATTCTTGACAAAGAGAAAAGTGAGAGAAACAGATAGGATAAACAGAATGCTGATCAATATTATATGGATTAATCTCCTCTGTGTGTGTGTGTGTGTGTGTGTGTGTGTGTGTGTGTGTGTGTGTGTGTGTGTGTGTGTGTGTGTGTGTGTGTGTGTGTGTGAGTGTGTGTGTGTGTGTGTGTGTGTGTTTTGTGTGTGTGTTGTGTGTGTGTGTGTGTGTTACTGTGTGTGTGTGGGGTGTGTGTATGTGTGTGTGTGTGTGTGTGGTGTGTGTGTGTGTGTGTGTGTGTGTGTGTGTGTGTGAAAGTGTGTGAGTGTGTGTGTGTGTGTGTGTGTGTGTGTGTGTGTGTGTGTGTGTGTGTGTGTGTGTGTGAAAATTTGTGTTGTGTGTGTGTGTGTGTGTGAAAGTGTGTGTGTGAAAGTGTGTGTGTTTGTGTGTGTGTATGTGTGAAAGGTGTGTGTGTGTGTGTGTGTGTGTGTGTGAAAAATGTGTGTGTGTGAAAAATGTGTGTGCGCACATGCGCTTGAGAAAGAGAGGGTGAGAGCGAGAGACAGAGACAGAGAGAGAAGGGTGTGTGTGTGTGTGTGTGTGTGTGTGTGTGTGTGGTGTGTGTGTGTGTGTGTGTGTGTGTGTGTGTGTGTGTGTGTGTGTGCGTATGTAATAATTTATAATTACAATATTTATATAACGCAAAATCTTGATAAAATCAAATCTAAGCGCTGACGTGTGTGTGTGTGTGGGAGGGGGGGGGGGGGGTCAGTGTGTTGCATGGATGTGTGCATGGGGGTGTGTGTGTGTGTGCGTGCATCTCTTATCTCTTTTATAATCTATTCGCATATCTGCTTCTGTTTTAGACAACCACTTAAAAAAAGCATGTGCGGAGTGGATTCTATTTTGAAAATTAAAAGGCATTGTATCATATTCATAGATCCACTTGACTATTAGTAATAAACAGAGCACTGTTTTTCTTACTTTGTGTTCAAGAATTACACACAGGTACACTAGACTACTAGTAATACACAGTAATGTCTTTCTCAGTTTGTGTACAGAAATTACACATAGATGCACATAGATACAGAACAGGATCTACAGCTGTTACACTGAACTAATAGAGAATCAAGGTATTTCTTGCTTTGTGTATGGGTATGTGTATTGTGTAAGGTATTTCTTGCTTTTTTTTAAGTGGTACACAAACATCCATCAGACTAATATACAACAAAACCATGAAGATGTCTCTTACATTGTTCAAGGACCTACATATATATATAACTCATTACACTAACAATAAACAAGATCTTCCTTCCTGTCTGTGTAAAGGAGTTACATATAAATCACTTACTAATACAGATCAAGATCTTACTTTATAATTATTCTTATTGTTGCTTAAACTAAAGCCCAACCCACTGTGTACAGCAATATCAGGGCTATAACCATATCAACATACACACATCATCAACAGAAAAAAAAGGAACAGAAAATTAAGTACACACATCCATGCATCCGCACACATAATCTAAGGAGATGCGCCTGGCCTTGACCACTCCATCCAATTTATCACACAGGCAATTTACAAAACTAACCTGAATACAAATTTAAACATAACTAAGGACACTAAAACATACATAAAAAGGGCCTAAGTAATAAATTACCTAAAACTGCTTCTGCATATCTCATTTCCCTAGAACCAAAACTGCAATTAATACATGTACCCAATTATCAATCTTAAGAGAAAGTACATAAGACTTTATTGAACACATACTGTACAGGTGAACAGACCAAAATACAAAAACAGGCATAAATTACCTAAAATTGCCTCCGCATCTCATTTCCCTAGAGCCAAAAGTACACCCAGTACATGTATCCAATTATCAATCTTAAGAGAAAGTACATAAGACTTTACTGAACACATACAGGTGAATGAACCAGCAAGACAGAAAATGATAGGAAGAGATGACAGAGAGCAAAGAAGCAAGGCAGAAAAACAAGGAGAGTGACAGAAAAGAGGAAATTTCAAGCACAGAATTTCCAGAAGGTGGGGGATACTATTTACACTGACAGAGCTCCCACCATCCCCACAGGGGGAGGAGCATGGGCGTTAAACATCCACAAGACTAAGTAATAAAACTGAGGAAGGCTTTCCTCCTTTGTACATGACCCTGAACAGGTGTGTGCAAAACACGAAAGCCTTCAAGTCCTGTGGATATTTAACTCCCATGCAGCGTAACTGTGTACACACAACCTACATATTACTATAAAAACGGACCACGCTGAAATACACACACATCCTTTCCTCTACCGCACAGATGGCACAGCCTGTTTTGTGACATTATGGCCATCACATGTTACGGACAGCCTCATGTTACCACTGGTGCCCAGTGTGATTTAGGACCCTACTTTACTCACATGCGTTAACCGTTTATTGTCTGGCGTTAACCGTTTATTGTCTGGCGTTAACCGTTTATTGTCTGGCGCTGCGGTCTATGTCACCTTAGCCCATCTGAGCCAAGCCTGCTCACAGACATTTACACGCTACATAAATATGACCTGTTCTCACTGAAGAAAGCCGAAGGCAAAGAGAGCCCACAAAATGTGTTCAGGATCAATCTGCCCAAGGTGATTTTGAGACTCTTCTTTCTCTGTACTCTATAACCCTTTCTTTATCACTAGAGAGTGCTCAGATGTGAAATTCAACCAGTGTGCATGTTAAAATGTCTTTTGATTGATCATACAGTGAGCAATCAAAGCTAAATTCAACCAGGACATATATTCATACATTTCAAAATAATGCCTTTGAAAACAAACTTGAAAGAGTGTGGTGTGTGTGTGTGTGTGTGTGTGTGTGTGTGTGTGTGTGTGTGTGTGTGTGTGTGTGTGTGTGTGTGTGTGTGTGTGTGTGTGTGTGCATGTGTCTGTGTATACGTGTGCGTGTGTGTATGTGTATGTCTGTGTGTGTGTATGTCTATGTGTGTATGTGCATGCATGCATGTATGCATATATGTGTATGTGTGTGTGTGTGTGTGTGTGTGTGTGTGTGTGTGTGTGTGTGTGTGTGTTTGTGTGTGTGTGTGTGTGAAAGTGTGTGTGTGTGTGAAAGTGCGTGTGTGTGTGAAAGTGTGTGTGTGTGTGTGTACATGTGTGTGTGTGTTGTGTGTAGTGTGTGTGTGTGTGTGTGTGTGTGTGTCATGTGTTGTGTGTGTTCTGTGTGTCTGTGTCTGTGTCTGTGTCTGTGTCTGTGTGTCGTGTCTGTGTCTGTGTCTGTGTCTGTGTCTACGTGTGCTTTATAAGCAATCTGAAGAGATAGTGCAGTATTTTCGTTTAACTGTACAGGACCCCAACATACCAGATCTCAGTATACCAGGCGAGGTAGTCTAGTGGATATGACTTGGACTTTCAATCATAATCAGAAAAACACCGAAACAGAATCAGAACGTGGGGGTTTTTTTTTTCTTTTTTTCTTAGGATCATCGCACTTAGGTTACCCTTGTGTTCACCTTATCCATCCCATTTTCTATGCCATCTTTAATGGCCACAGAAGCTGGCACAGTTTTTTTGTGTTTTTTTTATACAATCAATGCGATGATGATGATGATGTCAATGAAGGTGATAATCATGACACTAAGAAGTTCCATCTAGGATTGAGACTGTGTGACAGGGCTGTACTCTACTGACTTAGTATCATAATATATGCTGGTGTCACAAGGCCAGAGAGATAATTATACACCTGCAGTGCTGGTCAGAAGATTTAAGCAACACCCTCATGACGCATCCATGAAGTGGATGGGACTCGACTGCATGGTCCCAGTCTTCCCAATAAGCCCTTGCATGCCCAACTCTGGGTAAGAGCCCGTTAGAGCCCAAAAAAATCCCATAATGGATATATATAGTTTTGAAGGGACTGATGGGGATCTGAACCCACAGGTTTTCCAGTCGCTAGTCCGTTCCGTTAACCACTACACCAACTGGTTAGAATGCGTATTATTTTAATATAACCAGACAAGACAGGTGCAAATTTGCCTTTGTCAAGCGTAAATGTAAGATCACAAACGAACAAACACCAAATACAAAAATTAGGAGAAAAAGACTGAAATTTCCCTGCTACTTCGTCCAATATTTCAACAGGAAAAAAAAAAAGGAAAAGAAAAGTACACATATCAATACATTCATGCACATTATGATCTAAGTAGGCACCCTGGCGTTGGTCACTCCTTGAATCACAGAAGGGTTAAAAAAACATAACTGAATACAAATTTAAACATAACTAAGGACATTAAACATATCTAAAAACAGGTCTATGTTACCTAAAACTGCTTCCGCATCTCATTTCCCTAGAGCCAAAAATGCACTTAGGTACCCAATTGAACTATGAACCCTAAGAGAAAGTACATAAGACTTTATCGATCACATACACGTAAATGGCAGAAAATGATATGAAGAAAAGACAGAAAGCAAAAGTGGAACAAAGGAACAAAGACAGTGACAAGAAAAGAGGAAATGTCTAGCACAGAATTTCAAGAAGTTGGGGGGAGGGGGGGGGGGGGGGGGTCGCGATGAATCTCTTTTGAACAAACTCCAAACAAACTCCACCCTGGGATCCCCCCCTACTGCTCCATTGAGCTATTCACGCCATAAAAATCTGCCACACGCTGATCCCTGTATACATAATAAACGGTTCTTGCCCTCAAAAAGAAAATAAAGTAAATAAGATAGTGTACTTAATTTTCCTTTCCAGTTTTTTTTTTTTTTTTTTTTTTTTTTTTTTTCGTTCCAGTAAGATATGGTGTACTTTTTGAAATGGTTAT
Source organism: Monoplex corrugatus (assembly GCA_030674185.1). Lineage (NCBI taxonomy): Eukaryota > Metazoa > Mollusca > Gastropoda > Littorinimorpha > Ranellidae > Monoplex > Monoplex corrugatus. The sequence continues at coordinate 12,284,271 of JAPXFY010000032.1, read as the reverse complement.
AGCCCTGATATGGCATTGCACAGTCTGCATGCCGGGCTTTAAACAATAACAGTAACAGCTATTGTGCACTATTGCTATAACGAACAAGAATCTGTCTCCCTTGAATTTTGTTGTAGCCTGATTCCACTGTATACATACAATGTATACCATGTACATATTACAATACAAAAACAATAACAGCAACAGCTATTGTGGACTACTGCTATAATCAACATGAATCTGTCTCCCTTGAATTTTGTTGTAGCCTGATTCCACTAATCATAATTCATATCACATATATATTACAATACATACATATATAATATATGAGCAAGTGACAAAAGGTCGTCCAAAAAAGCCAACAAAAAGTGGATTTTTCAAAATAGTTTTTATTAACAGCAATTTTGTCCAAAGGAAGACTGATGTTTAAGGGTCATAAAAATATACATAAAAAGATAACTCATGCACCGATGTTCCGCTAGTAATGCGATAAGGCATCATAACGAGCATCTGACGGTTGTTATGCTGGACATTCAACTTTATCAATATTCCTATTTGAATGTCTCTTATACAGCATAATTGTTTCAGTGGGAGTAAGACTGAGTATTACAGCTAAATTTCATTCCAAAAGAAAAGGCATCTGTGCAGTTTAAGATCAAGTTTCACATGAGATGGTATGTCCGACATAACAACCGTCGGACATATTGATTTGTTCTTTATTGCTCAGTTGGAAATAAGACAGTAACTGCATCCTCTGATGATTTTCTGTGTTGTTGAGGGTGCATTTCATGTAATGATACCAAGTATAGGACCCACAGTAGCCTTGTTACCATGATATGGCGTTTTTATCTGACAGTTGTTATGATGTTGCCTTGGACATACCCAAGTATTTCCCAACAATGCAAAAATAACAACAGTCATTAAAAAAAATGGGCATACTTTTCCTTTGAGTACAGTTATATTGTTATTGTTATATTTTACACATAAAGGCCTATAAAACAAGCTAAATAAGTCACAATGATCATGTAGACACCTTAAACAGAATCCATCTGACAGTTGTTATGGCCTCACTGTTGGACATACTCAACAAACTGTTCATGTGCTGACAGGAATTAGATTATTTATGATCAAAATGAATAGAAACAGTTTGACAGTAACAACAATAATAATAACATGTACATTTAGGGCACCTGCTCTCTCTGATAAGCTCAGAGCGCTTACAAATCATATGAAAATACATTTTGTGGTTAAAGAACATAATTACAAATTACAAGAAACCAAAGAAAGTTGCAACAGTAAATGTCGTTTTGACACTTGATGACAAATATGTTTTCAAAATGCTTTAAAACAGGTTACTGGTTAACAAATGTAATTTCACAAGAAAACATGTGGCAAAATTGTTTTGTTTGGTTGGTTTGTTAGCTGTTCTTTCTGTCTATTTAACTGAATGTACAAAGACAAATAAAGGAGCAAACATTAAGTCAAATTGTCATGCCACAAATTATGATATCAAGCAGTCTGAGACAAGGTTCATCTTTATGGCAAAAAATGATGACTAGTTGCAACACATCAGAAACAAGGAAAATGGAGCCATAATACTGTTATGGTACAAAAGTAGAATCAAAAAGATTCTTGTAAACATTTGATTTTTACTTTCCCAAACAACATCAGCATTGACTGTGATTAGCTGCTGACAATGACACAGTGTCAATGGAAAAACATCATCATAACAGACTTTCCAAAAAGTATTATTCATGGAGCACTTAAATTTGCATACTGAACATCTCATAATATTTATGTCAATATTCATTGGTAAACCAACAGTCACATCACTGGAAACCGTGCACAATGTCAATTTCAGGAGTGAGCAAAATACAGCCACATGCCAAAACAAAAGCTCATTTTATGTCCCTATTAGACATCAAGGTCAGATTTTGGTCTACTTTTTAATTTAAAAAAAACTGCATCCTCTGATTGCTCATCAGAGCATTCATCTCCATCTCCACCTTTTCCTTCAAAACACGGACACGTTCCCAGGAAAGATCCTCTTGCAAGGGCCAGACATAGAATCCCTTTTGAGACTCCATGAAACTGAGTTTGACCATCTCTTCCTCCCTGTCCACTTCCAGCACCTGAGCAACATAGTCTTGTCAAAATGCTCACAACAGTTCTGGTACATAGATGCTGCATTCTGGATTACAGATCCTGAAAGGATGTCATCTTCAACCAGTCTTTTTATGACACCCCCACAAGCGTCGCAGGGGCTCTTGCCATGACGACTTCCAAAATAGCATCTCTCCACAGCAACATCAGCAGCAGCACTGTTGGCAAGATAGTGGAAAGGAAGTTTTGACTTGTATTGTGCAGCACAACCATCAGAAAATATGACCATTTTATCCAGCTACCCCATGGTGGCAGCAAGATGCTGTTTGGTCTGCTTTTGTATGACCTGCACCATGTGGGCATCATGGTTGAGATCATCAGAGAGAAAAATTAAATAATCAGTGACGAGATCCACACAGTTTGGGCACTGGTAATAGAGTACACATGGATGAACAGTGACCTGATTGTACCCCCAGTGGGCACTTTGCACCTCATCTTGGTATCAACACAGAAAGTTTTCTGCGAAATCCATGATGACAATGGCCCATTTCGGAGGCAGAGAGGTCTGGATGGTTTTCAACTGATGGTGCTGCCAGCGGAAGGTGAACAGATGCTGAGAAAAGGAATGGAGTTCTTTCAGCAACTCATTAATGAGAGTTTTCATTGTTCCTTCTCTTTGTATCAGCTCCCTTCGTTTCCCTCTCTCTGTCTGTACCATTTGCCATGACTTCCATTTTACTGGACTGGCCTGGTCTTGATGGTCAACAAGATGGGTGTCAATATGACACCTGATTTTCTCGACACCACATTGTTTACATTTGCGCTGTAGGCATGACAGTGTGGGTTGAGGACAGAGACTCATTTCAGACAGTTCATCTCTGCGATCAATCGGTGCAGTAATGATCTTGTTTACTGCATCAAGTTGTAAGTCAATGTTTGCACAGATCTCACACAAACACTGACGGAAAACTTGTTTTCGTGATGTCAATATGCTGTTTGGCAAGAGATGATAAAAAGTTCTCAGAGAGACCTTTTTGTCAGGGAATTTTTGGCAAAAGTCCCTGTGCAGTCTCCTCAGTCTCTTGGGCAAGATTTTCTTTTGTTGCCCAGTTTTTTTAGATACAGACCTTTTTCCTGGGATGTCCACTGCAACATCATTCAGAAAGTTCAAAGCTGTCTTTGATGCTGGGGAACTCTTCTTTCTTTTATACAAATCAGCATTGTCTGGTGTAACTGATGTGTCGACAAGATCATGCAACAGTTTTTTCAATAATGCTGCATCTCTGGTTCTGGACTTCTTTAGGTCATGAAGCCGTGCTTTGTAAGCTGCTTTCAGTCGTTGTGGTGACGGTGAATTGACATCATGTTTTTTCTTTGGTGTTGCTGTCGGTGTAGTTGGAGTGGAAACACCAAGTACAGGATTCCCAGACTGTGTCCCAGAGAAAGTTGTAGGGATACCAGTTGCCTCACCTGACAACAGACAAATAAACGTAAAAAAACAGTAAACAAATACAAAATCAAAAAGTGAGCATACATTTTAAGCAAGTATTAAAATCATTTCTGATGAAACATGTGTTTCTTTTTTCCTTGTATGTGCTACGAGTATGACTGTGTGAGACTGAACACCGACTTAAAAGCTCTTAGACAAAACAAACACATAAAACAAATACATACACCCCTTGCCATTCCTCCATTTTACAAGCTGCATTTGAAAGAGGTGAACAGTGAAGAAAGAATAAATGGAGGGACTGGGAGGAAGGGGGCTGGTGGAATCTGGTTGCTGGTCTCTACTCCTTCACATTTTATCAAAAAGAATTATGGAAATAGCCGAAAATGTGCACTTTCAAATTTTCAAAGTAAATATGTATCATAATGAAAATAAACTTATCATTTATTAATCACAAGAGATACTGATGGTCGTTACGACAGACATACTGAATGATAATGTCTTCAACTATGAGAGTAACAACTGTCAAATAATCGCCAGATTTCCCACTAATCCTATGATCTGAACTTTAGTTCTGTCATGTATTTAAAGAAGAAGCAAAATAGAAATTCCAAGCCGTTTTCTGCCCCAGTTTCACGTATAATTGATACATTGATTAACTTAATATCCTTCGGTCGTTATTTCGGACATCGCTAAAACGATGTCCTAATCATGTGTCATGCACAAAACATCGCCCAAAAGTTGCGGAAAATCCCGTTGAATTGCCGCCACTCTACTTTTGGTTCACTTGCATGTTAAAGAATTTTAATCATTTACAGAAACACATTTGACAGAACAGCTGAAACCAATGTTTCTATCATTTTCTTCTGACGGTCGTTATGCATTTGACAGTTGTTACGATTTCTGACGGTCGTAATGATTGTGGACAAACAACATTTCCTCACCTTCTCTGCTTCGACGCGCCATTCTTGACGAAAGCTCCAGCCTCGATTTGAAACCGTTTGCCTTGAGTGCTATTTAAAGCACGGCATGGGATCTGTAAGTTCGTTGTTAGTAGAATTGCGAGAAAAAATACGGTCGTTATTTTCTGACATACTGCTTACTACCGTATGGATTTCGCGCTCGTTTGCAGCCATTGAATCCAGTTTGGTTCGGAAAACACCTTTCTCCATTCGGTTAGTGTTGCCTGACATGCCGAGTTATATGAACACGAAACCGAACCGAACTTGATGTGAACGATCGAGAGATTTGCTGACCGACACGATTTGACATTCAGCGTTACGACTGTCAAACGGATTTTTACCGCTTGACTGCATCGAAAACAATCAGAAATAAAAACAGTTTGTGATATTAACATGTTCGCCGTTGATTTTTCTGCATCTTTTATTCATACTGTTGTGATGGTATGCAATTTAGATATGTATCCAGGCTTCGACACCAAACGCATCACTCGTCCGCCATCTTGAACGGGAAAATTTATCTAAGAAAAGCGTACAACTTGGGCATTTTCAAATGAAAGGCAGACACCCAGACTCACCATGTTATATTATGTATCTCTTCAAGGTATTATAAAGCATCAAGCAATAAATAAAGAAGCATTGGTAATTTTTTAATTCTTTATTTGTGCGATAAATATACAAGGGGTCTGGACGATCACCTTTTGTCACAAGCTCATATGCATGCATATATACTTATGTAGTACAACGTATATATTTTATATGTGCTGAAATAAGGACCTCAGTGCAGAGATCCGTTCACCAGTGTTTGGAACACGCAAGCCACATCATCTCAATGACAAACCATAAAGATTTCCTAGACAGAATGCACTATAAATTATGTCACTTCATGTACATCTATCTAGACATGCCTCTTTGTGTATGTACTTTCAACCTGGTCAGTGGTATCATCAGGTATGTATACATGTGTGTGTTCCTGTGTGTGTTTGTGTGTGTATTCACTCAAATGTACAGTTAACTTCTTTGTCCTTTATGTATAGTTAAATGTTTATGTCGCTTGGTAAATTTATGCATACAATCTTCTTTCAATGTGCCCTTGAGTCCATGTATATTTTACCTCACTGCTGATTGGCAATACTTTCATTCCCCTCTCAATATCTTATCCTACTGAAATAGACCAAATTATCACCATTTTCCCACCTCTGTGAGGTCTTGGCTTTGCTAGTTTGCAGCGGCACATATGGCTTCATGTATTTTATCTGTTTAAATTCTCATTTCACAAGACAGGCCCAGCCATGTCCGACTATGGTTTGTTTTTTCGCTGGGGTCTGTAGTTTTCCCTTCAGTCCCCTGGCTGTTGCTTTAGGGTGTTTTTCTTCTTATTGCAAGGTCAGACTGGATTCGTTGCATTAGGCATGATCCATTTATATCAGCCATACCTCTTGATTATACATTTTCTATCCAGTCGACCATATGTTTATATTTTCTCTTATTCTTATATCTAAGTGGGGATGTGTGTGTATGTGTGTGCATGAGCATAGACATATGATATATGTATAGTAATATATTAGTATACATGTGTGTGTGTATGGATATGTGTATATATACATGTATACAAAACATGTATGTATGCATATGCATGTATAGTAATATATTAGTAACTTACATTCAAAAACTATTCTTAATCTTAGCCAGTATATTATGATTTTCATAGTTTTAGCCCTGGACTCTCTTCAGGACAAACCAATACTAATATGGCATGACCATTTTTCAAATTGCAGAATTCAGCTCATTTCCCCTCAGACACTGTATTTGCCTCCCCTCTCCCCATTACTCACAAACACATTATGATTTCATCTTAGTCCTTTTCTTCTACTGGACAAAGCAGCAGGGATGTTTTACTTTTAGTGTCTTTTTCCTAATTTTTGTAATTGTTGATTGCGCCCGTCTTGTTTGGTTGTATTAAAATACTTATTTCTCACTTTCTGATTCTATTTTCATACTTTTTCAGGTTCCCGTTTGCTTGAATGATGACGGTCGCACTTGTTTTGGAATATTCACCAATGTTTGATGGCTATCTTGATTACCATCTTGTACTCCAAACTGGTTGTGTTCATTATGCTTTCTCTCTGTGGATATGCTTGATTAATTTATTATTACAGAAAATGAATTTTCTTGACATGTGTATATGTGTGATGTACATTTCATGCAATATGTATGTTAAGGCATTATTTCCATTTAAAGTGCAGTATATATATATATATGATGTATGATGTATATTATTATATATATATATATATATATATATATATATTATAATATATATATAATATATATACATCATATATATTGTATATTGTATATGTCATAGATACACATGTGTGTGTGTATATATATATATAGGCCTATATTGTATACAAATATAGCCTACATGGTGTGTGTGTAGCTTCCATCACACACACACACACACACGCACACATATATATACATATATGCACACACACACACACACACATGCTAGCGCACAAAATATCAATGTGACACGGTAATGCGGGTCACACACCAACCAGTATCAACTGACAAGTAGGCCTACTGAATCAGACCTACTAACACACTTAAGTGATTAGGCCTGTAGGCTATATTTATATTGACACATTCCGATTCACACTGATTCAGTGACTGAATGATTAACACTGATAGTGATACAACTACTGGAGTACTTCCACCTTCCGCCGCACGCACATGTAACCCAAACAGTGACAGGCACATTAGACATACTGTTTTTTGTTTTGTTTTGTTTTTTGTTTGTTTGTTTGTTTTTCTTACTACTTACCTTGCAGTTCAGCAACTTTTGTATCTCCTTCTCTCTTGTAACGGTCGGCTCTGGCTTCAGCGTCGCGCAGACGACCCAAACTTGCGTTGTACAAGTACACAAAGTACGTTGCCCCTACAAAAAATAGGACAAATACAACAACTCTGAAATAGGATCCGTTTCTCTGCATCTTCCTATCACCACTGATATTTGCTGAGCCAGTCATAAGGCTTTATCATAAAGTTGTATTCGTTCACAACGCCTTGCCAACTCAGCGATCGATTTTATTGTCAACAAAAATGGCGACGTGTCGTGTGTCGTGATAGGTGTAGCCTATCCTCGGGCGTGGGGTGGGGGTGGGTGGGTGTTAATCGAGGCCACACACCACAGGTACTTTCGATGTGCAACTTTCTGCTAACAGTTGTTCCATTATTTTGTTGCGGTTGTCGTTGCTCTGAGAAGAAATATCACGGGTTTCGTGAGATATATCGCAGCAAGCGAATGATTCCATAAAGGGCTATAGACCCTGTGTGTTAAAAACATAACCATGATAATGTGACCTCAAAACCCCTGTCACACTGTCCAGATTTTGGTCAGCATTGCGCTATAAATAGCCGAAGATATGTCCCGATTTGACCCTCTGCCAAATTTTGAACATCAACTTTCAATCAGCCAGTTCCAAAAGAGCAGAAATTCCATACTTATTGGAAAGTCTGAAACCAGGCATAGTAATACTAATAGGCTCAGAAACTTGGTTGGATTTGACTGTGGCAACAGCAGAGATCTTCCCTAACTTGTACAAAGTCTACAGGAGAGACAGAGATCGTGGGGGAGGTAGTGTTCTGATTGCTGTTCGAAGCAATATTGACAGCTTCGCGGCCCCGGAATTGGAGGTTGACGACTGCGAACTCCTCTGGATACGCATTAGACTGCGAGGCAGGCGGGCACTGTATGTTGGTGCGTTCTATAGACCCGATGACAGCGATGAACCTAGTTTGAGGCACCTTGGCACGTCACCCCAGTGGGCTACCTGCATACAGAACTCTCTCCTGCTTATTGGAGGAGACTTCAACTTCCCAGACTGGGACTGGACCACAACAACACTGAAACCAAAGTCATCGTACCCTCGCCTGCATTATGACTTTCTCAACATGCTACATGATAATGGTTTGGAGCAACTTGTCAAGGAACCAACCACAGAGCTAAACACATTGGATTTGCTCCTGACAAACTGTCCAGACTTTATCCCTCGAGTTGAAGTCGTACCAGGCCTCTCCAACCACTGTATACCATACTGTGAGATCAGCACCAGTTCTTGGAGAAAGAAGCAGACAGGGCGCCAAATTCCCCTGTACGCCAAGGCGGTCTGGGATAGTCTTAGGACAGCTGCTACAGAACTGAGTGCAGACTACAAGACAAGTGCGATACAACGGAAGCGCTGAGGAAGACATTCAAGGACTCCCTGCTGTCAGCAATCCACAAATTCATACCACACAAGACAGCCAGAACTAAGACCAGCCAACCATGGATCACACCAGGCATAAGCCAGCTCATCAACAGACGGGACAGAAAATACCGCATGATGAAGAAAACAGGATCTGCAGAGTTGAGAGAGGAGGTGAAGGTCCTACGGCGTACCACTCAATGGCAGATCCATCGAAGCTACTGGAGATACCTTAACTCTGTCTTCACTGAAGAGGCGACCGCCTACCAGGCAGGCAACAAGAGGTTCTGGTCATACATCAAGAACCTGCGTTCAAGTAACGTCGGCGTTGCCCACTCAAGAAAGATGGCCGCCTTACTTCAGACCCGAAGGAACAAGCAGAGTTGTTGAACGAGCACTTCCAGTCAGTCTTCGGGGATGGTCACGAGTACACAGCTGAGGAATTTGAACTCAAGACTGGAATGACTGACAAAAATATGCCAGCTATGGACAACATCACCATTAGCTGTGAAGGAATGAAGGGACTCTTGAACAACCTAAACCCACACAAAGCAGGAGGTCCTGACAGTATAAGCCCGAGAGCGTTACGGGAGCTTGCGGAGGAATTAGCACCAGCGCTGACCACCATCTTCCAGTCATCGTTATCCTCAGGCATCGTCCCAACTGACTGGAGGAGTGCATACGTTACACCAATCTTCAAGAAGGGTGAACAGTATAACCCTGCTAACTACAGGCCAGTTTCCCTGACGTGTATCGTATGTAAGCTCATGGAGCACATAGTCGTCAGCTCTGTGATGCAACACCTCGAGGCTCTCGCCATTCTCACGACAGCCAACATGGTTTTCGACGGGGGCGATCATGTGAGAGCCAACTCCTGGAGTTTGTGGAGGAGCTAACCACCAATTTGGAGAATGGGAAGCAGACAGACATTCTAATTATGGATTTCGCAAAGGCCTTCGACCTTGTTAACCACAGTCTGCTGATCCACAAACTCCAACGCTATGGTATACAAGGCTCCACTCTCACATGGATCAACAGCTTCCTTAAGAATCGACGCCAAGCAGTCGTAATTGACGGTCACCACTCCTCCTACGTCAGCGTTAGGACAGGAGTCCCTCAGGGTTCCATGTTGGGACCTTGTTTATTCCTGGCCTATATCAACGACCTTCCGGATGAGCTGACGGCACTGGTAAGACTATTGCGGATGACACAGCGGTGTACAGGGTTGTAGTCAACAGCGTACAACAAGACCAGCTACAGCAAGACCTCCAGCGTCTATCAGAATGGGAGAAGAGCTGGGACATGCTGTTCCACCCTGCAAAGTGCGTGTCTATGCCAGTCACCAGGAGCAGGAGCCCACTGGATCACTCCTACGTCCTGCACGGCCACAACCTGGACACCGTCCACACAGCCAAATACCTGGGCATCACACTACATCGTGAAATGACATGGGACACCCACATCAACGAGACGGTAAACAAAGCTAACCGAATGCTGGGTTTCCTCAAGCGCAATTTAAAGATCAGCTCCAGTTCCATCAAGGAGAAGTCGTACAAGGCGTTCGTGAGACCCCTTCTTGAATATGCATCATCAGTATGGGATCCATACACACAGAAGAGCATAGACAAGTTGGAGGCCGTTCAGAGACGTGCCGCCCGTTTCGTGCTCAACCAATATCACAACACATCAAGTGTCAGTCAATTGATCGACCAACTGGGCTGGCCATCTCTTGAGCAGCGAAGAAGAACCACACGCCTGGGGTTCATCTATAAAATCCACCATGGACTAATCCAGTGCCCAATTATCCGGAGCAAGCTAGTCCCACCCCCACCACGACAGCGCCATACCCACAACCAGCAGTTCTGCCTCATCAACACCAGAACTCAGTACAGAGGTGGCTCATTTCTACCCAGGACTGTTGGGGACTGGAACCATCTTCCCAACGAAACAGTAGAGGCAGCAACAGTCGATGCTTTTGTGTCGCGAGCCTCCGCCCAACAGTGAGTTTCTGGACACCACGTGGCCCTTTCGGTAACGGATTTCAGCAATGTCTACGGACAATGAGAATAGTGAAATGATCGGAGCTTACGAATGGACTGTGTCTACAACAACCCCCCTTTATGTGCCGGAATGATCATCCTCAAGATCATGGGCACCAAAGGAAAGGAAGGAAGAAAGGAATTGATCTCCGAGCATTTGAAAACACCCATGATGCTTGCTGATTGTTTTCTAGCGCTCCAAGACTGAACACAACTTATACCTTCAAGACTGATGATATCAATTTGATCCCGATTGACCAAACCATGGGCTATCATGGTAAAAATCGAGACAGCGTGACAGGGGAGACGTAAGAATTGGAGACTGCTTAGTACGATGGCACGCTGGTCACGACGGCAGGAGAAAACAAAGTAGCCAATTCTATGCATCTTTCCCTTGTCGCCACAAGCACATCTTCCCCCCTCTCTGTCCTAAGCCACCCTGCAAGTCCATCCAATATTTTCTCCCTGGGTCTACCTGATGCTCTCTTTCCCTCCAGCTTTCCTGTTGTGACAAGGTGCTCCAATTCCCCTTTCCTCATAAAGTAGCTTATACATGTTGCTTGTCTTTTCCTAATCTTCCTTATCAATGATCTTCTTGTGTCTGCCTCCACCAAGACAGTCTCGTTTGTTTTCTTTGCTGTCCATGAAACTCTCAACATTCTTCTTAGAAACTACATCTCGGCTGCCTCAATCTTTGCATTCTATGTGCTGAAAAGAGAGCCATTGTAGCAAATACTCCCCTTTTTGCCTCTTGGACAAGAACCATCCTCACATTCACATGTAGGACTGCTTCTTGCGGTAAGCCTTGTGATGTGACTTCGACTTCTTGCAGACAGATCTTCAGCCTCTGCCTCCAGTAGACAGGGTACCAAGTCCTCATTTCTTGTGGAGGGAAAGGACTTTTTGTTTTCAAGAAATATCACGATTCCCCGGACCCTTGTTTTTTTTTCCCACAAGTACCCACGAGAGCAATTTACTTCGAGCCACCACCATGCGGCAGGGCACATGATGATGATGAGTCACTACGCTCCCCCAACAATATAATGAAGGTTCTGAGTTCTTGCGGATTGAAAGTGAGTTGCCATTGGATTTGAACAATGTGATAAAACAATTTCTTTATGTCATAGTTCCACTGAACTCTCTGGCCTTCCAAACGGAAGGACTACTTCGGACCCGTGTACCTTCTGGCCAGTGCATGCTAAACATCCCACGGCAGTTGAAAATCGTGAAAAGCATGGCATTTTCCTGGCTGCCTTGGTATAAAACATTAGAGATATTGGGTTGATTTCCCAGGTCCCTCCCCTTTAAGGCCAATTAGCTTTCTTGACTTTCTGAAGTCTTAGTCAAAAACAGGAAACGGACCCAATCATCAGTTATCTTGTTTACAAACCGAATGGTAAGGTAAGAGAGGTTACAAACCCCGGGACATAGCCACACAACGCCACCAGCCAGGCCCAGTCCAGCTCATTCTGTCTCATGTTACCATATTAAGCTAGCCACTGACATGGCTTAATAACCCTTTGACTCCTGCACCCTGTCCACCATAATCCTGCACTGTCAACCATGTTAGAAAAACAAAAACGTAACCCTTTCACTCCATCACCCTATCCATCAGCTTCCTGCAGGAAGACGGTGTATAAGGTGAGGGAGTCAAAGGGTTAAGTTTTAGCAGTTGGTGGATAGGGTGCGGGAGTCAAAGGGTTAACAGAATCTGTTCTGTGCATATTTGGTATGCTCAATTCGTGTACCCTCTTTTCCTCAAGAGCCTCTCTCTCTCTCTCTCTTTCTCTCTCCCTCCCTCTCTGTCTTTCTCACTCTCCCCGTCTCTGTCTTTCTCTCTCCCTCTGTCTTTCTCTCTCTCCCCTCTCTTCTCTCCATCTCTCTCTCCCTCTCTGTCTTTCTCTCTCTTCCTCTCTCTCCCCGTCTCTCTCTTCCTCTCTCTCCCCTATCTCTCTCCCTCTCCTCTCTCTTGCTCTCTCTCTCCTCTCCTCTCTCTTTCTCCCCCTCTCTCCCTCACTTTCCCTCTCACTCTCTCCCCCTTCTGAATCTCCCCACTCTCTCTCTCTCCCTTTCTCTCTCTGTATTTGTATCTCTCCTCTCTATTCCTTTTCTTTTTGTTTTGTTTTTAATTCAGAGATGTTTTCCTTGCTTTTCATATTTTTTCAGGCTTGTGTTTAGGTACTACCTGGTCAGTACACATTTTCACTTTGGGGAAGTCAGTTACTGTTTTGGTATGTAACGTTATCTTTCTAGATCAACAAATAGAATTCGTCCATCACCAACGTTATGTGATGTGTTGTTTTTCTTCAAACTGTAGAAATACGTTGATTTTCCAGGTCTTCTCCCTTGAAGGTCAGTTAGCCATCTGCCTTTCAAAAGTCTTGGTAAAGCAAACAAAAATGGTGGGGCTGCACTGCAGCGACACGCTCTCAAAGAGGATTACAGCCCACGTTTAACATGGTAAATCCAATATGACTAAAGAATGAAGTGAATATGAGTGAATATAAATAATACTGTAATGATTGGTTTGTGTGTGTGTGTGTGTGTGTGTGTGTGTGTACGCGCGCGCTCGCTCGTAATTGGCTGGTTGACTGAGAATTTGTGACTTTTAAAACACGTTTTCGAATTTTGTTTTCATGTTTTGATGATTACCATTTTATTCAATCGGCTCAGACTTCCGTAGATGTTGTAGGCCTAACGTAAGTGCATGCTTTTGTAAAATTAGTTAATTTTGTTTAATTCTTGCAGCGTTGAAAAAATAATATCCTAGCATGCAACAAGTTGTCTTACTTGTTCTGTTTAGCTTTATTGACGATTTTTACAACCGCCACTCAAAATACAAGATTTCATTCACTTTCTAATACATGACTGAAATTATACCCTTCATTGTATTATTAATATAAAAGTACAATCAACATTTAAAACAAGTTTGCCTTAAATTCAATTTACGTTTCTAAACTAATTTTTTAGAATTATTAAAATGTGATTATTTAATCACAAAACTTACTATAAAAATGCTCAATACAAGTTATTGTTCATTTTTTTTTATCTAAAATTTATCGAACCTTTATGAAACGGTTGCAACCTCTGACGCAAAATACATGTAAGGAAACAAAACTCTTGCACGATTGTCCCTTTTTAAAACCTAACAGAAATGAAATACAAGGGAAACAACTTTGGAGACTGAAAAGAGTTTCTATTATTATTATCGTCATCGTAATAATAAAAATAACAATAACAATAATAATAATTAATACTACTTTTTATATTTTCATTATTGTTAGTGCTAAACATTGTTGCTAAGCGCCCTCCAAAACAAGGAAAAACATCGCAAGTAGATCAAAATGATGTAGGCCCTAGGCCTATTACAAACAATTTCAAACAGGCCTATTTTATTTATATATTTTTTTGTTAAATATGCAGTTACCATCATTGAAAAGAGAGAGACAGAACAAACAACAACAACAACAAAAACAAACAAACTTTACAATGGTATAAAAAGTTCTTCGATTGATTGTTTGTGACGAATGTTACGATTTTTTGAATAATTAAATTTTCGACGTTTTCCTTCATAGCAAAAACTGTGACCGTGTGTGTGCCGTTTCATCACAAAAAGCACCATAACTTTGGAATGACTGAACCGATTGAAAAAAAAAATCAAATATCAGTAGAAAGGTCTTTGTTTAGCCATGATGATTAAGACCTTAATAAATCTGTCAGCCCTTGCATTAATTAGTAATTAATTCATTAATTGCCTCAACTGGCCAAAACGAAAATTAACTGAGATTTCTATGTTGTCTAGCCCACTTTTTCAAAACATACTGACAATGCAGACTAGTAAAAGCCACTCTTTTAAAACATATTAAAAACATCAAAAATGGAGTAAGATGTATGGAACATTGATAGTGTGACACCTCGCTCTCATTTTCATTGAATTGTGGGCTTCTATGGGTCAACACAGTGTGCAGACACATAATGATAGTGGAGTGTGGTCAGCTCGCTGGAGATCTCCGTGCTCCATTGAAAATGTTCGATATGTGAGTTGAACTGAGTTTGGAGAACGAATAATAATAATGGTGATAATAGTAATAATAATACTGATAATAACGATAATGTTAATTTAATAATAATAATAATAAAAAAAGAATGATTGCTTTGTGTGTGTGTGTGTGTTTACTACTATTGGCCTGTTGACAGAGAATTTGTGTCTTTTAAAACACGTTTTCGAATTTTGTTTTCATGTTTGATGATGTCCATTTTTTTCTATCAGCTCGTGACATCTGTAGATATTGTGACATAAGTTCTACACTTCATGCTTTTGTAAGATTAGGCTACTTTTTTTGTTAGCCTAGTCTAATTTACCGCGTTGAAAAAATAGGCCTAGTCTAACGGCATGCAACAATTTCTATTTGCTCCTGTTTAGCTTTTTGACGATTTTCACAACCGCCACCCAAAATTCTTTAGTCAATTTTCTAAACACTGATAACATATATAGAAATTCTATTACAGATAGAGAAATATAGTCCACAATTAAAACAAGTTTGCTTAAATTCAATTTATATTTCTTATTTTATTTTTTATAATTACCCATATTTAAGTAAGTACATCACATTACTTATTATAAACGGACACATTAAAATTTATTGTTTATTTTTTTATCCAAAATATTTCAAATATTAAATGAAACCGTGGCAACATATATGACTAACATGTAAAGAGACAAAACTCTTGCACGATTGTCCCTTTTTAAAACCTAACAGAAATGGAACACAAGGGAAACAACTTTGGAGACTGAAAAGAGCTTCTATTACATGTATTATTATCTTCATCGTAATAATGATAATAACTATAATAATAATCAATATTGCTTTTCATATTTTTATTATTGTTATTGCTAAATATTGTTGCTAAGCGCCCTCCAAAACAAAGAAAAAAAATCGCAAGTAGATCAAAACGATCTGTTGTCTAGGTATGCTACAATTTCAAATTGTTTTTATTTTTTATTTTATTTATTTTATATATTTATCAAATATGTAGTTACCATCATTGAAAAGAGCGAGAGAAAGAGAGAGAGAAAAAAAAAAACAAGAACAAAAACAAACAAACAAACAAACAAAACAAACTTTAAAATAGTATAAAAAGTTATTTGATTGACTGTCTGTGACGAATGTTACGATTTTTTGAATAATTAAATTTTCGACGTTTTCCTTCACTGGGTTACACAGCAAAAACTGTGACCATGTGTGTGCTGTTTCATCACAAAAAGCACCATAACTTTGGAACGACTGAACCGACTGCAAAAAAAATCAAATATCAGTAGAAAGGTTTTTGTTTAGCCATGATGATTAAGACCTTCATGAATCTCTCGGCCTTTGCATTAATTAGTAATTAATTCATCAATTGCCTCAACTGGCCAAAGCGAAAATTAACTGAGATTCCTATGTTGTCTAGCCCACTTTTTCAAAACATACTAAAAATGCAGACTGGTAAAATCCACTCTTTCAAAACATATTAAAAGCATATCAAAAATGGAGTAATATGTATGGAATATTGAGAGTGTGACACCTTGCTCTCATTTTCATTGAATTGTGGGCTTCTACGGGTCAACACAGTGTGCAGACAGAAAATGATAGTGGAGTGTGGTCAGCTCGCTGGCGATCTCCGCGCTCTATTGAAATGTTTGATTATGTGAGTCGAACTGAGTTTGGAGAACGAATAATAATAATAACAATAACAACAACAACAACAACTACAACTACAACAACAACAATAATAATAGTAATGATAATAATAATGACAATAATAATAATAATAATGATAATAATGATAATGACAATGATAATGATATTGATGATGATAATGATAATAATAATGGTAAGAAGAAGAAGAAGAAGAAGAACAACAACAACAACAACAAAGGCCTAATATTTTTCAGACTTCAATATTATTTCCCTTATCTTTCATTCGCTACTGACTGGGAAAAAATTGACAGTTTCACAGAGTTCTGTGTTTTAGACTATATATAAACAATATTTTCTAATATAGATAAAACACTTAAAACAGCGTATCGCTTTTATTGATATCAAGAATGATTTGTGTGTATATTTTACTTTTAACTGTAGGAGATTTGTAACATTTTTCACACATTTTTTTTGTAAAATTAATGTACGTTATACATTGAATTTTAACTGGCGTAATTTAGCTAATAACTTTGTTTATATACACACGTTTTTGATTTGAGGTAAGGTTTGTAACATCAAAACGTCGACAAAGT
This sequence comes from Monoplex corrugatus, assembly GCA_030674185.1. Taxonomy (NCBI): domain Eukaryota; kingdom Metazoa; phylum Mollusca; class Gastropoda; order Littorinimorpha; family Ranellidae; genus Monoplex; species Monoplex corrugatus. The sequence continues at coordinate 12,267,217 of JAPXFY010000032.1, read as the reverse complement.
TTGTGTGGCGATGACATCACACGTCGTTAAGCATTTGGAAATTGAAGAAATAACAATATCTGGCATATCTACATTGATTCATGATACAAATTTATAGCATTTGGCAACCTGGGACAAATTGGTGTAGGTTAAAATGAACCCTTTGACTCCTGAACCCTGCCCACTGACATTCTGCAGTTAGCAGTGTTAGCAAAGCAAAATCACCCATATTCAAACTTGGGCTGCAAACCTCTTTGACCCCTTTTTGCGTGTTGTCACACACTCTGAATGCATTACATATTTTGTGATAGACTTACTTGTATGTTTTGAAAGACTGGTATAGGTGTAGACCTACAGTTAAATTGATATTAACCCTTTTACTCCCCGCACCCTCTCCACCAATTGCAAAAACTTAACCCTTTGACTCCCTCACCCTATCCACCAGCTGGTGGTGGATAGGGAGAGGTTGTCACAGATTTTGCTTTGTTAACACTGCTAACTGCAAAATGTCAGTGGGCAGGGTTCAGGAGTCAAAGGGTTCATTTTAACCTACACCAATTTGTCCCAGGTTGCCAAATGCTATAAATTTGTATCTTGAATCAATGTAGATATGCCAGATATTGTTATTTCTTCAATTCACAAATGCTTAACGACGTGTGATGTCATCGCCACATAAACTTTGTAGTTGTTTTGATGTTACAAACCTTATCTAAAGAGCAAAAACGTGTGTATATAAACAAAGTTATTAGCTAAATTACGCCAGTTAAAATTCAATGTATAATGTACATTAATTTTACAAAAAAGTGTGTGAAAAATGTTACAAATCTCCTACAGTTAAAAGTAAAATATACACACAAATTATTCTTGATATTAATAAAAGCAATACACTGTTTTAAGTGTTTTATTTATATTAGAAAATAGGGTTTATATATATAGTCTAAAACACAGAACTCTGTGAAACTGTCAATTTTTTCCCAGTCAGTATAAGCTAATAGCGAATGAAAGATAAGGGAAATAATATTGAAGTCTGAAAAATATTAGGCCTTTGTTGTTGTTGTTGTTCTTTTTCTTCTTCTTATCATTATCATTATAATCATTATTGTTATCATTGTCATTATTATCATTATTATTATTACTATTATTATCATTATTATTATTTGTTCTCCAAACTAAGTTCGACTCACATAATCGAACATTCCAATGGAACACGGAGATCTCCAGCGAGCTGACCACGCTCCACTATCATTTTGTATCTGCACACTGTGTTGATCCGTAGAAGCCCTCAATGGAATGAAAATGACACTGAGGTGTCACACTCTCAATGTTTCATACATCTTACTCCATTTTTTTTATATGTTTTTAATATATTTTGAAAGAGTGGCTTTTACTAGTCTGCATTGTCAGTATGTTTTGAAAAAGTGGGCTAGACGACATAGGAATCTCAGTTAATTTTTGCTTTGGCCAGTTGAGGCAATTGATGAATTAATTACTAATTAATGCAAGGGCCAAGAGATTCATGAAGGTTTTAATCATCATGGCTAAACAAAGACCTTTCTACTGATATTTGATTTTTTTTTCAATTGGTTGAGTCCTTCCAAAGTTAAGGTGCTTTTCTTGATGAAACGGCACACACACGGTCACAGTTTTTGCTATGAAGGAAAACACCGAAAATTTAATTATTCAAAAAATCGTAACATTCGTCACAAACAGTCAATCGAAGAACTTTTTATATCATTGTAAAATTTGTTTGCTTGTTTTTTGTTGTTGTTGTCATTGTTTTTTTCTGTCTCTCTCTTTTCAATGATGGTAACTGCATATTTAATAAAAAAATAAATAAAAAAGAAATAGGCCTGTTTGAAATTGTTTGTAACATAGGCCTACATCATTTTGATCTACTCTCACTGGTAATTGGCCTGTTGACTGAGAATTTGTGACTTTTTAAACACATTTTCGAATTTTGTTTACATTTTGATGATTTCCTTTTTGTTTTTAATCTGCTCCTGACATCTGTAGATATTGTAACGTAAGTTCAGAAATGCACGCTTTTGTAAGATTTCTTTTTGTTTTGATTCTTGCAGCCTTGAATAAATAATAGCATGCAATAGGCAAAACTTGTTCTATTTGCTCCTCTTTAGCCTTATTGACGATTTTCACAATCGCCACACAAAATATAATCTTCATTCAATTTCCAAACATGAAAGTCATGTATAATTGTATTAATAATAGGGAAGTATAATCTACATTTAAAACAAGTTTTCTTAAATTCAATTTAGATTTCTTATCTAATTTTTGAGAATACGTTTAACTTGATTACGTACATCAAATTATTCAATATAAAAATGCTCATTCAAAGTTATTTTTTATTTTTTAATCCAAATAATTCATATGTGAATCAATCACAAGCAACTAACTGGGTTTATATGAAAGGAAACAAAACTCTTGCACGATTGTCCCTTTTTAAAACCTAACAGAAATAAAACACAAGGGAAACAACTTTGGAGACTGAAAAGAGAGATTCATGAAGTCTTAATCATCAGGGCTAAACAAAGACCTTTATACTGATATTTGATTTTTTTTCTTCATTCGGTTGAGTCGTTCTAAAGTTATGGTGATTTTTGTGATGAAACGGCACAGTGTTTGCTGTGTAATCCAATGAAGGAAAACGTCGAAAATTTAATTATTCAAAATATCGTAACATTCGTCACAAACAATCAATCGAAGAACTTTTTATACCATTGTGTAAAGTTTGTTTGTTTGTTTTTGTTGTTGTCATTGTTTTTTCTGTCTCTCTCTTTTCAATGATGGTAACTGCATATTTAATAAAAAATAAATTAAAAAAATAGGTCTGTTTGAAATTTGTTTGTAACATAGGCACATCATTTTGATCTACGGTACTTGCGATTTTTTTTCTTTGTTTTGGAGGGCGCTTAGCAACAATGTTTAGCAATAACAATAATGAAAATACAAAAAATAATATTAACTATTATTATTGTTATTGTTATTATTATCATTACGATGACGATAATAATAATAGAAACTCTTTTCAGTCTCCAAAGTTGTTTCCCTTGGTTTCATTCTGTTAGGTTTTAAAATGGGACAATCGTACAAGAGTTTTGTTTCCTTGCACGTATTTTGCCTCAGAGACGGTTATCGTTTCATTTAAAAATTGATAAATTTGGGTTAAAAAAATTAACAATAACTTTAATTAAATGAGCATTTTTATAGTGAGTGTTGTGATGTACATAATCACATCATAATAATTCTAAAAAGTTACATTAAAAACGTAAATTGAATTTAGGCAAACTTGTTTTTAAATATTGATTGTATTTCTATATAGGCCTACCTAATGCAAGTAAACGCGTAATTCCAGTATAGGAAAGTGAATGAAATCTTTTACTTTGGGTGGCAATTGTAAAAATCGTCAATAAGGTTAAACAGACCAAATAGGACAATTTGCATGATATTATGTTTTCAACGATGCAGGAATTAAACAAAAATTAACTAGGCCTAGGCCTAATCTTACAAAAGCATGCATTTACGTTACAACATCTACAGAAATCAAGAGCCGATTAAATAAAATAGAAATCATCAAAACATGAAAACAAAATTCGAAAACGTGTTTAAAAAGTCACAAATTCTCAGTCAACCAGCTAATTAGAGAGAGAGTGAACGCGCGTGCGCGCGCACACCCCCAAATTTTCGGTCTTTGCGAGGGCTCTTTGTGAAGTCTGTCGAGTGAAGTGCTGATCGACGAAGATACACTCGATTTACAGACCATTTCTTCTGTTTCGGGCTCAAAATTACTGCCTATATCGAGGAGGATTTCATCCAAAACTTGTTGCACTGTGTAGCGAGCTCGTTTAATCATCTTGACGTCAAAAAACAACAACAACAAAAACTGTGTAAAATTGCTTCGAAATGACTTGGCGGAACCTTCGACGTTATCAGAAGGGAACTGTGATGGAGTAACGTCCCTTCCGTAATGAATATTCATACAAATGAAACCAAAAATGAGTGGGTGTGTGACAGGAGCTGACAGGCGATCAGTCGCGCCCCACAATTTGTCGGGCGCAGGGCTGAAAGAGTTATTTTACTAATCTATTGGATAAAGGAGAGAATATAGATATTATTTACTTGGATTTTAGAAAAGCGTTTGATTCTGTTCCGCATGAAAGATTGCTTATCAAACTGCAGTATTATGGAATTACGGGTAAGTTACTAGCTTGGATTAGAGACTTTTTAAAAGACAGAAAACAGTTAGTTAGAGTTGGAAATGATCACTCTAAATATACAGATGTACTGAGTGATATACCTCAAGGGAGTATACTTGGTCCTGTTCTTTTTACTATTTTCATAAATGATTTACCTCAGAAAATTAATAGTTTTGTTAAGATCTTTACAAATGACACTAAAATATACAATACATCTTCTAATCATAGTATATTGCAGAAGGATTTAGATACATTGGTCCATTGGTCAGAAACTTGGAATCTTTTCTTTAATGCTTCAAAATGTAAAGTCTTGTATTTAGGAAAAAGTAACCCATGTAACAAATATTCTATGATAAATGATGGTATTACCTGTGAAATAATAGAATGTTTAGAAGAAAAAGATTTCAGAGTAATATTTGATAAAAGTCTCAAATTTGATAATCACTTTCAAAATGTTGTTCATAAATCAAACAAGTTGCTTGGAATCATAAAAAGAACATTCTCATACATAAACAGGGAGACATTTTTATATTTGTACAAAGGCTAAGTGAGGCCTCATTTGGAGTATGGTAACATTATTTGGTTTCCACGTCTTAAAAGACAGTCAGCATTGATAGAGAAGATACAAAGAAGAGCTACTAAATTAATTCATGGTTTTCAAAATTATTCATATAGAGAAAGATTAGAATTACTCAATTTACCCAGTTTAAAAGCAAGAAGAATGAGGGGAGATCTGATCCAAAGTTTCAAGACATTTAACAATATAGATGACGTAGATAGAACAGAATTTTTCAAACTGACAAATTATGACAAAACAAGAAATAATACTGATAAAATATTTATAGAATATTGCAAGACTAACTTTAGAAAGTTTTATTTTACAAATCATTTTGACAAATTATAGCAGTCCGCCACATAGGTTTTACTAAATCCATTAGTCATTATTACCTATATCACCTACACATATGTATGCACCATTGCTTTTGTTGTTCACACTTACTTTGTCGTAGCGCTGTCGCCGTAACCCGGCCTCATCAGCGACTGCAGTAACACAGTCAGTCGTTTTGTTGTTCACACTTACTTTGTCGTAGCGCTGTCGCCGTAACCCGGCCTCATCAGCGACTGCAGTGTCGCTGATGAGGCTGGGTTACGGCGACAGCGCTACGACAAAGTAAGTGTGAACAACAAAACGACTGACTGTGTTACTGCAGTAACACAGTCAGTCGCTGATGAGACCGGTTACGGCGACAGCGCTACGACAAAGTAAGTGTGAACAACAAAAACAATGGTGCATACATACGTGTAGGTGATATAGGTAATAATGACTAATGGATATTTTACAAATAGAATTGCACATGTATGGAATAAATTACCAAACGAAATTAAAAGAGCACAAAACGCAAACTCGTTTAAAAACCAGCTTGACCATTGGAAACATTACATTGAACTTAAATACGAATATGATGAATGAATCATCAAAAAACTGGGCGTACGACAGACCTTGATTATGAGTGTAAGAAAAGAAAAAGAAAAATGATGAGACTTGAAATAGCCAAACGGCTAATGTGTTATGTCCCTATTACTAAACTAAACTAAAATAAACTAACCCTTTGACTCCTGCACCCTGCCCACCCTTGATTCTGCCTTGCTAAAGTCTTGGTAAAGCAAACAAAAATGGTGGGGCTGCACTGTGGCGACACGCTCTCAAAGAGGATTACAGCCCAAGTTTAACAGGGTAAATCCAATATGACTAAAGAATGAAGTGAATAATTTTATGGGTGAATATAAATATAACTGTAATGATTGCTTTGTGTGTGTGTGTGTGTTGTGTGTGTGTGTGGCTTGTAATTGGCTGGTTGACTGAGAATTTGTGACTTTTTAAACACGTTTTCGAATTTTGATTTCATGTTTTGATGATTTCCATTTTAATTAATCTGCTCGTGATTTCTGTACATGTTGTAGGCCTAAGCTGGCGTTTATAGAGGCGGCGGGTTTCGGGAAATCGCACGCGCGAGTCGACCCGAGCGAACTCGCGCGAGGAATGTTGCTATTTTCGGTTTGCAAGTGTTCATAGAGGACGCGGGTCTCTCGAGGCGGCAAATCTGCCAACCGGCGCGGGAAATTACCAGAAAGAGTTGCCATTTCTTGTACGCGGGGACGCGCCGAACTTTGTGTTGGCTGTACTTTTGGTGGCTGTGTTCACAGACATCTCACGTCCATTTGTTGATACACGACGGCTCAAGATGGATGTTGACCAACTGATCACTGCAGTTTTCAACAGACCGTTAATATGGGACAAAAGAATTAAAGAATATGCCAACAGGAATCTTGTGGACAAAGCGTGGAAGGAAATCAGCATGGAGATGAACATTGAAGGCAACTTTGTGAAACTGCTGTCTAACAATAAAAATTCATCAAGAAAAGAAGCCATTTTGTCTGTTTGCTACTGCAAGGCCTGGACTGCATGTGAAGTGTGTGTTGTCTCCTCTCGTCTCGTCTGGCTTTTTCCCGCTTTTGCTATAAACACCAACCACGCGAGTGATTAGGCGCGGGTTTTCTAGCGCGAGTAACCAGCTCGCGGCAACCCGCTACCCGCCGTCTCTATAAACGTACACTAACGTAAGTGCATGTAAGACTAGGCCTAGTTAATTTTAGTTTAATTCCTGCAGCGTTTAAAAACTAATAGGCTAGCCTAGCATGCAATTAGGCCTAGTTGTCCTATTTATTCTGTTTAGCTTTATTGACGATTTTTACAACCGCCACTCAAAATACAAGATTTCATTCACTTTCTAATACATGACTGAATTACGCCATAAATTGTATTACGCATACAGAAGTAAAATCAACATTTAGAACAAGTTTGCTTAAATTCAATTTACGTTTATAATGTAATTTTTTAGAATTAATACAATATGATTATGTGCATCATAACATTCACTATAAAAATGCTCATTTAAAGTTATTGTTTATTTTCTTATTCAAAATCTATCAAATATTTATAAAACGATTACAACATCTGTGGCGAAATACAGGCAAGGAAACAAAACTCTTGCACGATTGTCCCTTTTTAAAACCTAACAGAAATGAACCCAAGGGAAACAACTTTGGAGACTGAAAAGAGTTTCTATTATTATTATCGTCATCGTAATAATGAAAATAACAATAAAATAATGATAATCAATATTACTTTTTATATTTTCATTATTGTTATTGCTAAACATTGTTGCTAAGCACCCTCCAAAACAAAGAAAAAAAATCGCAAGTAGATCAAAATGATGTAGGCCCTAAGCCTATTACAAACAATTTCAAACAGGCCTATATTAAATATGTAGTTACCATCATTGAAAAGAGAGAGACAGAAAAAACAATGACAACAACAAAAACAAACAAACAAACTTTACAATCATACAATGGTATAAAAAGTTCTTTGATTGATTGTTTGTGACGAATGTTACGATTTTTTGAATAATTAAATTTTCGACGTTTTCCTTCACAGCAAAAACTGTGACTGTGTGTGTGCTGTTCCATCAAGAAAAGCACCATAACTTTGGAACGACTGAACCGATTGAAAAAAAAAATCAAATATTAGTATTAAGGTCTTTGTTTAGCCATGATGATTAAGACCTTAATAAATCTGTCGGCCCTTGCATTAATTAGTAATTAATTCATTAATTGCCTCAACTGGCCAAAGCAAAAATTAACTGAGATTTCTATGTCGTCTAGCCCACTTTTTCAAAACATACTAAAATGCAGACCAGTAAAAGCCACTCTTTCAAAACATATTAAAAACATATCAAAAATGGAGTAAGATGTATGGAATATTGAGAGTGTTACACCTCGCTCTCATTTTCATTGAATTGTGGGCTTCTACGGGTCAACACAGTGCGCAGACAGAAAATGATAGTGGAGTGTGGTCAGCTCGCTGGAGATCTCTGTGCTCTAGTGAAATGTTCGATTATGTGAGTCGAACTGAGTTTGGAGAACGAATAATAATAATGATAATAATAGTAATAATAGTAATGATAATAATGATAATGATAATATAATGATTATAATAACAATAATAATAATAAGAAGAAGAAGAAGAAGAAGAAGAAGAAGAAGAAAAAGAAGAAGAAGAAGAAGAAGAAGAAGAAGAAGAAGACGAAGAAGAAGAAGAAGAAGAAGAAGAACAACAACAACAAAGGCCTAATATTTTTCAGACTTCAATATTATTTCCCTTATCTTTCATTCGCTACTGACTGGGAAAAAATAACAGTTTCACAGAGTTCTGTGTTTTAGACTATATATATACACTATTTTCTAATATAAATAATGATTATAATGATAATGATAAGAAGAAGAAGAAGAAGAAGAAGAAGAACAACAACAACAACAACAAAGACCTAATATTTTTCAGACTTCAATATTATTTCCCTTATCTTTCATTCGCTACTAGCTTATAGCTTATACTGACTGGGAAAAAATTGACAGTTTCACAGAGTTCTGTGTTTTAGACTATATATATAAACCCTATTTTCTAATTAAATAAAACACTTAAAACAGCGTATTGCTTTTATTAATATCAAGAATAATTTGTGTGTATATTTTACTTTTAACTGTGTGAGATTTGTAACATTTTTCACACATTTTTTTGGGTAAAATTAGTGTACAATTATACATTGAATTTTAACTGGCCTAATTAAGCTAAAAATTTTATTTATATACACACGTTTTTGATTTGAGGTAAGGTTTATAACATCAAAACGTCGACAAAGTTTGTATGGCGATGACATTACACGTTGTTAAGCATTTGGGAATTGAAGAAATAACAATATCTGGCATATCTACATTGATTCATGATACAAATTTATAGCATTTGGCAACCTGGAACAAATTGATGTAGGTTAAAATGAACCCTTTGACTCCTGCACCCCGACCACTGACATTCTGCAGTTAGCAGTGTTAACAAAGCAAAATCTGTGACAACCTCTCCCTATCCACAAGCAGCTGGTGGATAGGGTGAGGGAGTCAAAGAGTTAAGTTTTTGCAATTGGTGGAGAGGGTGTGTGGAGTAAAAGGGTTAATATCAACTTAATTGTATGTCTACATCTATACCAGTCTTTCAAAACATACAAGTAAGTCTATCACAAAATACGTAATGCATTCAGTGAGTGACAACGCAAAAAGGGGTCAAAGAGGATTGCAGCCCAAATTTGAATATTTGTGACTTTGGAAACACTTTTTTGAATTTTGTTTTCATGTTTTGATGATTACCTTGTTTTTTTCAATCCTGACATCTATAGATATTGTAACACAAGTTCTGCAACACACACTTTTGTAAGATTACTTTTTGTTTTAATATTTGTAGCGTTGAATAAGTATCAGCATGCAATAACTTGTTCTTTTTGCTCCTGTTTAGTCTTATTGACGATTTTTACAACCGCCACCCAAAATACAGTTTTCATCAATTTTCCAAAACTTAACAATTGTTTGAAATTTCATTATACATACCAAAGTATAAATAACATTTAAAACAAGTTTGCTTAAATTCAATTTACGTTTCTAATCTAATTTTTAAGAAAATAGTTAAACTTGATTATGTACATCCCTTTACTCACTATAAAAATGCTTATTTAAAGTTATTGTTTTTTTTTGTTTTTTTATCCAAAATAGTTCAAATATTCATCACATGCATCACCCTGCCAGGCCAATTCAAAAGGAAACAAGACTTTTGCACGATTGTCCTCCCTTTTTAAAAACCTAACCGAAATGAAACACAAGGGAAACAACTTTGGAGACTGAAAAGAGTTTCTATTATTATTATCGTCATCGTAATAATAATAATAATAATAATAACAATGACAATAATTGATACCAGTTTTTATATTTTCATTATTGTTATTGCTAAACATTTTTACCAAGTGCCCTCCAAAACAAAGATAAAAAAAATTGCATGTAGATCAAAATGATGTATGTTACAAACAATTTCAAATAGGCCTATCTTTTTTATTATTAAGTAGGCCTATGTAGTTACCATCATTGAAAAGAGAGAGACAGAAAAACAAAAAAAAACAAAAAAATAACAAACAAACTATTAATTAAAATGGTATGAAAAGTTCTTCGATTGATTGTTCGTGACGAATGTTACGATTTTTTGAATAATTAAATTTTCGACGTTTTCCTTCATTGAATTATATAGCAAACACTGTGCCGTTTCATCACAAAAATCACAATAACTTTAGAACGACTCAGCCGAATGCAAAAAAAAAAAAAAAATCAAATATCAGTATAAAGGTCTTTGTTTAGCCATGATGATTAACTTACATTAAGACCTTCGTGAATCTCTCGGCCCTTGCATTAAAAATTAACTGAGATTCCTGTGTTGTTTAGCCCACTTTTTCAAAACATACTAAAAATACAGACTAGGTAAAGCCGCTCTTTCAAAACATATTAAAAACATATCAAAAATGGAGTAAGATGTATGGAATATTGAGCGTGTGACACCTCGCTCTCATCAACTCAGTGTGCAGACACGAAAATTGTTAGTGGAGTGTGGTCAGCTCGCTGGAGATCTCCGCGTTCCATTGAAATATTCGATTATATGAGTCAAACCGAGCTTGGTGAATGGTGCTATACAAGAACGAATAATTATAATAATATATTGTAAACATGAAAATGATAATAATAGCAACAATAATAATAATAATAATGATAATAAAGGCCTAATATTTTCAGACTTCAAAATTATTTCCCTTACCTTTAATTCGCAACTGACTGGGGAAAAAATTGACAGTCGTACAGTCTTGTATCTTAGATATTAACAACCTTTTCTGATACAAATGAACAATTTAAATAGCATATTGCTTTTATTGTTATCAAGAATAACTTGTATATGTAATTTTTTATCAAAATATTTGATGGATGTAACATTATTTTTTCATATTTTATAAAATTATTATATAATTATACATTGAATTTTTACTGGCTGAATTTAGTTATAATTTATATATATATATAAAATTTACCGTACGGATCGTGTTACTCTCAGTGCAAAAAAGCTACTTACTTGCGTATGCAAGTTAAAACGACTATTTTGTGTGGCGATGAAACTATTCATCGTTATTTAATTATTTGGCAATTGAACGAGTAACAATGTCTACCATACACGTACCATACGTACTTAAGTGTAATACAAATTTATATGGGGCCTAATGCGTGTAATAATAATAATAATAATTACAATATTTATATAGCCTAGCGCAAAATCTTGATAAAATCAAATCTAAGCACTGAAACAGACACACACACAGGCACGCACGCACACACACACACACACACACACACACACACACACACACCGTCTAATATCACTCATAGTGAAAAGACGTTAAATCAAAGAACGAACGAACGAACACACACACACACACACACACACACACACGCATGGCTATAAACGGGGAGAAAGAATAAAAGCAATGGAAAATTATAGAGCATATTATATACAATTATATATTACAATGTGATTCCCCTCCGAGTGGAGACAGGCTGCAGAGGGGTTGAGTGAGGTCAGGATTTTATGCAGAGGAGAAAAGGTGAGTTTTGAGAGCGGACTTGAAGGAGACAAAAGTAGGTTGCTGACGGACTGAGAGAGGAAGTTTGTTCCAGGAGAGTGGACCAGAAACAGAGAAGACTCGTGGACCATAGGTATTGAGCTTAGTGCGTGGAAAGCGAAAAGTCAGAGGATCGGAGACAGAGCGGAGGGTACGTGAGGGAACATAGATCTCAAGTAGGCTTGACAGGTAATCGGGGGCTGCGTTATTGAGGCTTTTGTAGCACATGGTGTCTAGTTTGTACTGTATGCGCTTTGAAACAGGGAGCCAGTGAAGTTGTGCCAGGAGAGGAGATAAAAATTATGTGGTCAGCTTTTTAGCAACCTTGGACCAATTTGTAGGCTAGGCCTACACGTATAGGTTAAAATTAACCCTTTGACTCCTACAGCCTGCCCACTGACATTCTGCAGAGAGTACAAAAGTTAATATCAACTTAATTGTAGGTCTACACCTATACCGGTCTTTCAAAACATACAAGTAGGTCTATCACAAACTACATAATGCATTCAGAGTGTGTGACAACACGCAAAAAAGGGGGGTCGCTGTTTTCTGTTTTGCATTCAAATGTGGGCTAAGCCAACCAGAAATGCTTCTCTATCGCCCAGTTATTACTTTTAATGGTGACTTAGGTTTGTTTATTTTATTTTATTTTTTTTTCATCTAGTACGCACAGCCAGATTCTGCGGACTATGACTTGACATACTGCAGTATTAGTTATAACAAATAAGACATTGTACAAATATGACAACACCGCAAACAAACACTGGGATATTTGCTGCTGGTTTTATTATTGTTGTTATTATTATTGTTATTATTCTTATTATTTTCTCTGAAGAGTGTGTGTGGTTCTTTTCTTAAGACAGGTTAGGTACACTCGTGCCTTTTTTGCTTTACTTTATTGTTCGTGTCTTTATCCACATATTCAAATGTCAGCTTGAGAGTGCGTGTACATATGATTGTACTGTCTTTGTGCGGTCTGTATACATGTCTGTGTGTGTTGTGTGTTTTGTGTGTGTGTGTGTGTGTGTGTGTGTGTGTGTGTGTGTGTGTATGTGTGTGTGTGTGTGTGTGTGTGTGTGTGTGTGTGTGTGTGTGTGTGTGTGTGTGTGTGTGTGTGTGTGTGTTTGTGTATTGATCATAAATGAACACACACACCTATCTGTATATTTGGATTGTATTTATATTTTAAATGTGCGTGTTCTACAAAAATGCAGTTTATATTTACATTGTGTGAATTCTTGCCTTACTTTGTGTGGCTGTGTCCCGGGGTTTGTCTCTCCCCACTCGACGCTCAGTTTGTAAACAAGGTAACTGATGATTGGGTCGGATGGGTTGTGCGACGCAGGGACAATCCCCCCCCCCCCCCAACCCCCATTGTTTGATGAACTGGTTACCGAGTGGTGTCAGGAGCATGGGGGGTAATTGTCTAGAAAGTTGTGAGGCATTGGTGCTCTGGGTCCCATCCGCATCCTCGGGGTGATTGTTGTCAACTAGATGTGTCAGAGACAGACAGACTTCACTACCTTTAACTCCTGCATCCTGTCCACCAGCATCCTGAAGTGCCAACCATACTAGAAAAGCAAAAACTTAATTAACCCTTTTGGTTTTCCTACGCTATCCACCAACTTCTTGCAGGGTGGCAGAGACAAAGGGTTAAGTTTTTGTCAGTTGGTGGCTAAAACTTTATGACATTTGAAACAGCTGAAACTCTCCCTACCCTCTGCCACACACACACACACACACACACACACACACACACACACACACACACACCTGAGACACACACACACACATATGCATAAAACATAAATTGTGAAAGAGAGAGAGAGAAAGAGAGAGAGAGAGAGAGCAAGAGAGAGAGAGAGAGAGACTGACAGACAGACAGACAGAGACAGAGAGAGAGAAGAGACGACAGACAGACAGTCACAAAGAGACACAGAGAGAGAGAGAGAGACAGACAGACAGACAGAGAACAGAGAAGAGAGAGAGAGACAGAGAGAAAGACAGAGAAAGACAGAATCAGAGACAGAAGAGAGAGAGACAGAGACAGAGACAGAGAGACAGACAAAGAGAGGAGAGAGGGGAGAAGAGAGGGGAGAGAGAGAGAGAGAGAGAGAGAGAGAGAGAGGAGAGAGAGAGAGAGAGAGAGAGAGAGGAGATATGCTGTTTCGCTGTTCCTCTCCACATTATACTTTATGATACCAAATGGCCAGCAATATAGATATCCGTAACAGTATTGATGTCACAAAAACTTATTTATTTTCCTAGCCACCTTCTTGTGTGAGGCACATAATGCCAAAATAAAACATGACGTATTATGATTTCTTTCTATCTGAGAAGACATGACATATTATCATTTATTTATATCCAAGAAGACATAACATGGTATTATTTATTTATATATATTATATATTATTTATATAAGCCCCGCACTGCGCGATCCTGTCGTGGTGGAAGTCTCCACCGACTTTGGCACAATCTGCCTCCTGCTGTGCCAGTCTGACACCACTTTTCGTCTTCTGCTTCTTCGTCTCCTCCATTGCCCCTGCACTCGACCTTGCTGCTGCAAACTTCGTCTCCTCCTCTGCCGTCTTCGCCTTCGCCTTCTGTCCCGCCGGTGCCGCCTTCGCCTTCTGTCCTGCCGGTGCCGCTTTCGTCTTCTGTCCCGCCGGCGCTTCCCTCATCTTCTGTCCCGCTGGTGCTGCCTTTGTCTTCTGTCCCACTGGTGCCGCCTTCGTCTTCTGTCCTGCGGGTGCCTCCATCGTCTTCTGTCCCGTCGTTGCTGCCTTCATCTTCTGCCCCGCTGGTGTCGCCTTCGTCTTCTGTCCCGTCGGTGCTGCCTTCGTCTCCACCTCGGCCGCCGCATTGTTATAAACTAAAACTATGCCTTTTTAACGCTCAGTCAACATGCACTGATGGCAAAGCCGATGTCATTGCTGACTTTATCGCAGATGAGCATGTTGACATTGCTTTTATCACCGAAACATGGCTTAACCCCCTTGTTCATGAACCTATACATGCGAATCTCACTCCGAGTGGTTACAGGCTTGCTTCTTTCCATCGCTCATCCTGAGGTGGTGGTATCGCCATCCTCTACAACGACTCACTCCATTCCCGCCTGTCTTTCTCGCAGTCTCTGCCTTTCTCCCATCCTTCTTTCGAGCACGTTGAAGTATCCTTCCAATCCACCCCTCACCCCATCACCTTCTTCTGTGTCTATCGACCTCCACCTAGCTCTGCCAACAAGCTCACCACATCCATGTTTCTCTCTGACTTTGACCAACTACTTGACTACTACTGCCTCTTACCTGGAAATCTCATCATTCTAGGTGACATCAATGTCCACTATGACAACACTCACCGTTATGACACAAGACATATCATCAACTCTCTGTCCAATCACAATATGACTCAACACATTTCTGAACCAACCCATCAAAAAGATCACATTCTTGACTGGATCATTTCTCGTGATCACCACAATTCCGCTACTGACAGCTGCTTAGTTCTTTCTACCCGTCTAACTTCAGCCCTTCCATCCTACCACTCTGCAATTTTCTGATCTCTTGACATTCCTCCTCCTTCCCGTACCATGCGCACAGTGACTCGACGCAATCTCAAATCTATCGACCTCTCCACATTTTCATCTGATAAATAATAATAATAATTACAATATTTATTTAATAATTACAATATTTATATAGCGCAAAATCTTGATAAAATCAAATCTAAGCGCTGAAGCAGACACACACGCAAGCACGCACGCACGCACGCACGCACACACACGCACGCACCACACACACACACACACACACACACACACACACACACACACACACACACACACACACACACACACACACGCATGGCTATAAATGGGGAGAAAGAATAAAAGCAATAAAAGCAAGAATAAAAGCAATGGAAAATTATAGAGAGCATAGCATATACAATTATATATTATAACCATGTGATTCCCCTCCGAGCGGAGACAGGCTGCAGAGGTTGGGGGGTGGGGGGTGGGGTGGGGGTGGGGGGATGAGTGAGGTTAGGATTTTATGCGGAGGAGAAAAGGTGAGTTTTGAGAGCGGACTTGAAGGAGACAAAAGTAGGTTGCTGACGGACTGAGAGAGGAAGTTTGTTCCAGGAAAGTGGACCAGAAACAGAGAAGGCTCGTGGACCATAGGTATTGAGCTTAGTGCGTGGAAGGCGAAAAGTCAGAGGATCGGAGGCAGAGCGGAGGGTACGTGAGGGAACATAGATTTACGAAAAGAGGGTAGAGGATAGCTTCTGTCTTGTCATCTTGAGAACGAAAAGATTTACCTCTCCCAACAAAACACACAAATGAAGAACTCCCATCTGTATTCTCCAACTATTTCACCACCAAAATACAAACTCTTCGTGACAGGCTTGACAGGACACCTTGTCAACCATGCCCACCTGACCCTTCCTTCTCTGGCACACCTCTTACTACTTTTACCCCAGTCTCAGAAGAAGAAATTCTCAACACAATCAGATCCATGTCGTTCAAAACCTGCGAACTGGATCCTCTTCCAGGTTCTCTCTACGCCGACTGTCTCTCTACGCTCCTTCCATTCATCACTGACATCATCAACACTTCTCTCCAAACTGGAACTGTCCCAGATTCTTTCAAGTCTGCTATTGTTCACCCTCTCCTCAAGAAATACAATTTAGACCCAAATGAACTGAAAAATTACCGGCCTATCTCTAATCTCTCTTTCTTGTCAAAACTGCTTGAAAAAGTTGTCCTCAACCAACTGAACTCTCACCTGTCTGTCAACAATCTCCTCAATCCTTTCCAGTTAGCCTACCGCCAGTGCCATAGCACTGAAACTGCCTTGCTACACATTCTCAACAATCTCCTCCTTGCAACTGATACTGGCAAAGTCTCTCTCCTCACACTCCTTGATCTGTCTGCAGCCTTTGATACCATTCATCATGGTATTCTCCTTTCTAGACTTCATCATACTTTTGGCATCTCTGACATTGCTCTCTCCTGGTTCACTTCATATCTATCAAACAGAAAACAAACTGTTCTCATCAATGGCACTTACTCTCAACCTGCATACCTGACCTGTGGTGTTCCACAAGGATCTGTCCTTGGCCCTGTTCTTTTCACTCTTTACACCTCCCCCCTGTCCACCATCATCAACTCCCACTCTATAAAACACCACTTCTATGCTGATGACACCCAACTTCAAGACAGTGACTCACCTGACAATATACAGCGCCTGTTGACTCGCACCACTGAGTGTTACTCGGACATTAAAAATTGGATGACATACAACAAACTTCAGTTAAATGATGACAAGACAGAAGCTATCCTCATTGGCACCCGTCAGAAACTTTCTCAGCTGCCTCCTCTTTCTCTCCCATTATGTAACACATCAGTCCCAATTTCTGATTCAGCTAAAAACCTTGGTGTCTGCATTGACTCTACCCTCTCCATGAACAACTTTGTTTCTCAAACTGCCAGATCTTGCTACTATCACCTCCATCGTATAAGCCAGATCAGGAAGTATCTCTCTGTCGAAACAACTGCAAAACTCGTTCTCTCCTTCATAATGTCTCGCATTGACTATTGCAATTCACTCCTGTCCGGTCTTCCTGCCTCCACCATTCACATCCTACAGCGCATTCAAAACAATGCTGCATGCCTTGTACTCAAAGAAAAAAGCTGACCACATATCTCCTCTCCTGGCACAACTTCACTGGCTCCATGTATCAAAGCGCATACAGTACAAACTAGACACCATGTGCTACAAAAGCCTCAATAACGCAGCCCCCGATTACCTGTCAAGCCTACTTGAGATCTATGTTCCCTCACGTACCCTCCGCTCTGCCTCCGATCCTTTCGCTTTCCACGCACTAAGCTCAATACCTATGGTCCACGAGTCTTCTCTGTTTCTGGTCCGCTCTCCTGGAACAAACTTCCTCTCTCAGTCCATCAGCAACCTACTTTTGTCTCCTTCAAGTCCGCTCTCAAAACTCACCTTTTCTCCTCTGCATAAAATCCTGACCTCACTCAATCTCCTCTGCAGCCTGCCTCCACTCGGAGGGGAATCACATTGTAATATATAATTGTATATAATATGCTCTCTATAATTTTCCATTGCTTTTATTCTTTCTCCCCATTTATAGCCGCTGTGTGTGTGTGTGTGTGTGTGTGTGTGTGTGTGTGTGGTGTGTGTGTGTGTGGTGCGCGTGCGTCGCGTGCGTGTGTGTGCGCGCTTGATTGTGTTTGTTCAGCGCTTAGATTTGATTTTACTAAATTGGTAACATAGTATGTGTTATTTATATGGAAGACAAAATAGTATTTGATTTTTTAATCTGGAAGACATAATATATTGTATTATTGATTATATTATCTGATGAAGACATAACAAGTATTGTTTATTTGTATCCGTGAAGACATAACATACTATTATGTATTTTGTATCTGTGAAGACATAACATAGTATTATTTATTTGTATCCATGAAGACATAACATAGTATTATTATTTGTATCCAAGAAGACTAACATAGGTATTATTTATTTGTATCCATGAAGACATAACATGTATTATTTATTTGTATCCATGAAGACATAACATAGTATTATTATTTGATATCCAAATGAAGACATAACATGGTATTATTTATTTGTATCCAGAAGATCTAACATGGTATCATATTTTTTGTATCCAAAAGACATAACATGAGTATCATTTTTTGTATCCGTGAAGACAACATGGTATCATTTTGCATTAAGAAGACATAACATATATCATTTTTTTGTATCCGAAAGATGAACATGTATAATTCTTCTTGTATCGAAAAGACATAACATAGTATCATTTCTTTGTATCCGTGAAGACAACATGGTATCATTTCTGTTTATCTGAGAAGACATAACATAGTATCATTTCTTCGTATCTGGAAAGATGCAACATAGTATAATTTCTTTGTATCAGAAAAGACATAACATAGCATCATAAATTTGTATCCAAGAAGACATAGCATAGTATCATTTCTTTGTATCCGTGAAGACAACATGGTATCATTTCTGTTTATCTGAGAAGACATAACATAGTATCATTTCTTCGTATCTGGAAAGATGCAACATAGTATAATTTCTTTGTATCAGAAAAGACATAACATAGCATCATAAATTTGTATCCAAGAAGACATAGCATAGTATCATTTCTTTGTATCCGTGAAGACAACATAGTATCATTTCTGTTTATCTGAGAAGACATAACATAGTATCATTTCTTCGTATCTGGAAAGATGCAACATAGTATAATTTCTTTGTATCAGAAAAGACATAACATAGCATCATAAATTTGTATCCAAGAAGACATAGCATAGTATCATTTCTTTGTATCCGTGAAGACAACATGGTATCATTTCTGTTTATCTGAGAAGACATAACATAGTATCATTTCTTCGTATCTGGAAAGATGCAGCATAGTATAATTTCTTTGTATCAGAAAAGACATAACATAGTATCATTTCTTTGTATCCAAGAAGACGTAACACAGTATCATTTCTTTGTATCCAAGAGGACATAACACAGTATCATTTCTTTGTATCCAAGAAGACATAACATAGATAACTTATGCATAGCAATGCAAAAATTCATACATTCCACTTTATATATTTTTATGTACAATCTTTCTGTGGACAGCAAAGAAAACAAACAAGACAGTCTTGATGGAAGCAGACACAAGAAGATCATTGATAAGGAAGATTGGGAAAAGACAAGCAACATTTATAGCCCATTTTATGAGGAAAGGGGAATTAGAGCACCTGGTCACAACAGGAAAGCTGGAGGGAAAGAGAGCACCAGGTAGATCCAGTGAGAAAATATTGGACGGAATTGCAGGGTGGCTGAGGACAGAGAGGATGGAAGATGTACTTGCGGCGACAACGGCTAGATGCATATGGAGGGCCATGATCACCAACCCATACGGCAGAGCACATGATGAGGAGGAGGAAGAGGATGCCTAGTCCATAGGGTTTTGTGCAGGCTCTGGAAGTATTTCAGATAATTGCTGGCAGATTTGGGTGGAGTGCATATGGAGTTGTCTGAGCACGGTGAAGCCCTCTTGGAAGAAAATTATTAAACAGCGACCACCGTTTCCAATGTTGTCACACTCTTAATAATGCCCGATGTATTTTTGACAGGCCTACTTTAGATTTTGAAAGATTGTCTAAGGCATTGGCTTACTATTCAGCTGATATTAATTTTGACCTATACCAATTTATGCAAGGTTGCCAACTGCATAATTAATTTGTTTCGTGAATTAATTTAGTCATTTCTTTAACTCCACAATCATATAACGATGCATTTCATGGCCACTCAAACTTTTTATCCTTCAACTTGTGATGTTCATTTTTAAACACAAAGTTTTTATACGTACATATATACATAAATATCATGGCTAAATTAGGAATGTTAAAAATTCAATGTATAATTTCTTATTACTTCTATAAAAGAAATTTTTTTTTAAAAACACCTTTTACTAAAAATACAGTTATACACGTAAGCTATTCTTGATCGTAATGGAAGCAATATGCTACATAAATTGTTTTATTTACATGAAAACAAATTGTGTGAAAGTAGATCAGGAAAAAAAAGACTCCTCAGTCCGAAGGCAGTGAAAGGTAAGGGGAATAATTTTGAGTCTGAAAAATATTAGGCCTTTATCATTATTATTATCATTATTCGTTCTTGTATTGCACTATTCTCCGAGCTCAGGTCGATTCACAGTGCATTTCACATAATCGAACATTTCATTTGAGCGCGGAGATCTCCAGCTTGTTAGGCGGAGTGACCACACTCCACTATCATAATTTTTATTTATTATCTGCAGACTGTGTTCACCCGTAGAAGCCCCCAATTCGATGAAAATGAGAGCGTGGTGTCACACTCTCAATGTTCCATACATTTTGCTCTATTTATAATACGGTTTGAAAGAATGACTTTCACTAGTATGCATTTATTTCTATGTTTTTATAGAAAAGTGGGTTTCGAATGGGCTGTGTGCAGATCGGCATGTGATCACGAGTTGCTGCCCTTGGCTACCGTGTGCGACGGCCGTTGGTAAGGATACCACAATGCAAACTCAAACATTGTGACGATCGTCGGCATTATTTAAAATTATACAGAAAGGCTCAATCAAAGACGAAAAAAAGATCATCATCATCATCATCAACTGCCTTGCCACATGGCGTTGGCGATCATGGCCTTCCATCTTTTTCTATCCCTTGTTGCCGCAAGCACCTCTTCCACCCTCTCTGTCTTCAGCCACTCTGCAAGTCCGCCCAATATTTTCTCCCTGGGTCTTCATGGTGCTCTCTTTCCCTCCACCTTTCCTGTGAAAAAAAAAAAGATACTACTGGAAACTTATGGATATGACGGAGTTGATCCGTATGAAATTGTTAAACAATCATGATCTTAGCACCTGAGCGATCTTCCTGCTGTAGGCTAACTTAAGTGGGCCTAGATCTATATCAACATCATGAATTACTTTGCTTCCCCCCACACGATATCATTTGCAATGGTTGTTTTCTGCTAACTTTAAGTAGGCCTAGATCTATATCAACATCATGAATTACTTTACTTCCCCGCACACGATATCATTTGCAATGGTTGTCTTCTGACACTCTCTCCTATACTCTTATCTGTTGATAATAATTTCATCTTGGTTGTAAGATTTCACGTACTCCTGTGACGAACTGATTTCCCGATGCCCAGGGTAAATGTGCACCAACATTGCATGTCGTGCTTGCCGCACAAACGCAAACACACACACACACAAATGCCACTAAATACACACACAAATAAATCACACACACACACACACACACACACAAACACACACTCAGAGATACACACACACTCACGGACAAATAAATCACACACACACACACGGACAAACAAATACCATTACAACACAGCACACACACACACACACAACACACACAACACACACACACACACACACACACACCAAAACACACACACACACACACACATGCACACACACACACACACTCACACGGACAAATAAATCACACACACACACACACACACACACACACACACACACACACACACACACACACTCACATACACTGAGACATAAAAAGACACTCACACACAAAAAAACAAATGCAACTAAAAACACACAAATAAATCACACACACACACATACACACACACGGACAAATAAATCACACACACAACACACACACAATCAGACAAATAAATACCACTACAAGTACACACACACACATACACACACACGGCCGTGCACGTACACACACACTCACACATGGACACATAAATCACACACACACACACACACACACACACCACACATATCCACACACACACATACACACACTGACACATAAATAACACACACACAAGAAGAAATAATACACACACACACACAGACACACACACATAGAC
The DNA here is from genome assembly GCA_030674185.1 of Monoplex corrugatus. Taxonomy (NCBI): domain Eukaryota; kingdom Metazoa; phylum Mollusca; class Gastropoda; order Littorinimorpha; family Ranellidae; genus Monoplex; species Monoplex corrugatus. The sequence goes on along the minus strand of JAPXFY010000032.1, from coordinate 12,244,954 downwards.
TCACACACACACACACACAAACACAAACGCATGCATGCACACACATACACACACACAAACAAGTAATATAACACACACGCACACGCGCGCGCACACACACACACACACAAAATATCACATACAGAGACACACACACATGAACAAACAAATCACACAAGCATGCACACACACTCATGCACGCACACATGAGACAAACGTATACACACACACACACACATACACACACACACACACACATTGACACATACAGAGACACACACACACACTGACACACACACACACATACAGAGACACACAAACACACACACACACACACATACAACAAACTCACACACACACACACACACACACATAAACACACCCACACACAGACATACACACGCACAGACCTCCCCCCCCCCCACACACACACATGTGGCAGAGTTTCCATCATGTGAAAAGACGTTAAATCAAGCAAACGAACGAACGAACACACACCACACACACACACACACACAAACACACACACACACAACAAACTTACACACACACACACACACACACCACACACATAAACACAGAAACACACCCACACACAGTCATACACACGCACAGACCCCCCCCCCCCCCACACACACACACACATGTGGCAGAGTTTCCATCATGTGAAAAGACGTTAAATCAAGCAACGAACGAACGAACACACACACACACACACACACACACACACACACACACACACACACACACACACACACACACACACACACAACACACACACACACTAAACACAGAAACACACCCACACACAGTCATACACACGCACAGACCCCCCCCCCACAACACACCATGTGCAGAGTTTCCATCATGTGAAAAGACGTTAAATCAAGCAACGAACGAACAACAACACAACACACACACACAAACACCACACACACACACAACACACACACAAACACACACACACACACACACACACACACACATTCATAGAATGTCATCTATTACGCCCGTTCGTAGCATTACTGGAAAAACCCAGGGCACAGATACACTATATTTAATACTGAATCGTGGACAGTGGACGTGCGCCAATATTGAATGTCATGCTTCCTGTTTGAGTTTGGATGGAAACTCTGCAACATGTTTCAGTATCCAATTGAACGGTCTGACAAAATATAGAGTTTTTTGCAGCACCTGTTATGTCTGGTTGAAAATGATTTATTCAAAAGCTGACAACGTTCAGCAAATGTTTTTGTTGAAGAAGATATCAAGACCAAATCAAATAAAACAAAATACCACAATACACAAAAGTATAACAACACACACAACATACGCACACACAACAACACAACAACACCACAACACACACAAACACACACCACACACACACACACACACACACACACACACACACACCACACACACAACACCAACACAACAACACACACACACACAAACACACACCATACACACACACACACACAAAACACACATACACGCACACACAGAGACACAGACACACGCACACAACATACACACACACAGAACCCACACACACATACACACAGACCCACAAACGCACAGACACACACATACATGAACCACAAAACATCACATACACACACACGCACGCATACAAAATATCATACACATACAAACACACACAAGCGCACGCGCTCACACACAAGATATCACTATTACACACACATACATACACACACACACACACACACACTCACTTACACAAATCGCATACACACACATACATACACAAACACACACAGATACACACACACCACACAATGACACACACACATACACTCACACACACACACATACCACAAACACACACACCACCCACGCACACACACCACACACACCCACACACATTCACTTAGTAAAAAAATTAGGATGTCGTCTATTACGCCAGTCTCTTAGCGTTACTGGAAAAAGCACAGGGCACAGAATAGTTTGCTCATGATCTGATCTGCAGTATCAACTCCCCCCATGTTGGAAATGTAGTCAACAATGCAGGTTGGTTTCCAGATTGGCTGCCCATCATTGCTGACTTTGTCCAGTTTTACCTCCCGAGGCAGGTGGCATGTGGAAAGCATGTGAACACTCTCTTGTCGTGGTGTTTCACAGCTAAGAGGTGATCATTCTGCCTGTAGATGCTCTGCCCCTGGGTCAACCTGATGTTGCCAGCAGCTCTCGCCTGTTTTCTAAAAGCAGCTGGCATACCATGTCTTGTGACGCGCATTGTACCACAAGCATATGTGTTCAGGGCATACAGTTCATTGAACAACTCAGGGCTTGTGTAATAGTTGTCCATGAAAACCCTGTGACCTTTGTCCAGCAAACCACAATAGGTGAGTAGATTGAGGACAACCTTGGTGGTAGTGGTTAGTTCTTGGTTTATTGCCAGGACATCCGTGTAGTTTGTTGTTGGTACTCGACCCTGGTAAACTTCTATGCCAAGAACATAACCAGATTTGGCCTCACAAACTGCATACCTTTTGATGCCAAATTTAGTGGGCTTGGCAGGATTGTACACTCTAAACCTAAGTCTACGTTTCCATGGGCAAAGTCCTTCATCAAATCTAAGGTCTCTCTCTGGCATGTAGATGTCTGTAAACCTTTTACTGAGATGTGATAAAAATGGCCTAACTTTGTACAATGGATCTTGTTGATCTGCTGTGGTGTTATCTACGAGGTGAAAGTTGCTGAAAATTGCTTCAATTTCAAACCTATTCAGTGTCATGTTTTTTTTTGCAAAGAAAGGTGTTGCAGTCACATCATCCTGACTCCAGTATTCATTGATGGTTGGTTTGGTCACCAGACCAGTAGTGATGACGTGGGACAGGAACACCGTCATCTGTGCAGCAGTCACCTGGGTCCAAGGATGCAACCTGAAAATATCACAAATATTTTATTTGCTGCAAAGAGGCAAATTTGAATTCTCTCTCTCTCTTACCCTCTCTCTCTTTTTTCTCTCTCACACACACAAAACACACACATACACAAACACATACACACACACACACTCCATAGTACATGTTCACCTGCTGTGGCCACGCTCCCCCCCCCCCTGATCTCCTGTGTGTGTGTGTGTGTGTTGTGTGTGTGTGTGTGTGCGTGTGTGTGTGTGTGTGTGTGTGTGTGTGTGTATACACACCAATGTAATGATAATAACTTATGCCATCTCCACCTTACTTCTTTCTATTTATAAAACACTGACACAACCTGAATAAAAAGAAAATTTAAAAAAGAACTATGAGAGCAAGGCTGCACAGAGGACAGCTGAGGAGATACGGAGAGAGAGAGAGAGAGGAATGGGATGATTCAAACATGATGCAAACTCACCTTGACTGAGGTTTGAGGTCGCCAGCTTCAATCTTTCTTTGAGCATAGATG
>JAPXFY010000032.1:12219061-12221561 GCA_030674185.1 Monoplex corrugatus | reverse complement strand
CAGCCAATGGGCTGAAAGGAAAACTAGAGTGCCCGGAGATAAAACGCTTAGTCACACGCGGCTGGGCCTGTATTGTGAAACGATAATTCAAACATAAAAAAAATGACCAGTCGCCGTGGTGTAGTGGTTAGCGCAACGGACTACCGACTGGAAGGCTGTGGGTTCGAATCCTTATCAGTCCCTTCAAAAATCATTGTGGGATTTTTCGGCTCTAACTGGCTCCTACCCAGAGTTGGGCGTGTAATGGGCTCATTAAAAAGACTGGGACCACACTGTCAAGTCTCATCCACTTCACGGATGCGTCATTGAGGGTGTTGTTCGAATCTTCTGACCAGCACCGCAAGTGTCTGTATCTCTCGGGCCTGGTTGACGCCAGGATATATTATGATAGTAAGTGTAGAATACAGCCCTGTCACACAATCTCAGTCCTAGAAGGAATTCAATAGCTTCATGATTATCATCCTCATCGACATCATCCTCATCGACATCATCGTCATCACATTATAAAAACCGTTCCAGCTTCTGTGGCCATTAAGTTGGCGTAGAAAACGGGACGAAAAAAGAAAAAAAAAAAAGGTAAGCACAAAGGTAACCTCCCCGAGTGCAATGATCTTAAAAAGGAAATAAATGAAGCCATATATATGCAGCCGCAAAGCCAAGACCTCACTGAGCTGGGAAAATGGTGATAATGTGGTCTACTTCAATAGGATAAGTTATGGAGAGGGGGAATGAAAGTATTGCTAATTAGCATTGAGGTAAAATATACAAGGGCACGTTGAAAGAAGATTGTATGCATAAATTCATCCTAGCAACATAAACATTAAATATACGTGAAGGACAATGAAGTTGATATCTATACATTCGAGCGAATACACACGTACACACATACACGCCAGGGTAAAAGTACATGCAGAAAGAGCCATGTACGGATAAAAGTACACAAAGTGACATCATACTTAATTCTGTTGAGGAAATCTTTATGGTTTGTCATTGAGATTGTGTGGCTTTAAGATTGAGGCAGCTGAGATGTGGTTTCTAAAAAGAATGTTGAGAGTTCCATGGACTGCAAAGAAAACAAACGAGACAGTCTTGATGGAGGCAGACACAAGTAGATCACTCATAAGGAAGATTAGGAAAAGACAAGCAACATGTATAGGCCATTTTATGAGGAAGGGGGATTTGGAGCACCTGGTCACAACGGGAAAGCTGGAGGGAAAGAGGGCACCAGGTAGACCCAGGGAGAAAATGCTGGACGGACTTGCAGAATGGCTGTGGACGAGGAGGGTGGGGAAGATGCTAGGGACAACGAGAGATAGAGGCAGATGGAAGTCCATGATCGCCAACGTCATGCGGCAGGGCACCTGATGATGATGATGACTATGTGGCTTGCGTGTTCCAACTTTATCTATGACATGGGATTCTCTGTCTTTCCTGTTTATGGTGCTGTTACTGTATAGAAGCCACAGACCTTTCACCCGGATGTCGTTGATGGAGTAGTCTGATTGGTTGAAATTATTTGAGATAGTTTTATCTCTTTGATGTCGGATATCAGTCAAGTGTTCTTTGAAACCTGTATCAAGAGCACGTCCAGTTTCACCAATGCACAGTTGAAAACATATAGAGCAGCTGACCACGTCGACAATTTTGAAGGTTTGACAGCTGAGATGTTTTGTTAGTTTTGTGTGAGATTTAGGGCCTCTGACAGTAGTGGTGGAGCACACGAAAGGACATGTCCTGCATTTAGGTTTGTTACATGGAGGGGTTCCTGGAGGTTGGCTGACTGGTCTATTTTCGTGTTTTTCTGGTTCTTATTTTTAAATGTCTGTCTGTCTATCTGTCTGTCTGTCTCTCTGTCTCTCGAAGTTTCTCTGTCTGTCTGTTTGTCTGCCTGTATCTCTCTCTGTCTCTCTCTGTGTCTCTCTTTCTCTCTCCCCACAAACACGCACACACAGACACAGACACAGACACAGACACACACACACACACACACATACATACACGCGCGTGCGTCCACATAACCGCACGCACGCGCTCACACACACACACGCACGCACGCACGCACGCGCGCACGCACGCACGCGCGCCCACATACACGCGTGCACATGCTCACACACACACACAGACACACACATACACAAACGCCACACCTCACCCAATCACCCACCCCCTCACACACAACACACATCCAACCACCACCACCATCCCCCCACACAGACATAGACACACCCACACACCACACACCCACACACCCAACCACCACCACCATCCCCCACATACACACCCACACCCACCCACCCACTCACACACACACACCACACACACACACCACGCACACACACACACAGACACAGACCACACACACACACACACCCACACACCCAACCACCACCACCATCCCCCCACACACAGACACACTCACACCCACCCACACATACCACACATCCACACACACACACACACAGACGCACACACACACCACACACCCAACCAACACCACCAT
>JAPXFY010000032.1:12209061-12214061 GCA_030674185.1 Monoplex corrugatus | reverse complement strand
CCAAACCCAACCCAACCCAACCCAACCCAACCAACCAACCCAACCCAACCAACCCAACCAACCCAACCCAACCCAACACCAAACCCAACCAAACCCAACCAAACCCAACCAACCCAACCAACCCAAACCCAAACCCAAAACCAAACCAAACCAAACCAAACCAAAACCAAAACCAAACCAAACCAAAACCAAACCAAACCAAACCAAACCAAACCAAACCAAACCAAACCAACCCAACCCAACCAAACCCAAACCCAAACCAACCCAACCCAAACCAAACCAAACCCAACCCAACCCAACCCAACCCAACCCAAACCCAAACCAAACCAAACCAAAACCCAAACCAAACCAAACCCAACCCAACAACCAACCAAACCACCAAACCCAAACCCAACCAAACCCCAAACCAACCCAACCCAAACCAACCCAAACCCAAACCAAACCAAACCAAACCAAACCAAACCAAACCAAACCAAACCCAAACCAAACCACAACCAAACCAAACCAAACCAAACCAAACCCAAACCAAACCAAACCAAACCAAACCAAACCAAACCAAACTATGTCCTTTTGTTTCTATCACATATCGCAGGGCACATGTGGGCGTCAGCGCATATGGAATTCATTCCCGGCGCGGACATATTTTCTTAGAGAACTTGAAACTGAACTTGTGATTCAACAATCTGTGATCAATTTCAAGAGGACTTAATTCATTCATTTCCCGTTTCACTTTGTCGTTATGAATCTGAAGTTGGCAAACCCGGAGTTATGGCACAATTGGAGTTATTTCAAGAAGGATTCACAGCGCTCGGAAAATTCCATACGCGCTTCACCCAAATCCGCCAGCAATTATCTGGTTATGATTATTGTTGTTTAAAGCCCAGCCGACTGCGTAGAAGCATATCAGGGCTAAAACCGCTTCCAAAAACATACAAAACTTCAACAGGAAAAAAAGAAAAAAAGGAAAGAAAATTAAGTTCACATATCGATGCATTCGCGCACATAATCTAAGAGATGCCCCTGACGTTGACCACTCCGTCCAATTTATCGCACAGGGGATTTAAAAAAACAACCTGAATACAAATTTAAGCATAGCTAAGGACACCAATATATTATATACATACAAATATATATATATATATATATATATATATATATATATATATATATTTATATAAAACGGGCATAAATTACCTGAAATTGCTTCCGCATATCTCACCTCCCTAGAGCCAAAAATGCACTTAATGCATGTACCCAATTATCAATCCTAAGAAGAAGTAGCCTAATAAGACTTTATCGAACACATACAGGCGAATGGACCAATAAGGCAGAAAATAATTGGAAGAAATGTCAGAAAGCAAAGGAGGAAGAAAGAAAGAAAGAGAGTGACAGAAAAGAGGAAATTGATAGCACGTGATTTCCAGAAGGTGGGGGATACTATTTATACTGAAAGAACTTCCGGCATCCCACGGAAGGCGGCAATCATCTGACCGGATTTCCTGAGCCTGCACAAAACCCTATGCGCTGGCAAGGTCTTGAAACGGGGAAAGGGGAGAAGGGACTTTTTTTTTTTTAAAAGGATCATTGCACTCAGGGAGGTTACCTTTGTGCTCACCTTTTTTTTTTCTTTTTTTTCTTTTTTTTTTTCCGTCCCATTTTCTACACCAGTTTAACAGCCACAGAAGTTGAAACAATTTTTATTATGCGATGATGATGATGATGATGATGATGATGTCGATGTGGATGATAATCATGATGCTACGGAGTTCCATCTAGAACTGAGATTGCGTGACAGGTAGAGATGGGAGGCACCCGATGTTCCCCCAGGTCTATGTTCCCCCCAGGTCTATGTTCCCCCAGGTCTATGTTCCCCCAGGTATAACATGTTATGTCATATGTCATGTCATGTCATGTGTCATGTCATGTCATATGACATGGCAAATGACATTTCTGTCCTGGGGGAACATCAGAACAGAACTTCGAAATTTCTAGAAATCTGCCATGACATGACATATGACATGACATATGACATGACATACGACATGGCATATGCCATGACATATGGCATGACATGTGACATGACACGTGACAAGACACGTGTGGCATGACATGTGAAATGACATATGGCATGACATACGACCTGACATATATGACATATGGCATGACATGACATGACACATGGTATGACTGGAGGAACATAGACCTGGGGGAACATAGACCTGGGGGAACATAGACCTGGGGGAACATAGACATGCTCCCGTAGAGATACAGACACCTGCGGTGTTGGTCAGAAGGTTTGAACAACACCCTCAATGACGCATCCGTGAAGTGGATGAGACTCGACTGTGTGGTCCCAGTCTTCCCAATGAGCCCACAGGACGCCCAACTCTGGGTAGGAGCCAGTTAGAGTCGAAAAATCCCACAACGATTTTTGAAGGTACTGATGGGGATTCGAACCCACATCCTTCCAGTCGGTAGTCCGTTGCGTTAACCACTACAGCACTGCGGCTGGTGGGAGAAGGGACCCATCAAACACTAAAGCTGACACCACCAGAACGATGGAAACATTAACCCTTTGACTCACGCACCCTGTGCACCGGCATCCTGCATTGTCAACCATACAAACAAAGCAAAAAGCTTTCTGCAGGAAGCTGGTGGAAAGGGTGAGGGAATCAAAGGGTTAATTTTTTGCAGTTGGTGGTTTGTGTGGGGAGTGGAAAGGGTTAATTAAGATGGGGCAGTGAACGGATACGTCTCGATACGTCCCAGTTTCGATACGTCCCAGGTTCGATACATCGTAGGTTCGATACGTCCGTCAGGTTCGATACGTCCCAGGTTCGATACGTCCACGTTCGATACGTCCCACGTGGTTCGATACGTCCCTGGTTCGGTACGTCCGAGGTGCAAAACGTCTCTTTCTTGCGTGGTGTGTCAGGTATTTTTATCCCGCGACTCGGGTGCGTGTATGTGTGAAAAAAGAAAAAAAAAAGAAGAGAGAGAGAGAGAGAAGACAGACAGACAGACGACGAGAGACAGAGAGAGAGAGACAGAGACAGAGACAGAGAGACAACAGACAGACAGAGACAGAGAGAGAGAAAGAGACAGAGAGAGAAGACAGACAGACAGACAGAATAGACAGAAGACAGACAGACAGACAGAGAACAAAAGAGAGAAAGAGAGAGAGAGACAGACAGATAGACAGATAGGCAGACAGACAGACAGAGACGACAGAGAGAGAGAGAGAGAGAGGAGAGAGAGAGAGAGATAGAGAGAGACAGACAGACAGAGCAGAGAGAGAGAAGAGAGAGAGAGAGAGAGAGAGAGAGAGAGAGAGAGAGAGAGAGAGAGAAAGACAGAGAGACAGAGAGAGAGATAGAGATAGAGGGATGAACACAGAAAGAATGCTCATGTTCTTCATCTTTCAGCACTGACCATCTGCCGTGTAATGCCTACCACAGTCTGTGCCCATGTTCCCACACAATGTTTCCCCCGAGTCTGTGTTCCCTGAATTCGTACCCAGTGACATACCAATATATATATATATATTTGATTTGATGTTGTGTGTGTGTGTTGTATTGTGTGTGTGTGTGTGTGTGTTTGTGTGTGTGTGTGTTGTGTGTGTGTTTGTGTGTGTTTGTGTGTGTTGTGTGTGTTGTGTGTTGTGTGTGTGTGTGTGTGGTGCTGCATGTGTGTTGTGTGTGTGTGTGTGTGGTGTGTGTGTGTGAGCATCGATGTGAGTTGACTGGTTGGATCGTGTATGTGTGTGTGTGTGTGTTGTGTGTGTGTGTGTGTGTGTGTGTGTGTGTGTGTGTGTGTGTGTGTGTGTGTGTGTGTGTGTGTGTGTGTGTGTGTGTTGTGATGTGTGTGTGTGTGTGTGTGTTGTGTGTATGTGTGTGTGTGTGTGTGTGTGTGTGATGTATGTGTGTGTGTAAGTGTGGTGTGTGTGTGAGTTGTATGTAGTGTGTGTGTGTATGTGTGTAGTGTGTGTGTGTGTATGTATGTGTGTGTACGTGTGTGTTTTTGTGTCTGTGTGCGTGTTTTGTGTGTGTATTGTGTGTGTATGTGTGTGTGTGTGAGTGAGTGAGTGTGTGTGTGTGTGTGTGTGTGTGTGTGTGTGTGTGTGTGTGTGTGTGTGTGTGTGTGTGACGCATCGAACCTGGGATGTATCGAACGTGGGACATATAAACATGGATGTATCGAACATGGGACAGATAGAACTGGGACAGATCGAACTGGACATATAGAACTAGGACAGATCGAACTGGGACAGATCGAACCTGGACAGATCGAACCTGGGACAGATCGAACCTGGGACAGATAGAACCTGGGGCGTTTCGAACCTGGGACATATAGAACCTGGGACATATAGAACCTGGGACATATAGAACCTGGGACATATAGAACCTAGGGACATATAGAACTGGACATATAGAACCTGGGACATATAGAACCTGGGACATATAGAACCTAGGACATATAGAACTAGGACTATAGAACCTGGGACATATGAACCTGGGACATATAGAACCTGGGACATATAGAACCTGGGACATATAGAACCTGGGACAATAAACCTGGGACATATAGAACTGGGACATATAGACTGGACAGATCGAACCTGGGACATATAGAACTGACTATAGAACCTGGACAGATCGAACTGAGACAGATCGACTAGGACTAAGAACCTAGGACATATAGAACCTAGGACATATAGAACCTGGGACATATAGAACCTAGGACAGATCGAACCTTAGACGTATCGAAACATCCCCGCAGCGAACAGGTCTGTTTTTTGTTTTTGTTTTTGTTTTTTAATGTCGCGGGCTGGATTTGAACTCAAGATGTCAGATCTTTTGTGTCCGTGGCTTCCCCCCCCCCCCACCCCCACAACAAAGCCGCGTCAAACCCGGATATAGTAGGCCTAACCAATGGTTTTGGTGCGTAGTGGTCTTAAAACGGGGATTCCCCTTTCGCCGCTACTGGGCGCGAGAATACAG
>JAPXFY010000032.1:12189061-12199061 GCA_030674185.1 Monoplex corrugatus | reverse complement strand
GGACGACGATTTACAAACCCATACAGGGATTAGCGTATCCTTCCGCTGTGTCGTCTGCCCGCGGCAACCCGGTCACCAGGGTTCAGTTACAGAAGAAGACGGACGAGTCCACACGTCTGGGGTTTCACACCGAGAACCTCGTGTCTCGTTGTCTCGTTCGTGTGTCCGAGACCGTGGACGAAGCCATGTTCGTTCTGCTGGACTACAAGCTGGACAACTACTTGATCAACTTGCCTCAGAGCAAAGAGAAAAAGAGGAAATCAAGAGTGAAAAGCGCAAACGATGACACCCGAACCAAATCAAATTCAACCGACGCCGAGAAAGAAAATTTGTCCGGAAATACAGACGAAAAAACAAAAACCAAATCAAATTCGACCGGAGCTGAGAAAGAAAACTTACCTGGAAATACAAACCAAAAAATGAAAACCAAATCAAATTCAAGCGACATCAAGAAAGGTAACCTCACCGGACATAAAGATGATACAATGAATCAGCGCTTCAGCGAAGCTGAGAGAATAGTTCAAAATGTGAGCAAACCTGACCAAAAAATTCAAAGCGTAACAGAATCTGACGAAAGAACTCAGAGCACGACCAGAAACGAGCAAAACACCGAGACCGCAAAAAAAGAAACAGAGAAATCAAAACCAACGTCAACCAACGACGATCAAGATCTCAGTTCCACCAAAAACGAGGCAGACGATAGCGGTTGTTGTCCTCAGAACAGCAAAACCAAGCGCAAGAAAGTTGTGGAGGAAGACCTGGAGACTGTGTTCAAACAGCTGGAAGAGCAGGTGAGGCTGGTCGACCCCAAAGGTCTTTTCCCATTACCGCTTGATTTTGAGGATGCCCACTTCAAGCGGGGTGAGTACGACGCTCTGATCATCAGCAGGGACCATGGGGTGATTGTTGTGGAAGTGAAGACAATGAAGGATCGGCGGAATGTGTCCGTGGTCAGCTCGTCTCAAATTTCTCCTTCGGTCAGCTCGTCTCAACTTTCTCCTTCAGTCAACTCATCTCAGATTTCTCCTTCAGTCAGCTCATCTCAGATTTCTCCTTCAGTCAACTCATCTCAGATTTCTCCTTCAGTCAGCTCAACTCAGATTTCTCCTTCAGTCAGCTCATATCAGATTTCTCCTTCAGTCAGCTCATCTCAAACCTCTCCTTTAGTCCGCTCATCTCAAACTTCTCCTTTGGTCAGCTCGTCTGAGATTTCTCCTTCAGTCAACTCATCTCAGATTTCTCCTTCAGTCAACTCATCTCAGATTTCTCCTTCAGTCAACTCGTCTCAGAATTCTCCTCCAATCAGCTCGTTTCAAACTTCTCCATTGGTCAGCTCATCTCAAACTTCTCCTTCAGTAGGCTCGTCTCAGAACAAAGCGACAGCAGCAGAACAGGACAAAGAAGCCTTCACAGCAGACACTGAGAAGAAACCAACAACAGAACAAGACAAAGAAGCCTTCACAGCAGACACAGAGAAGAAACCAACAACAGAACAAGACAAAGAAGCCTTCACAGCAGACACTGAGAAGAAACCAACAACAGAACAAGACAAAGAAGCCTTCACAGCAGACACTGAGAAGAAACCAACAGCAGAACAAGAGGAAGAGACCTTCATAGCAGACCTGCAGAAGACAGTGGCCAAAGCCCTCAAGCAGCTTCAACAAGCGGGTCTGGTGCTCACCTACCTGACCTCAGACTTGCCCCAGCGGCCTCCCGTGAGAAAGGTTCTGGCACTGCCCTACGTGTCCAGAGAATGCCTGAGACAAGTCCTGCTGTCCAGTCCTAGGCTTCTTCAGGTATGGCTGGAATAGCAGATAGGGTGGTTGGGGGTGGGGGGTGGGGGTGTTTGAGGTGGGGAGGGAGGGATGACTGGTGGTGGTTGAGATGGGTGGTGGTGATCAGTGTGGTGTTGGTGTTGGTGTTGGTAGTGTTGTTGTTGTTATTGTTGTTGTTGTTGTTTGTAGTGGTGGTGGTGAAGTATTGAATTAAAAGAGAGAACAGACAGAAGAAAAGAGCATAGGACAGACAGACAGATGGTATGAAAGAGGAGAGAAACAATGAAGGAAAGATGAAACAATGATCAGGAGTCTGCACTCAACAATGATATACATATTTGCAAAGCAAATAATTAACTCCTTGACATTCTTCTCTTCTTCCTCCTCCTCTTCTTTCATCTCCTTCTCATTATCGTCATTCATCTTCATCAGTGTCATTACTGTCAACATCACCACCGTCTGTGGGGATGCCGGGGGCTCATTCAGTACAAATAGTATCCCCACCTAAGGAAATTCTGTGCTAGAAAAATTTTCCTCTTTTCTGTCACTCCCTTTGTTTCTTCCTTCCTTCTTTGCTTTCTGTCATTTCTTCCTATCATTTCTGCCTTGCTGGTCCATTCCCTTTATGTGTTCGATAAAGTCTTTCGTTCTTTCTCTTAGGATTGATAACTGGGTACATCTATGAAGTGCATTTTGGCTCTAGGGAAATGAGAATTTAAAAACAATTTTAGGTAATTAGTCCCGTCTTTATGTATGTTTTAGCGTCCTTAGTTATGTTTAAATTTGTATTCAGGTACATTTTTAAATCTCCTGAGCGATAAACTGATGGAGTGGTCAATGCCAGGAGCATCTCCTTAAATTATGAGCGCGAATGCATTGATATGTGTACTTAATTTTCCTTTTTTTTCCTGTTGAATATTGTGTATGTTTTGAAATGGTTATAGCCTGATATGGCTGTACGTAGTCGGCTGGGCTTTAAACAAAATAACAATAACAATCAGCATCACCATCATCATTATTATCACCTACATTACGCTGACATCTAAATATCAATTTTCTCCACAAGGCTGCCTGCCAATGCCTGGAAGCCAACGATCTCGATGAGGCTTTAACAAGATGCATGTGCGCCGAGGATGCACGGAGCGACCCTCAGAATGGCTTGACAGCAAAGGCGATGTCGTCTGAACCGGAAGCGGAAGTCGAACATGCATCACAAGAACCGGAACAGGAAGTCAAGAAAGAGTCATACGAACCGAACCGGAAGTTAAGGACACGATTCCAGGACCGAAACGAGAAGTCGAAACCGCTCTTCAGCTAGCCTCATCCGCACAGGAAGCGGAAATGGAAGACCCTTTTGAAAGATGGTGGGGAAGACTAACAGCAGGATTTCATGAAGGGGAAGAAGAGGCTACCCATCATCAGCTGACCTGGGACACTTATGAACAGCTTATTGGAAGGTGGGTTGTCCATTTTTTTCAGGATCATCACTCTTAGGGAGGTTACCTTTATGCTCACTGTTTTTTTTCTTTTTTTTTTTTTCGTCCCATTTTCTATGCCACTTTAACCCTTTTCCTACTAAGAAAATAGGTCACTGTACTATTGACCAAGTAATGTTAGGAGATGACTTTCGAAACACTCAAATGAAGCCTGTTTTTTTTTGCCATTTTTGCCACTTCAAACGTCATGTAAATGCAGAAAAGAAATGACAATAGTATACTCCCTTTGCCGGAAAAGGATTACGTCAGCAACGCGGTAATTTTCTATTGATATACTCGAAACTGAAACTACGGTTCAGGTAACGAAATCTCGTGACGCGGTCCACGGAGAGAGAAAGCTGAGTCACGAGGATTTCGTGACGCGGTACGGAATGTGTTAATGGCCGCAGAAGCTGGCACGGGTTTTATAATGCAATGATGATGAAGTCGATGAGGATGATAATCATGATGCTATGGAACTCCATCTAGGATTGAGACTGTGTGACAGGGCTGTACTCTACGCATACTGTCATAATATATCCTGGCATCAACCAGGCCCCAGAGACACAGACACCTGCGGTGCTGGTCAGAAGATTTGAGTAACACCATCAATGACACATCTGTGAAGTGGATGAGACTCGACTGTGTGGTCCCAGTCTTTCCAATGGGCCCATAGCACGCCCACCTCTGGGTAGGAGCCAGTTAGAGCCGAAAATTCCACGATGATTTTTGAAGGGACTGATGGGGATTTGAACCCACAACCTTCCTTTTAGTAGTCCATTTTGCTAACCACTACACCACAGCGGCTGGTTCGGGTTGTCATTGTTTATTTAACTTTTACTTTACCTTCCACTTGTGCCAGAAAACCCCATGGAGATGCAGGGGCTCTTTCAGCATAAAAATATCTTTTAATCTCGCTCCACCCTTTTGGAAATTCTTGTTTAGCTAATTTTCCTCTTCTGCTGTTCACTCGGTTTGTTTCTTGTCCTGTTTTCTGGAAGGGGCTGGGCTCTGGTTGAAGGCTGGCTATCTTGGTGTTGTAAGCTGGAAGGGCTGGCTGGTTGACTGGCATCTAGTGTTGTAAGCTGGAAGGGTGGTGGACTGGATCTGGTGTTGAACTGGCATCCTGGTACAGGTGGCTCACAATACACGTTTATTCGTTTGTTTGGTGAATTTTTCAAGTGGTTGGTGACAGGTGTTGTTGCGAACCACCTTTCGGATCTCTTTGTTCCTGATCATGTCTGTTTTGGTCTTATCTGCTGCTCTTCAGAGGCGTCTCGTCTCTCACGGGTTGCGATCGTACTCTCCGGATTTTTTTTTTTTTTAAATTTAACCCTTTGACAAGCCGCAACCTATCCACCAACTCCAAAACCTTAACCCTTTGATTCCCCCACCCTGCAGGAAGCTGGTGGGTATGGTGAGGGAATCAAAGGGTTACGTTTTTGCTTTGCTAACGTGGTTGGCAATGCAGCTTACTGGTGGACAGGGTGCGGGAGTCAAAGGGTTAATTTTTTCAGATCTGGCTGTGGAAAGTCAAGTGTGGGCATAAAGACTGGGCTGATAAGCCTGGCTTTTAAAGAAGAATCAATACATTATTATGAGTAGGGCGGAAAGAATGAGAAAAGAATGGGTGAAAGAGGTAGGATATGTTATGCAAAACAGCACAGCACAGCAGAGCACAGCACGACACGACACGACACAACACTACACGCTGCAACACAATACAACATACATGACGACACGACACGATACGACCCAACCCAAACCGACCCGAAGCAACCCAGCCCAGCCCAACCCAGCCCAGCCTCGCATGACACAACACAACACAACACAACACAACACAACACAACACAACACAACACAACACAACACAACACAACACAACACAACACAACACAACACAACACAACACAACACATCACATTACAACACATCACATCACATCACGTCACATCACGTCACATCATAACGCAACCCAACACAACACAATACAACAGAACACAACACAGCACCACACAGCACCCCAATGCAACGCAACCCAACCCCACCCCACCCCGCCCCACCCCAATGCAACCCAACCCAACCCAACCAACCCAACTCAACCCAACTCAATCCAATCCAACGCAACCCAACTCAACCCAACCTAACGGAACCCATCCCAATCCAACCCACCCCACCCCACCCAACCCACCTCACCCCAACCCAACCCACCCCAACCCAACCTAACCAACCCAACCCAAACCAACCCACCCCACCCAAAACAACCCACCCCACCCCATGCCACCCCACCCACCCCACCCCACCCCAACCCATCCCAACCCACTCACCCCACCCAAACTCAACCCACCACAACCCAACCCAACCCAACACACCCCAACCCAATGCAACCCAACCCAACCCAACCCAATCCAACCCAACCCAACCCAACCTGTTCCTATACTTTGTGTACCTGTTCAGGTTTTGTGGGAAGTACAGCAAGGTGGAGGGGCACTCTCTGGCTGACTGTGTCCACCTGACAGGAATCCACTTCGGCAGGAGCATCCTGCGTCAGGAACAGCTGGACATCCTGCAGAGTGATGACAAGTTTGTCTTCCTGGCTGGTAAGCCTTTTCTGTCTTGCTTGCTTGGGGGGTGGGTGGGTAGGGTGGTGGTAGTGGTGGTGGTGGTGGATGGGGGTGGGGTGGGGTGTGTGTGGTTGTGTGTGTGTGTGTGTGTGTGTGTGTGTGTGTGTGTGTGTGTGTGTGTGTGTGTGTGTGTGTGTGTGAGAACTTCCTCATGATGATGATGATGATGATGATAGTGATGATGACGGTGATGATGACGATGATAATGATACTAATGATGATTATACTGATGATTACAATGATGTTGATGCTGCTGCTGCTGCTGCTGACGACGACGACGACGATGATGATGATGACAACGACGACGACGATGATGATACTGATGACGACGACGACGATGGTGATGATGATGATGATGATGATGATGATGATGATGATGGTGATGGTGGTGAAGAAGAAGAAGAAGAAGAAGAAGATGATGATGATGCCGATAATGATGATGCCAATGATGACGATGGTGGTGGTGGTGCTGCTGCTGATGGTGATACTGATGACGACGACGACAATGACGACGACGACGATGATGATGATGTTGCTGCTGCTGATACTGATGATGATGATGATGATGATGATGATGATGATGACGACGATGACGATGATTTTTACAGGTCCTCCAGGGTCGGGAAAGACCTTGTTGCTGGGTCTGAAGGCGGTGGAATGGGGCAGGGCTGGGGACAAGGTGGTGATCGTGTGTTGCAAGGGGGTCTTCATTGGCAGTCTGGTATCCTGGCAGCTCCATAATAGAGTCAGAGAAGCCCTTGGAGACACCAGAAAAGCCGCCCCATACAATCCAAAGAAAGAGCCTGGTGTTCTCCAGAAAATCCCCGAGACTGCTTCCACCAGCCAACCTCACCAGGATGCTGCTGATTCTGGACTTACTGTTGCTGCTGCTGCTGCTGCTGCTGCTGCTGCAGATCTTCTGTGAGTGTTATTACTACTGCTGCTGCTGCTCCTGTTACTACTACTTCAGCTACTGCTGCCACCACCGCTGCTGCTACTACTACAGTGACTTCCATTACCACTACTGGCAATATCCAGCCGAATCCCCAAAACAGCTCGTTGGTATCTGGAGAAGAAAAGAAGGCCCCCAAACCGAAAAAGAGGACAAGTAACAAAAAGAAACAGAAAAAGGAGGAGAAAAAAGCGGCAGAAATTAATTTTGCAGATAACGTCTCCATGGAGACCGTCTCCAACGAAACGAACATTGAAGACTTCATTGAGAACATCTTCCAGCAGCCGCAAGCCACAGGGAGAAACGTCCGAGTTATTTTTGATGAGATGCAGAAGGAGGTCAGCAGGGAATCCTACTTTGGCCATCTGAGAGATGGTCTTCAGTATCTCGAGAATATCAAGTCTGCTTACCTGGCCATTCGTGACTTACTCAGGAAAACTGAGTATGAGAATCGTCAGGCCGGACATGAAGTAGAAGACATACGGCGTGATGAAAAAGTCATTAGCCACATGAAGCAACTCCTTCAGACGATGATCGAAAGACTTGCTCGCCTGACGTATAGGCTGACCAAGCTGACGCCCAGACCTGGAGGACCTGAGCTGATGCAGAGTGAGCAGTGGCACAGACTGGTGGGCCTGGGCAGGACTGTGCATTCTGAGGTGGTCCAGCTGAGGGATGCTCTTCACCACACTGTCCACGACAGGATGGACCTGGAAGACGTCTTGTGGATCGAAGGTTTTGTATTGTGTGGTGTGGTGTTGTGTTTGTTGTGTGTGTGGTGTTGTGTTGTGTTTGTTGTGTGGTGTGGTGTTGTGTTGTGTTTGTTGTGTGGTGTGGTGTTGTGTTGTGTTTGTTGTGTGGTGTGGTGTTGTGTTGTGTTTGTTGTGTGGTGTGGTGTTGTGTTACACTGTGTTGTGTTGTGTTGTGTTGTGATGTGTTGTGTTGTATTGTGTTTTCTTGGATGTGTTTTAATGTGTTGTGTTGTGTTTTTTTGGGATGTGTTTTGCTGTAATGTGCTATGCTGTGTTGTGTTACACTGTGTTGTGCTATGTTGTGTTGTGATGTGATGTGTTGTGTTGTGTTGTGATGTGTTGTATTGTGTTTTTGTATGTTTTGCTGTGATGTGTTGTGTTGTGTTGTGTTGTGATGTGTTGTTTTGTGTTTTTTGTGTTGTGATGTGTTGTGTTGTGATGTGTTGTGTTGTGCTGTATTGTGTTGTGTTTTATGTTGTACTGTGTTGTTGTATTGTGTTGTTGTATTGTGTTGTGTTCTGTCCTGTTGTGTTGTGTATCATGTTGCTTTGTGTTTGTGTTGTGTTGCGTTTGTTTTATTGTGTTGTGTTTGTATTTTAGATGCATTGTGTTGTGTCATGTTGTGTCATATTGTCTTGTGTTATGTTGTATCGTGTTGTGTGTCGTGTTGTTGTGTTTGTGTTGCGTGGTGTTGCATTGTGTTATGATATGCTATGTTTTAATGCATTACAATACAAAACATTACATTCTAGTACATAGCATTGCATAAAATTGACTGGTATGACCTTGTATATTATATTGCATAACATTCACTGCTGTTCCAACCCTTCCCTTTAGTTGCTGAGCCGAGCGCGCTGACCTATGCGTGACCCGACCATGATGCCTGCCTTCCCTGGGCAGATTGTTTATATATCGCCTGTCAGCAGCCATAGCTGACATCTGGCGTTTAACTGGGGGAAATGGGTATGACTTTAAATGCTATATTTTTTAAAGCGCTTTGGCCAAACTAGAGTGTATTGTAGATAGCTGGATGGCCAGAACCACGAGCTTTAAAATGATACCAAACACGAATGTGTTTGACTGGCAAAGCAGACTGCAGTGTTAGTTCAAATACATGCACAACCACAAGTACGGAGACGGATAATTTCCGATTTCACAAAATTTTGCTGTTTTAAACCGCCGTTAATGCAGTCCTGACAGTTTCCATGCACACAGAACAACATGCCACACAAACTACAGCATGCCAGCGTGCACCTCCACTTACTTGAAAGTTTTCGACCTGAACCTGAGAGGAGAGGTGCGCGTTTTAATTACTCCACTGAATTGGGGTCAAGAGGTTGGTCATCACACACTGCCGGGTGCGTGTTGAATGCAGGTTGAAGTTTTAACACAGTAATGAATAGTGTACACTGAACTGCATCAAAGTTAACCCACATTGGTGCCGCCTTCTCCACATCAGACAGACTGGTTTTCATTATTGTTTTCGATGGAACAGACGACATCTTCAGTTTTCTCAGCCATGCATAGCACTTTGAGCACATACTGACAGAGAATGGGAACCCTGGGCTTTGTTTGTTTTTTGTTGTTGTTTTTTTGTTGTTGCTGGAACGCCCACCACATGCTCGACACAAAGACTGAAGTCTCTCATTGTGCAAAATTGCAGTGTGTTCATAAACAACAGCCATTGTTCAATTATACACACAACACTTAACATTAATACGTAAGGAAAGAACTACGATCAAAACAACAAAACTGTTCAGTTCTCTCACAACAGTGCTCTGAGTACAAGACTGAATGATGTGATGTTCAAAGCAGATTATAGTGAGTAACTTATCCTTAGACTTTCACTTAACTTCATATACATCAATACTTCAGCATCACATATATATTTGGAAACCAGTCTCCAAGTCAACGACAAAAAAAAAAAAAAAAAAAAAAATGGATGAAATAAAACGAGAACAAAAGGATGAGAAAACGATAAAAAAAAAAAAGGGGGGGGGGGTGGGGAACAAAAAATCAGCATCAGTGGAATTAGAAGTTTTAACACGTGAACAATACACGTTTTAACAAAAAAGCACAGCAGCTGAACACATAGTCACTGCAAAAGTTTGTAGATTACAAACTTCAGCCAACGGTACAAATTCTAATTCATAGACGTAACGCGGGCACTTAGAACAAACTTGTAAATCACAAAAAATCAACATCCAGATATTTTAGGTTCCGTGTCTACAGACAGGAGAAGATCGGGTAAAATGATCAAGTTTTAATACAGACAAAGAAGGGATTCGTCCGCAGCTACTGTCGTGACCCCGTCTCGACCCTGCATCCCACCCCTTCCCCCACTCTGGAATGCCAGGCTTTGCAGGCCTACAGCTGCCGTCCGCAGTAAACTAAAGAGAACGATTTGGCCAGTTTTGCACAG
>JAPXFY010000032.1:12181561-12184061 GCA_030674185.1 Monoplex corrugatus | reverse complement strand
AATCTTCATCATTTTCAACAAAACAACAGTAACCAGAAAAAAATTCGCGAAAATAGAATCAGAACGTGTATTTAATACAACCAGACAAGACAGGCACACATTTTCGGCCGACTGGCCTTTGTCAAGCGTAAACGTAAGATCACGAGCAAACAAACACCAAATACAAAAATTAGTAGAAAAAGACTATAAACTTCCCAGCTGCTTCGTCCAGTGGGAGAAAACGAATAAAACACATTATGAGTTCATATTAGTAACTTTCTCCCAAAGGACGGAAGCAGCGGGAAATAGATCACAAACGAACAAACACCAAATGCAAAAATTAGGAGAAAAAGATTTAAACTATCCTGCTGCTTCGTCCAGTGAGAGAAAAGGACTCAAAACACAGTATGATTTTATTTTAGTCCTATTCTCCCGCTGGACGAAGCAGCAGGAGATTTTTAGTCTTCTCCTGATTTTTGTATTTGGTGTTTGTTCTGTTGCGGGCTTACATTTACGCTTACCAGTTGACCGAAAATTTGCGCCTGTCTTGTCTGGTTGTAGGAACCAGAAAAACATGAAAATAGAATCAGAACGCGTATTTAATACAAGACAAGACAGGCGCAAATTTTCGGCCGATTTGTCAAGCGTGAAGGTAAGATCACAAACAAGCACCAAATACAAAATTAGGAGAAAAAGACTGAAACTTCCCTGCCGCTTCGTCCAGTGGGAGAAGAGAACTAAATGAAATCGCGACGTGTTTGGATTTGGTGTTTGTGATCTTACATTAACGCTTGACAAAGGCCAGTTGGCTGAAAATTTGCGCCTGTCTTGTCTTGTTGTATTAAATACGCGTTCTGATTCTATTTTCGTATTTTTTCCCCCTGGTTCTTGTTTGCTTGAACGCGGGCGGTCACACTTGTTTTGGATTTAGAACAACCAGTGTCAAGTACCCAGAGTCCAGAGTCTCGTTCCTTTTAGATCCCTTCTCCTGTATGTTTTCCTTAAAGCCTTGTATACCTTCTGTCTGTTGGGACTGATAATTGGGTACAAATATCAATTGCCTTTCAGCTCTGAAGGAAACGTTAACCACTTAGCAGCATTTTAAATCCTTTGATTCCCTCACCCTGTCCACCAGCACCCTGCATTGTCAACAGTGCTGGCAAACTCCAAATCAAGTGTTGAGTGCCCGCGTTCAAGCAAACAGGAACCAGGAAAAACCACGGGAAAAAAAATCAGAGCGCCTATTTGATACAACCAGACAAGAGTTGTCTGATTCTATTAAATATGCGTTCTGAATATTTTTTCGTGTTTTTCCTGGTTCATGCTGACAAAGCAAAAACTTAACACAATGACTCTCACTTCATCCACGAGCTTCCTCTATGAGTCCCTCAAAGGTGAGGGAGTCATGGGTTAATTTTTTTGCAGTTGGTGGTTGTCATGAGGGAGTCAAAGGGTTAATTTTTTTTGCAGTTGGTGGATAGGCTGTGGGGGTTATGATGGAGTCAAAAGGTTAATTTTTTTGCAGTTGGTGGATAGTTGTGGGGGTCATGAAGGAGTCAAAGGGTTAATTTTTTGCAGTTGGTGCATAGTTTGTGGGGGTGATGAGGGAGTCAAAGGGTTAATGTTTTTGTAGTTGGTGGATAGGTTGTGGGGGTTATGAGGGAGTCAAAGGGTTAATTTTTTTGCAGTTGGTGGATAGATTGTGGGGGTGATGAGGGAGTCAAAGGGTTAATTTTTTGCAGATGGTGGATAGGTTGTGGGGGTGATGACGGAGTCAAAGGGTTAATCTTTTTTGCAGTTGGTGGATAGATTAAGGGGGTGATGAGGGAGTCAAAGGGTTAATTTTTTTGCAGTTGGTGGATAGGTTGTGGGGGTCATGAGGGAGTCAAAGGGTTAATTTTTTTGCAGTTGGTGGATAGGTTGTGGGAGTCATGAGGGAGTCAAAGGGTTAATTTTTTTGCAGTTGGTGGATATGTTGTGGGAGTCATGAGGGAGTGAAACGATTAATTTTTTTGCAGTTGGTGGATAGGTTGTGGGGGTGATGAGGGAGTCAAAGGGTTAATGTTTTTGCAGTTGGTGGATAGGTTGTGGGGGTGATGAGGGAGTCAAAGGGTTAATTTTTTTTGCAGTTGGTGGATAGGTTGTGGGGGTGATGAGGGAGTCAAAGGGTTAATTTTTTGCAGTTGGTGGATAGGTTGTGGGGGTCATGAGGGAGTCATAGGGTTAATTTTTTTTGCAGTTGGTGGATAGATTAAGGGGGTCATGAGGGAGTCAAAGGGTTAATTTTTGCAGTTGGTGGATAGGTTGTGGGGGTCATGAGGGAGTCAAAGGGTTAATTTTTTTGCAGTTGGCGAATAGGTTGCGGGGGTCATGAGGGAGTCAAAGGGTTAACTTTTTGCAGTTGGTGGATAGGTTGTGGGGGTGATGAGGGAGTCAAAGGGTTAATTTTTTTGCAGTTGGTGGATAGGTTGTGGGGGTGATGAGGGAGTCAAAGGGTTAATGTTTTTGCAGTTGGTGGATA
>JAPXFY010000032.1:12171561-12176561 GCA_030674185.1 Monoplex corrugatus | reverse complement strand
AAAGCTCAGAACGAGACAGCGGACAGCGACACAACACTATCACAGAACAACCCTGAGGTGTCGAAGCCTCATGAAACCAATAACTGTCAAAAGTTCAGCAAAAACGCGACCCATCATGAAATCAATAGTCGTCAAAAGTTCGGCAAGACCGCTGAACAAAATACAGATGCTGATTTGGAATTTTCTCAGGATCGAGGAGATCTTCAACAGGCGTGTTGTCGGAACAAGGCTTCAGACAAGGTTTGTGGTGACTGCTTCCTGCATTCTAGGGAAGGTGTTGATTCAAAGACACGTGCAAGGAATGTTTCACTTGTCTCCCTTCAACATGGAAGAAACATTGAGTCATCAGTGTCTGAAGACTGTGTGGAAGCCGTCGTTGCTCAATGTGCTCAGTCTGAAAATGGAGATATTGAGTCACAGAAGCCTGACAAAGACGGAACCAAGAACATCTCTGAAGATTCTGGTAAACGTCGAAGAAGAAGAGCTGCTGCTAGGAGAAAGAAAAAGAAGATGGCTGATGACGAAAATGTTGACGGACAAAAAGATATTGAGGACAAAATTGCAGACCCTACGGGAAAGTCTAACCGGGATAAAAACATAGACTCCGCGAGAAAGTTTGCGCAAGACACAAAAATAGGTCACACAAGAAAGTGTGACCAGGACGCAAAATTAGACTCTACAGGAAAGTCTAAACAAGATGGAAAGATAGGTCCCACTGGAAAGTTTGACCAGGACACAAAAACAGACTGTACAAGAACATCTGAACATGACACAATAATAGGTCCCACAGGAAAGTTTGACCAGGAAACAAAAATTCATGGCGCAGAAGAAGTTGAAGCAGATGCTGACAAATCTCCAAGAAGTCTCTCTGACGTTGGCACAATCGTAGCACCAGGTGTGGGTACTGCCATACGTGCTGAAACCCTTTCTTCCTCGGACAATGAATCAGGAATTTTGGGTTTAGGGCTGGGCAGTACAGGGACCGCTAAGGTGGACGCTGACAGGTCTCCACACGGCGGAACCACCACCTCCCCTGTTGTACGTGCAGCCAGCGCCAAACAGCATGCCATCCCACAGCCTTCTTCCACTCAACCAGCTGCCGTCAGGTTAAGCGTGAGCAGCTCTGCAAGTAACACCAAGAATATCAAAAGTGACGCTCGCAAGACTGAAAGGCGTACTGAAACAGGGAGTCATCCCTCAAGAACAGACGCCCACATTTCAACACTCACGGTTGTAGACACTGTCACTGACACTGTAGATCTTTCTTCCCCCGGAAATGAACCAATAAGTTCTAGAATGGATTCTGCAAAGTCTCCTGGCTCCTCTGCTGGGAAGACTCCAGACCATAAAACAACCAGCATCACAACAGACAGGAAGATCACTGACGGCGTAGATCTTTCTTCCCCTGGAACTGAACCAATAGGTTATGGATCAGGAATGGATTCTGCAAAATCTCCTGGATTGTCTGTTGAGAAGACTCCAGACCACAGGACACCCAGCACCACAACAGACAGGAAGCGAAGTGTGGATGCTGAGACGGATCTCAAAGGTCACCCTTCTCCAGAATCTAAAACAACAATTAATGGATCGAAAATGGATTCTGTAAAGGGTCCAGGTAGCGATGCTGAGAGGACTTCGTATCAGGGGGCAGTCAGCACCAGAACGGACAAGGAAAGTGGTGTGGGTGTTAAGGCGGATTTCGAAGATCTTCCTCTTCCAGGAAATGAAGCAGAAGTTAAAGAAACTGGTACAAATCTTGACAAGACTTCAGAGATGGAAACAACGAAAACCAGTGCTAATGGTGACAGGAATTCAGCTATGGAAACAACGAAAACCAGTTCTAATGGTGACAAGAATTCAGCTATGGAAACAACGAAAACCAGTACTAATGGTGACAAGAATTCAGCTATGGAAACAATGAAAACCAGTGCTATTGGTGACAAGAATTCAGCTATGGAAACAACGAAAACCAGTACTAATGGTGACAAGACTTCAGCTATGGAAACAATGAAAACCAGTACTAATGGTGACAAGACTTCAGCTATGGAAACAACGAAAACTAGTACTAATGGTGACAATAATTCAGCTATGGAAACAATGAAAACCAGTGCAGATACTGACAAGACTTCAGTGATCGAAACAGTCAGAGCCAGAACAGAAGTTGACAAAACTTCAACAATCGAGACAATCACAACCAGTGCAATTATTGACAAAAATTCAGCGACCGAAACGATCAGATCCTCTACAGACATTAAGAAGAATAAAGATGCCGGGACAGACCCTGAAAACGTCCACCCTCCTGGGAATCAATCCAGCGTCAACGGATGTAGAGCAGATTCCACGAATGGAGCTCCACACGCTGAGAAATCGTCAGAAGACGGAGGTACCAGAAGGACCAGCACAGGCAGGGAGAGGGACATGAATACTGACACCGATGCTGACAGACTGGGGAGACTGGGGCGATGGAATCGCGAGTACCTCTGGAGGGTGGCTTCCAGGTGTCTGTCTCACCTTGTGGTCATTCATGTCTGATTGCCTTTGTGTTCTTTAACGTGAGCCTATGTGCCAGATTTGTCCTGTTTTCAAAAAAGCTTATGTATACCTTTGTCCTTTTTTGTTGTTGAAAGCTTGTATTTCATCTTTGTCCCCTTTTAAAAGAGCTCATTTGGCAATCTTTGTCTTCTTTTCATAAAATTCATGTTCCATCTTTGTTCTTATCTGTCATCGTTGTTCTCTTTTCAGAGAGCTAATGTGCCATCTTTGTTCTCTTTTCAGAGAGTTCACATGCCATCTTTGTTCTCTTTTCAGAGAGTTCAATTGCCATTTTTGTTATCTTTTAAGAAAGTTCATATGCCATCTTTGTTCTCTTTTAAGAGTCCATGTGTCACCTTTGTCTTCTTTTCAGAAAGTTCATGTGTCATCTTTGTTTTCTTTTAAAAACGTTCATGTGTCATCTTTGTTTTCTTTTTAGAAAGTTCATGTTCCATCTTTGTTCTCTTTTAAGAGAGTTCATGTGTCATCTTTGTCTTCTTTTAAGAGAGCTCAAGAGTCCTCTTTGTCCTCTTCAGAAAACTCATTTACACTCCTCCTCTTTTAAGAAAGTTCATGTGTCACCTTTGTCCTCTTTTCAAAGAGTTGATGTGTCATCTTTGTCCCCTTTTAAGAGAGTTCATTGTCATCTTTGTTCTCTTTAGAGTGTTCATGTGACATCTTTGTCCTCTTTCAGAGAGTTCATGTGTCATCTTTGTTCTCTTTTCAGAGTTCATGTGTCATCTTTGTTCACTTTAGAGAGTTCATGTGGCATCTTTGTCCTCTTTTCAGAGAGTTCATGTGTCATCTTTGTTCTCTTTTCAGAGAGTTCATGTGTCATCTTTGTTCTCTTTTCAGAGAGTTCATGTGTCATCTTTGTTCTCTTTTCAGAGAGTTCATGTGTCATCTTTGTTCTCTTTAGAGAGTTCATGTGACAACTTTTTCCTCTTTTCAGAGAGTTCATGTGTCATCTTTGTTCTCTTTTCAGAGAGTTCGTGTGTCATCTTTGTTCTCTTTAGAGAGTTCATGTGACGTCTTTGTCCTCTTTTCAGAGAGTTCATGTGTCATCTTTGTTCTCTTTTAAGAGAGTACATGCGTCATCATGTGTCATCTTTGTTCTCTTTAAAGAGAGTACATGTGCCATCTTTGTCCATTTTTAAGAGAGTTCATGTGTCATCTTTGTTCTCTTTTAAGAGAGTTCATGTGTCATCTTTGTTCTCTTTGTTCTCTTTTAACAGAGTTCATGTGCTGTCTTTGTTCTCTTTTAAGAGAGTTCATGTGTCATCTTCGCTCTCTTTTAAGAGTTCTTGTGTTATCTTTGTTCTCTTTTCGAGTTCATGTGTCATCTTTGTTCTCTTTTAAGAAAGTTCATGTGTCATCTTTGTTCTCTTTTCGAGTTCATGTGTCATCTTTGTTCTCTTTTAAGAGAATTCATGTGTCATCTTTGTTCTCTATTAAGAGAGTTCATGTGTCATCTTTGTTCTCTTTTAAGAGAGTTCATGTGTCATCTTCGCTCTCTTTTAAGGTTCATGTGTCATCATGTGTCATCTTTGTTCTCTTTTAACAGAGTTCATGTGCTGTCTTTGTTCTCTTTTAAGAGAATTCATATGTCATCGTTGTTCTCTTTTGAGAGAGTTCATGTGTCATCTTTGTTCTCTTTTAAGAGAGTTCATGTGCCATCTTTGTTCTCTTTTAAGAGAGTTCTTGTGTCATTTTTTTTAAAGAGAGCTTGTGTGCCATTTTTGTCCTCTTTTAAGAGAATTCACGTGTCGTCTTTGTTCTCTTTTCAGAAAGTTCATGTGCCATTTTTTCCTGCATTAGGAGAGCTCATTTGCAATCTTAGCTATCTTTTGTAAGGTGCAAATTGTGTCCACCTTAAGGGGAGCTCATTAGCGTCCTTTGTAGTCTTTCAAGAGTTCATGTACCGTCTGTATCTTCTTGTAAGTAAGAAAGATCGTTTGCAATCTTTGTTCTGTTTTAAGAGAGCTTTTTCAGTTTTCTTTGTTCTCTTTCAAGAGAGCTCATTTGCAGCCTTTGTCCTCTTTTAAGAGAATTCATGCACCATCTCGGTTTTCTTACAAGAAAGCTCACTTGTAATCTTGTCCTATTTTAAGAGAGCTCCTTTTCAGATTTTCTTTGTTTTTTATCTTTTAAGAGTGCTCATTTGCAACCTTTGTCCCCTTTCAAGAGAGTTTATGTGCAATCTCGGTCTTTTTGTAAGAACGTTCTCTTGCAATCTTTGTCCTTTTTTTAAGAGAGCTCATTTTCAATGTTCTTTGTTCCCTTTCAAGAGTGCTCATTTGCAACCTTTGTCCCCTTTTAAGAGAGTTCTTGTGCCATCTCAGTCTTCTTGTAAGAAAACTCACTTGCAATCTTTGTCCTGCTTGGAGCTCATTTTGAGTTTTCTTTGTTTTCTTTCAAGAGAGTTCATTTGCAACCTTTGTCCTCTTTTAAGAGAATTCTTGCGCCCT
>JAPXFY010000032.1:12151561-12169061 GCA_030674185.1 Monoplex corrugatus | reverse complement strand
ACCCCAAACAGACGTATGTCGTCATGAATATGACGCACGTATTCCAATTGCATCACGTGTCAGTTTTAGTCATCACTTTTCTTCAATTTTGCGGAGAATCCGGCGAACATCTGGACGACTTCCATATATTCCCGAGCACTCGCACACATGGACATCACAAGATGCTCCGTCAGATCCTGCAATGAAATGACAACAACGACATTTATAAGACGCTAAATCATCATCATCATCATCATCATCATCATCAAGTGCCCTGCCCCATGGCGTTGGCGATCATGACCTTCCATATGTATCTATCCCTCGCTGCCCCAAGCACATCTTCCACACTCTTCGTCCTCAGCCGCCCTGCAAGTCCCGCTGACAGGGGAAATCACTGCTGGACAAAAAGAGATACGCCATCAAGTTAAGACTTGATGGAAGAAAGAGTTTGCAACTGTCGAAGCTATAGGATAAACTCGTTCCAGTTGTATGGCCCAGACACAGAAAATGAACAGCGACCGACTGTGGTACATCTGTATCAGGGAATATGTAAACAAATGTGACCTCCCACCACGAAATCAGTCTTAACTCGCAGTCAGTCGAACAGCACTAGGAGCTGAAAAGGTAACTGATGGTCTGTCTGGGTGTTTTGACTTTTTCTCAAAATTGATTTCTGTAGACTACAATCTATCCCCTACAGAATTTTTTTTCTTGCAAAAATATTATTAAATCAATTTAAAATGGTGTTTTAATGCACTGATCGCAACAGAAAGAACGCAATTTCCTACCAAAAGTACCTACTTTTGTCTCTTATTATGAACTGTAACCTGTACAGTAGCCTACCCGCACATGTAATATACTGACAGAAAGCTCTTTGGTGCACCTTTCAGATAATGACAGCGAAAATGAGAAACAAACTGGGTCAAAGCCACCAAATATAGAAATTTAAGGAAAATGTGTAGGAGAGCACACAAAAACTTTAGAGGCTGTTTTCTCAAAATGGCCGTCATACAACTTAATGGCTTTAAACATACATAACTTCTACATATTTTTGAGTACAAGCTTTGTTCAAGTACCAACACATTCAGCAGAATGTACACTTTCCAGTGATTTGTATATCTCAAAATGCCCAAAATGCTAGTTAAGACTGATTTCGTGCTGGCAGGTCACAAATAGTATATGAAGCAGAACGGAGACGTCAGGTAGGGGTGTACATGTACATTGGGAGGTTGTTGCACATCGCTTTTTTACTGTTTTTTTTTTTAAAACTAATCTGAAAAGTTTCGTTGAGTAATATCTTGCTGAATATTTCTGTACTTTCATCATCATTAGGTGCCCTGCCGCATGGCGTTGGCGATCATGGACTTCCATCTGTCTCTATCTCTGTTGCCCTTAGCATCTCTCCCACCCCCTCGTCCCCAACCACTCTGCAAGTCCGTCCAGCATTTTCTCCCTGGGTCTACCCAGTGCTCTCTTTCCCTCCAGCTTTCCCGTTGTGACCAGATGCTTCAAATCCCCCTTCCTCATAAAATGGCCTATAAATGTTGCTTGTCTTTCCAATTTTCCTTATGAGTAATCTACTTGTGTCTGCCTCCATCAAGACTGTCTCATTTGTTTTCTTTGCTGTCCATGGAAGTCTCAACATTCTTCTTAGAAACCACATCTCGGCTGCCTGTACTTTACTGTTCTAAATCCAGAACAAGTGCGACCGTCCACGTTCAAGCAAACACGAACCAGAAAAAACACGAAAGAAGAATAAGAACGCGTATTCAATACAACAAGACAAGACAAGACAAGACAGGCAGTACACACATATGCCTGTCTTGTCTTGTATTAAATACGCGTTCTTATTCTTCTTTCGTGTTTTTTTTCTGGTTCCTGTTTACTGTTCTAGTTTTAAAATTCTCTCTATCTATCTATCTGTCTATCTGTCTATCTATCTATCTATCTATCTATCTATCTATCTATCTATCTATATCTATCTATCTATCTATCTATCTAACAGTACTGCAAATGTAATAACAATGTATTACGTGTCTGTATCTACGAAAGCTGAGGTACAACGATTACCTGTTAAATATTTATGGTTATTTAAGATCATCAGGATTGGAGTTTGTGGTCCACCATTGTATTTATGACAAATATGTGTGTACTGATTCTCCCCCTATGAGAGAGGCTGTTAGCCTGTACTCATTAAAATCCTGACTTCCAAGCCCCCCCCCCCCTCTCTCTCTCTCTCTCTCTGTGTCTGTTCGTTCGTTATTTCTTTTAACGTCTATTCACATAAGTGCTTTTAGTCTGTCTCTTTCTCTCTCTGTCTTTCTCTCTCTCTCTCTCTCCCTCCCCTCCCCTCTCACTCATTAAAATCCCAACTCTCCTCTCTTTCTCTCTCTCTCTCTCTCTCTCTCTCTCACTTCTTTTCTTTAAAAAAACAACATATTTTACTGTAAAACTTACATGGGAAATCTCCATGGTTGACATTTTGCTGAACTTTTCAGCCAAGGAATGCCACTCTCGCAAGTAATCTCCATGATCGCGGTCCCCTCCCTTGTTTCCCTCGCCATCACCCTGAAAAAATAATAATAATAAGGATGATAATGATAATGCCCATCACCCTGAAATAATATAATAATAATATATATAAGGATGATAATGATACTACTACTACTACTATAGTGATGTTGATGATGATGATGATGTATGATAATGATGATGATGATAAAATAATGATAATAATAATAATAATAACAATGACAACGATAATAATGACAATGATGATAATAATAATAATCATGATAATCACCATCATCATCATCACCGCAATAATGATAAAATAATGATAACAATACCGCTGCTACTACTACTACAATTACTACTATGACCACCACCACCACCACCACTACTATTACTACTACTACTACTGCCACAACTACTACTACTACTACTACCACAACAACTACTACTACTGCTACAACTACTACTATGACCATCACCAGCACCACCACCACTACTACTACCACCACCACTACTTCCACTGGTACTGCTGCTGCTACTACTACTACTACTACTACACCACCACCACCACCACCACCACCACCACCACCACCACCACCCCACCCACTACTTCTACTGGTGCTGTGAGTCTCACTATTACCACCACTTTTGCTGCTGCTGCTACCGCTGCTACTGTACTATTACCACTACTACCACCACCACCACCACCACTACTACTACTGTTGCTGCCACTACTACTACTACCACCACCATCACTACTACTACTACTACTACTACTACTACTACTACTACTGCCGCCATCATCACTACTACTACTACTACTACTACCACCACCATCACTACTACTACTACTACCACCACCATCACTACTACTACTACTACCACCACCACCATCACTACTACTACTACTACTACTACCACCACCACCATCACTACTACTACTACTATACTACTACTACTACCACCACCACCACCACTACTACTACTACTGCCGCTACTACTACTACTACTACTACCACCACCATCACTACTACTACTACTGCCATCAACACCACCACAACCACCACTACTATTGCTGCTACTACTACCACTACTACTACGACAACTACTACTACTAGCGATGATGATGACGCTGACGACGATGACGATGACAACGACAATGACATGAACAAAGAACACGCCACTCTAATGAGTTATCGCCGTTACCGGCCTGAGTGCTCTCCCCTCCCCCACTTACCTCGCCTTCACTCCCTCCAGTCGTGATGTTGGCAATCTGAAATAATAACAGCAATATTGAAATTAATAATAATAATAATAATAATGATGATAATAATAATGATGATGATGATGATGACGACGACGACAACAACAACAACAATAACAACAACAACAATGATAATAATGATAATAATAATAATAATGATAATAATAACAATAACAACAATAACAACAACAACAACAATAATAATAATAATGATAATAATAACAATCATTAACAATCATCATCATCCTCATCATCATCATCATCGTCGTCATCGTCATCGTCATCATCATCATCATCATCATCATCATCATCATCATAACGGTGGTGATGATAATAATAACAGTAATAATAATAATGATGATGATGATAATGCTTGTACTGATATTACATTGTACTACTATTACTACAACGACGACGACGATACTATTACTACTACTCCTACTACTGGTGCTACTACTACTAACGATAGTGATGACGCTGACGACGACGACGATGACAACGCCAACGACAAAGACATGAACAACAAAAATATTAATAATAAAAACATTACAACAACATCAATTATTTTTTCAACCTCAGTAGTCTGGTTTTTTTCTATTTCTTTTTCCAACTTCAGCAGTCTTTGTTCTTTTTCTGTTTCTTTTTCCAACTTGAATAGACTTTGTTCTTTTCCTGTTTTTTTTCCAACCTCACTAGTCTTTGTTCTTTTTCCAGTTTTTTTTTTTCCAACCTCACTAGTCTTTGTTCTTTTCCTTTTTTTTCCAACCTTACTAGTCTTTGTTCTTTTCCTGTTTCTTTTTTTCCAACCTTACTAGTCTTTGTTCTTTTCCTGTTTCTTTTTTTTCCAACCTCACTAGTCTTTGTTCTTTTCCTGTTTCTTTTTCCAACCTCACTAGTCTTTGTTCTTTTCCTGTTTCTTTTTTTCCAACCTTACTAGTCTTTGTTCTTTTCCTGTTTCTTTTTTCCAACCTCACTAGTCTTTGTTCTTTTCCTGTTTCTTTTTTCCAACCTCACTAGTCTTTGTTCTTTTCCTGTTTCTTTTTTCCAACCTCACTAGTCTTTGTTCTTTTCCTGTTTCTTTTTCCAACCTCACTAGTCTTTGTTCTTTTCCTGTTTCTTTTTCCAACCTCACTAGTCTTTGTTCTTTTCCTGTTTCTTTTTTTCCAACCTCACTAGTCTTTGTTCTTTTCCTGTTTCTTTTTTTCCAACCTCACTAGTCTTTGTTCTTTTCCTTTTTTTTCCAACCTCACTAGTCTTTGTTCTTTTCCTGTTTCTTTTTTTCCAACCTCACTAGTCTTTGTTCTTTTCCTGTTTCTTTTTTTCCAACCTCACTAGTCTTTGTTCTTTTCCTGTTTCTTTTCCAACCTCACTAGTCTTTGTTCTTTTCCTTTTTCCAACCTCACTAGTCTTTGTTCTTTTCCTGTTTCTTTTTTTCCAACCTTACTAGTCTTTGTTCTTTTCCTTTTTTTCCAACCTACTAGTCTTGTTCTTTTCTTGATTCTTTTTTTCCAACCTACTAGTCTTTGTTCTTTTCCTTTTTTTCCAACCTCACTAGTCTTTGTTCTTTTCCTGTTTCTTTTTTTCCAACCTTACTAGTCTTTGTTCTTTTCCTGTTTCTTTTTTCCAACCTCACTAGTCTTTGTTCTTTTCCTTTTTTTCCAACCTTACTAGTCTTTGTTCTTTTCCTGTTTCTTTTTCCAACCTCACTAGTCTTTGTTCTTTTCCTGTTTCTTTTTTTCCAACCTCACTAGTCTTTGTTCTTTTCCTGTTTCTTTTTCCAACCTCACTAGTCTTTGTTCTTTTCCTGTTTCTTTTTCCAACCTACTAGTCTTTGTTCTTTTCCTGTTTCTTTTTCCAACCTCACTAGTCTTTGTTCTTTTCCTGTTTCTTTTTCCAACCTCACTAGTCTTTGTTCTTTTCCTGTTTTTTTCCAACCTCACTAGTCTTTGTTCTTTTCCTGTTTCTTTTTCCAACCTCACTAGTCTTTGTTCTTTTCCTTTTTTCCAACCTTACTAGTCTTTGTTCTTTTCTTCTTTTTTTCCAACCTTACTAGTCTTTGTTCTTTTCCTTTTTTTCCAACCTCACTAGTCTTTGTTCTTTTTTTTTTTCCAACCTTACTAGTCTTTGTTCTTTTCCTTTTTTTCCAACCTCACAGTTTTTGTTCTTTTCCTGTTCCTTTTCCAACTCATTAGTTTTTGTTCTTTTCCTTTTTTTCCAACCTCACTAATCTTACCTATTTTTCCAGTTACTTTTCACATGTCTGTAGTATTCGTTGTTTTTCCAGATTTTTCTTTTTTTTGCAGCATCAATAGTTTTTGTTCTTTTTCTGTTTCTTTTTCCAACCTCACTAGTCTTTGTTCTTTTTATTTCTTTCCAACCTCAGCAATGTAATTTTTTTGTTGCTGTTATTTTTCCAACGTCAGTAGCATTTGTTGTTTTCCTGTTGTTTTTTTTCTCCAACATAAATATCTTTGATGTTTTCCTTTCCTTCCGACCTAAGTAGTCTTTGTTCTTTGTCATCTTTTCCACCCCCAATAGACTTTGATTTTAAAAGAAAAATTTTCCAACCTCAGTAGCCTTTGTTCTTTTCCTGTGTTTATTTCCAACTTAGGCACTCTTACTTCTTTTTTCAGTTTTTCCCACATCAGTGTTCATTCTTTCCTGTTTTTTTTCCAACCTCAGCGTTTTGTTCTTTTCTTTTTCCCTTACTAGTCTTTCTACTTTTCTTTTTTTCCAGCCTCAGACATCTTTGTTATTTTTCCTTTTCCACCTTACTAGTCTTTCTACTTTTTCTTTTTTTTCCAGCCTCAGACGTCTTTGTTCTTTTTCTTTTTCCACCTTACTAGTCTTTCTACCTTTTTCTTTTTTTCCAGCCTCAAAACGTCTTTGTTCTTTTTCTTTTTCCACCTTACTAGTCTTTCTACTTTTTCTTTTTTTCCAGCCTCAGAGTCTTTGTTCTTTTTCTGTTTCTTGAAACCTCATAGTCTCTATTTTTCTTTTTTTAAGTTCAGCAGTCTTCTTTTTCTGCTTTTTTCCCAGCCCACAGCCTTCGTTACTTTCCTTTTTTTTAGTCCCCACTGACTTTCTTTTCCCTTTTTTCAGCCCAGCGGGCCTTCGTTACTTTCCTTTTTTTTTTTTTTTTTTTTTTTCTTTTTTTTCCCGACCCTAGATGTCTATATTCTTTCCCTGTATTTTCAGCCCCAACGGACTCAACCACCCCCTCCCCTTCTCAATTTTTCAGCCCCTCATCATCATCAGGTGCCCTGCCGCATGGAGTTGGCGATCATGGACTTCCATCTGTCTCTGTCTCTTGTTGCCCCTAGCATCTCTCCCACCCCCCTCGTCCCCAGCCACTCTGCAAGTCCGTCCAGCATTTTCTCCCTGGGTCTACCCGGTGCTCTCTTTCCCTCCAGCTTTCCCGTTGTGACCAGGTGCTCCAAATCCCCCTTCCTCATAAAATGGCCTATAAATGTTGCCTGTCTTTTCCTAATCTTCCTTATGAGTGATCTACTTGTGTCTGCCTCCATCAAGACTGTCTCGTTTGTTTTCTTTGCTGTCCATGGAACTCTCAACATTCTTCTTAGAAACCACATCTCGGCTGCCTCAATCTTGTTCTGGCTTTGTTTGTTGACTGTCCACGCCTCACATCCGTACAACAGTATTGGTTCTATATGACATTCAAGCCCCTAGCAGTCTTTTTATTCTCCACTGTTTTCTTTTTTTTAAATCGAGAGTCTTAGATCTTTTCCAGTATTTTCTATCCCTGGCGGTTTTTCCCCTATCTCTATGTAGTCTTTCTTCTTTTTCCTGTCGTTTCATCTCGTGACAGTTTTTCTTTTTTTTTCTCTCTCTCTCTCCCCTGTTTGTCTTTGATCCTCCAGCAAGTCTTTCTTCTTTTCCAGTAGTTTTGTGTGTGTGTCCTTTTTATTACAACAAGACAAGACAGGCGCAAATTTTCGGCCAACTGGCCTTCGTCAAGCGTAAGATTACAAACAAACAAACACCAGATACAAAAATTATGAGAAGAAGACTGAAACTTCCCTGCTGCTGTGTCCAATGTGAGAAAAGGGAATTTTTTTGTATCTGGTGTTTGTTTGTTTGTAATCTTACGCTTGACAAAAGCCAGTTGGCTGAAAATTTGCGCCTGTCTTGTCTTGTTGTATAAATACGCGTTCGTATTCTCTTTCGTGTTTTTTTCTGGTTCCTGTTTGCTTGAACGCAGGCAGTCACACTTGTTTTGGATGTACTTTTATTATTATTTTTTTTTTACCTTGTCTTCTTTAAAGGTTGGTTTCTGTTTCAGTTTTGTATTTTACACCAGACAGTTTAATCCCGTCGCGTACAGTAGCTATTTTGTCTGCTTGTTTTCGTTTGTTTGTGACATTGCAAGGGTGACACCTTGCTTTTCCTGTCTTGGGAATGTAACAACATGCAGTTACTGTTCTTGGAAACCGAACCACCCTCTCCTCCTCTCTCTCTCCCTCTCTCTCTCCCCTCTCTCTCCCTCCAGCTCTTTTCTATCTCTTTCTTCCCCCTCTCTCTGTCTCGTCCTTCCTCTCTCTCTCTCTCTCTCTCTCTCTTTCTCCCTTCTCTCTTTCTCTCTTTCTCTCTCTCCTTCTCTCTCTGTCTCTCTTCTCTTCTCTCTCTCTCTCTCTCTCTTCTGTCTCTCTCCTTCTCTTTTCTCTCTTTCTCTCTTCTCTTCTCTCTTCTCCTTTCTCTCTTATCTGTCTCTTCCTCTCTCTCTCTCCCTCTTCTCTTTTCTCTGCTCCCCCCCCCCAACTCTCTCTCTCTCTCTGTTTTTATAAATATTCATTAATCCAAGCAGCTCACGGTAACATTGTTAACTGTGATGGTGGTTGTGTTGGAGCTGTTGTTATTGGTGGTGACGATGGTGGTGTTGCCAAAGACAGTGGTGGTGGTGTTGCCAGTGACGGTGGTGTTGCCGGTGCCAGTGCTGGTGCTACCGCCCATGTTGCCTTGTCCCGAACTTTCCTTGCCAGACGCTTGCAGTGGATGCTCGAAGAACCTGGGTAAATTATGATAACGACAATGACGATGGAAATCAATTTTGCACAGTATATCATAAATGCAAACAGACAAAAGCAGAGCATCGAATAGACACTTTTTTAAAAATCTGTAAGTCATATCAGTGTCCGGTGACTTATTTCACACTATCACATATGCAAACACAACAAAGGAAGAGTAACGAATAAACATTTTTTAAAATACTGTAAGTCATTATCAGTGTCCAGTGACTTATTTTGCAGAATATCACATATGCAAACAGGAAAAAGGCAGAGCATCGAATAAACACTTTTTCAAAAAAAATACTGTAAGTCATTATCAGTGTCCGGTGACCTATTTTGCAGAATATCACAAATGCAAACAGGAAAAAGGCAGAGCATCGAATAAACACATTTTTAAAATCCTGTAAAGCATGTTAGTGACCAGTGACCTATTTTGCACACTATCACATATGTAAACAGGACAAAGACCGTATCACACATCATTGTTGTACAGGGCTCTTCTTCAAATTCGTCTGGAGCCAACCACGTATTACCGTATTGCAGCCTCAATCCTAGAGGGAATTCCTTAGCAGCATGATTATCATCCTCATCGTCATCATACTTACAGCATTGTAAAAACTGAGTCAGCTTCTGTGTCCATTAAGGTGACGCAGAAAATGGGGGAAAAAAAGGGGAGAGCACAAAGGTAGTCTCCGTATTGCGATGATCCTTTAAAAACAACAACAACAACAAACAAACAAACAACAAAACAAAAAAACAAACAAACAAGGGCAGGATCGAACCCATGACAAGTGATTGGAAGTCTGATATCTTACCCACTTGACTACCACCTTATGTATGTGTGGGAACTCGATGCATTCAAAACAAAGACCACCAAGAATATTGTGTGTCTTCGTGGAAAGAAAATAAGAACAAGTCATCTTCTTTCTTGCATTAAGATAAAACGACACATTCCTTTACTTACTAGGAACCACTGTTTCCGATATAATTGAATCAGAATCATTATTACACCAATTTTTTTTGTCAACCTATCCAAAAATCTGGTAGCAAATTATTTATCATTTGTTCTAATTGACGCTCATTGTAACATTCAGATAGTTTATTGTTTAATTTGTTGGTTGTAATAACTTCACTCATTTGTTAGATTTTTCCCCTCCCCTTTTCCAGTTGCCCTTTCCTTCCTTCTTTCTCAAAGAGTTACTACTATATGTGACCTCCCACCACGAAATCAGTCTTAACTCGCAGTCAGTCGAACAGCACTAGGAGCTGAAAAGGTGACTGAGGATCTATCCGGGGTGTTTTGACTTTTTCTCAAAATTGGTTTCTGTAGACTATAATCTATCCCCCACAGACATTTTTTTTCTTGAAAAAATATTATTAATCAATCTAAAATGGTATTTTAATGCACTGATCGCAGCAGAAAGAACGCAATTTCCTACCAAAAGTACCTATTTTTGTCTCTTATTATGAACCGTAACCTGTACAGTACCCGCACATGTAATATTCTACAGAAAGCTCTTTGGTGCACCGTTCAGATAATGACAGTGAAAACTAGAAACAAACTGGGTCAAAGTAAGCAATAAAAGAAATTTAAGGAAAATGTGTAGGAGAGCACACAAAAACTTTAGAGGCCGTTTTCTCAAAATGGCCGTCATACAACTTAATGACTTTAAACGTACAGATCTTCTACATTTTTTTGAGTACAATCTTTGTTCAAGTACCAAAATAATCAGCAGAATGTACACTTTCCAGTGATATGTATATCTCAAAATGCCCAAAATGCTAGTTAAGACTGATTTCGTGGTGGGAGGTCACATATATGCATAACGATATACATTTACCCTTTCTTCACCTACACCCACACCCCTCATCATCATTATCAGGTGCCTTGCCACATGTCGTTGGCGATCATGGCCTTCCATCTGTTTCTATCCCGTGTTGCTGCAAGCACCTCTTCCACCCTCTGCAAGTCTGTCCAATATTTTCTCCCTGGGTCTACCTGGTGCTCTCTTTCCCTCCAGCTTTCCTGTTGTGATCAGGTGCTCCAATTCTCAGCCCTAAAGCCCTTTTTTTTCCTCCTAAATCACTTAGGGGAATAGACATTAAATCAATGACCACCACCACTATTACCTGCATGTCAACGAAAGGGCTTTGAACTCACGAACTCCCAGACAGTATCCCAAGTTCGCTGACTGCTCGGCCAGAATGGCCAGGGAGACAGTCATACTTACTCTTTCATCATGTGGGAAAAGCCGTCGCTCCCGCAGAGTTCCAGGAACTGGAAAGTGACGTTATGCACGAGTTGGATCTTCACCTCGTGGAGCTCATGTGTCAGTGCCATCAGCTGAACTTTGCGCTTTTCGGCCTCTTCCTCTTTCTTCTTCCTCTCTTCCTCCTCTTCTTTCTCATGTTGCTCGTGCTGAGGAAGAACGCAAAATGTGTTGTTTGTGTATGGCGAGCGATTTTTGTCAAGAATAAAACATCATATATAAAATCAAAGTCATACCAGTCGCCATGGTGTAGCGGTTAGCACAACGGACTACCGACTGGAAGGTTGTAGGTTCGAATCCCCATCAATCTCTTCAAAAATCATTGTGGGATTTTTCGGCTCTAACTAGCTCCTACCCAGAGTTGGGCGTGTTATGGGCTCATTGGGAAGACTGGGACCACACAGTCGAGTCTCATCCACTTCACGGATGCGTCATTGAGGGTGTTGCTCAAACCATCTGACCAGCATCGCAGGTGTCTGTATCTCTCACGCCTGGTTGATGTCAGGATATATTATGATAGTAAGCGTAGAGCACAGCCCTGTCACGCGGTCTCAATCCTAGATGGAACTCCATAGCATCATGATTATCATCCTCATCAACATCATCATCATTGCATGGTAAAAAAAAGTGTGTCAGCTTCTGTGACCAATAAGGTGGCGCAGAAAATGGGACAAAAAAAATCAAGGTCACGTGTTGTGTCGCTAATGCGTTCCGTTGCAAACAGGAAAAAACAAACCGAAAAACGCTTATACAGAAATAAACGAAAGACTCCCGCAGAATGAAGCGAGGGGGTTGTATGATTTGCAGATCTAACGGAGAAGGAGTGTCGACCTACCAGTTTGTACGCAGAGCCAGCCATTGAATATCGTGTGTCGGGTGCCGATGTTTCTTGATTCTCATTGGCTAAAACACTATCGATCGAGCCTTGTTAATATTAATTACCAAGGGCCATAATCCTACAGGGTGTATGCTGTGTACCATACTTGTTAACCAATAAAAACGTAAACGTGTTGCTTTTCCTACAGAAAAAACAAACAAACATTGGATGCGTATCAAATTTATATGTAGGTATATCATCATCATCATCATCAGGTGCCCTGCATGGTGTTGGCGACCATGGACTTCCAACCATCTCTATCTCTCGTTGCCCTCAGCATCTCCCCCACCCTCCTCATCCCCAGCCACTCTGCAAGTCCGTCCAGCATTCTCTCCCTGGGTCTACCTGGTGCTCTCTTTCCCTCCAGCTTTCCCGTTGTGACCAGGTGCTCCAAATCCAAATGAGTGAGGTTAGGATTTTATGCGGAGGAGAAAAGGTGAGTTTTGAGAGCGGACTTGAAGGAGACAAAAGTAGGTTGCTGACGGACTGAGAGAGGAAGTTTGTTCCAGGAGAGTGGACCAGAAACAGAGAAGGCTCGTGGACCATAGGTATTGAGCTTAGTGCGTGGAAAGCGAAAAGTCAGAGGATCGGAGGCAGAGCGGAGGGTACATGAGGGAAGATAGATCTCAAGTAGGCTTGACAGGTAATCGGGGGCTGCGTTATTGAGGCTTTTGTAGCACATGGTGTCTAGTTTGTACTGTATGCGCTTTGATACAGGGAGCCAGTGAAGTTGTGCCAGGAGAGGAGATATGTGGTCAGCTTTTTTCTTTTTGAGTACAAGGCGTGCAGCATTGTTTTGAATGCGCTGTAGGATGTGAATGGTGGAGGCAGGAAGACCAGACAGGAGTGAATTGCAATAGTCAATGCGAGACATTATGAAGGAGAGAACGAGTTTTGCAGTTGTTTCGACAGAGAGATACTTCCTGATCAGGCTTATACGATGGAGATGATAGTAGCAAGATCTGGCAGTTTGAGAAACAAAGTTGTTCATGGAGAGGGTAGAGTCAATGCAGACACCAAGGTTTTTAGCTGAATCAGAAATTGGGACTGATGTGTTACATAATGGGAGAGAAAGAGGAGGCAGCTGAGAAAGTTTCTGACGGGTGCCAATGAGGATAGCTTTTGTCTTGTCGTCATTAAGCTGAAGTTTGTTGAACGTCATCCAGTTCTTAATGTCCGAGTAACACTCAGTGGTGCGAGTCAACAGGCGCTGTATATTATCAGGTGAGTCACTGTCTTGAAGTTGGGTGTCATCAGCATAGAAGTGGTGTTTTATAGAGTGGGAGTTGATGATGGTGGACAGGGGGGAGGTGCAAAGAGTGAAAAGAACAGGGCCAAGGACAGATCCTTGTGGAACACCACAGGTCAGGTATGCAGGTTGAGAGTAAGTGCCATTGATGAGAACAGTTTGTTTTCTGTTTGATAAATACGAAGTGAAAAAGGAGAGAGCAATGTCAGAGATGCCAAAAGTATGATGAAGTCTAGAAAGGAGAATACCATGGTCAATGGTATCGAAGGCTGCAGACAGATCAAGGAGTGTGAGGAGAGAGACTTTTCCAGTATCAGTTGCAAGGAGGAGATTGTTGAGAATGTGTTGTAGGGCAGTTTCAGTGCTATGGCACTGGTGGTAGGCTGACTGGAAAGGATTGAGGAGATTGTTGGCAGACAGGTGAGAGTTCAGCTGGTTGAGGATGACTTTTTCAAGGAGTTTTGACAAGAAAGAGAGAAACCACATCTCGGCTGCCTCAATCTTGCTCTGGCTTTGCTTGCTGACTGTCCACGCCTCGCATCCGTACAACAGTATTGGTTCTATATAACATTCAAGGACTCTCTTTCTGATATTAATTGATAGGCATTTGTTGGTAAGAATGCTTGTCATCTTCTTGAATGCTGTTTTGGCTTGGCTGATTCTGCCGGCTATTTCCGATGTGCATCTGCCGTCTGATGAAATGACCGTTCCCAGGTGTAGGTATATGCCCCCTGCTTTAGTCATATAGAGTGTCTTAATCTGACCAAAACATGCAAGTGAAAGATCCTCTGTAACGAGTGTCAGTCAGCGTTGTTGATAATCGACAGTGGCCATGTTCCCTTCGCTTGCTAGGCTCTACATGCAACTACGTCTCAAACACGAACCGGCCAGTGATTGGTTGATATTTTGGTTGATGCAGCAGACATCTTGCTTATGCATATATATGTAGGAACCATGACCTGAAGGAACAGAGTCGCTTGATCGAAAGAGGGATGTTGAAATCTTCTTTAGCGTCACTCTGGACAAAACTGCTGAGGAAATTGTGCGGAAAAAAATTCGGGACAGATTTAGCCGTTGGAACATCCGGACGCAATCATGCGGGAAAGATGCGCTTCCAGACTTACCAGGAGACAAGACAGAATATGTAAACATTCGAGATATAATGATACGCACGTGGTGGATATTAGTTTTAGATTTTCGGTCATGTGACTCAGTCCTCTCAGGTCATAGTTCATACAGTATGCATGTGCAAGATGTCTGCCGTGTAATCGAAAATATCAACCAATCATTGGCCGGTTCAGTTTAATAAGATAATAGTTGCATGTGAGACTGTCCCCAAGGGACGGAACTTAGCGTCTCGCAGCGCAAAAGAGAGCAGAGGTCTATTCTAAACCAGTAAAACTAGGGAGTGCTTATCCTAATGTTGGAAGTCTCGATTGAACTTTAATTTCTAAAACTTTTATCTGTTTCTACACGCCCATGGGGATGCCAGGGGTTCTTTCAGTATAAATAGTATCTCCATCTTCTGGAAATTTAGTGCTAGAAATTTCTTCTACTCTGTCACCTTCTTTGTTTCTGCCTTGTTCCTTTGCTTTCTGTCATTTCTTCCTATCCTTTTTTTTTGCCTTGCTGGTTCATTCACCTGTATGTGTTCGATAAAGTCTTATGTACTTTCTCTTAGGATTGATAAATAGATACATGTATTAAATGCATTTTTGGCTCTAGGAAAACGAGACATAATGAAGTCATTTTGGGTAATTTGGGCCTGTTTTCCTATATGTGCTTAGTGTCATCAGTTTTGTTTAAATCTGTATTCAGTTTTTTTAAAATCCTCTGTGTGATAATTTGGATGGAGTGGTCAACACCAGGGGCATATCCTTAGATTACGTACGTGAATGCACTGGTAGATGTGCTCATTTTTCTTTAACCAAAAATAAAAATAAATAACAACACATTTCTACACGTTTTTTCGCATTTACATCAATTTTGATGTAGAATAGACGCGTCAATACGTTCTAAACTAATTTCTAGTTAACCCTTTGACTCCCGCACTCTGTCCATCAGCATCCTGCATTGCCAACCATGCTAACAAAGCAAAAACTTAACCCTTTGACTCCCACACCCTATCCATCAGCATCCTGCATTGCCAACCATGCTAGCAAAGCAAAAACTTAACCCTTTGATCCCTCACCCTATCCACCAGCTTCCTCTCTCTCTCTCTCCCTCTCTCTCTCCCTCTCTCCCTCCCTCTCTCGCTCTTTCTATCCCTTATCTTCCAGTGCTGGTATTCATCCATTTCTGGAAATCTTCTTTCTTCTCTCCATCTTTTCTCACCACCACCACCCCTGTTTTCTCTCCCCCTCTTTAAGTCCCTCTCTCCCTCCCTCCCTCTCACCTCTCCCACCCTCCCAATCCCTCCCCCTCTTTTTCTACCGCTTACCTTCCATTTCTGGTATTCCATCCCATTTCTGGAACTCTTCCTTCTTCTCTCCATCTTGCTCTTTTCTTACCACCACCACCTATGTTTTTTTTTCTCTCTCTCCCTCTCCCTCCCTCCCTCTCCCCCCTCCCTCTCTCCCTCCCTCACATCTCTCTACCTCCCCCTCTCTCTCTTTTTCTGCCGCTTACCTTCCATTGCTGGTATTCCATCCATTTCTGGAACTCTCCCTTCTTCTCTTTCTCTTCCTGTTGCTCTTTTTCTCACCACAACTACCCATGT
Source organism: Monoplex corrugatus (assembly GCA_030674185.1). Classification (NCBI taxonomy): domain Eukaryota; kingdom Metazoa; phylum Mollusca; class Gastropoda; order Littorinimorpha; family Ranellidae; genus Monoplex; species Monoplex corrugatus. The sequence continues at coordinate 12,153,162 of JAPXFY010000032.1, read as the reverse complement.
TTTCTCTTCCCCTCAGTCTCTCCCTCCCTCCCTCTCTCTCTCCCTATCTCCCTCTCTCTCCCTCCCTCTCTTCCTCTTTCTACCCCTCACCTTCCATTGCTGGAATTCCATCCATTTCTGGAATTCTTCCTTCTTCTCTTCCTCTTGCTCTTTCTCACCGCTACCACCCATGTTTTTTTTTCTCTCTCTCTCCCTCTCTCTCCCTCTCTCTCCCTCCCTCCCTCTCTCTCCCTCCCTCTCTTTCTGCTCCTTACCTTCCATTGCTGGTATTTCATCCATTTCTGGAATTCTTCCTTCTTCCCTCCCTTTTCCTCTTTTCTCACCACCACCACCACCCATGTTTTCTCTCCCCCCCTCTCTCTATCCCTCCCCCTCCCTCCCTCTCACCTCTCCCAACCTCCCAATCCCTCCCCCTCTTTTTTTGCCCCTTACCTTCCATAGCTGGTATTTCATCCATTTCTGGAACTCTTCCTTCTTCTCTCCATCTTGCTCTTTTCTCACCACCATCACCAATGGTTTTTTCTCTCTCTCCTCCTCCCTCCCTCTCCCCCTCCCTCCCGTCTCTCTTCCTCCCTTCCTCTCTCTTTTTCTACTGCTTACCTTCCATTGCTGGTATTCCATCCATTTCTGGAACTCTTCCTTCTTCTCTTTCTCTTCTTGTTCCTCTTTTTCTCACCACAAGTACCCATGTTTTCTCTTCCCCTCAGTCTCTCCCTCCCTCCCTCTCTCTCCCTATCTCCATCTCTCTCCCTCCCTCTCTCTCTTTCTGCTCCTTACCTTCTCTTGCTGGTATTTCATCCATTTCTGGAACTCTTCCTTCTTCTCTCCATCTTGCTCTTTTCTCACAACCTCCACCCATGTTTTCTTTCCCCCTCAGTCTCTCCCTCCCTCCCTCTCCCTATCTCCCTCCCTCCCTCTCTCTCTTTCTGACCCTTACCTGCCATTGCTGGTATTTCAACCATTGCAGGAATTCTTCCTTCTTCCCTTTCTTTTCCTCTTGCTCTTTCTCATCTTTACCACCATGTTTTCTCTCTCTCTCTCTCCCTCCTCTCTCTCCCTCCCTCCCTCTCTCTCCCTCCATCTCTCTCTTTCTGCTCCTTACGTTCCATATCTGGTATTTCATCCATTTCTGGAACTCTTCCTTCTTCTCTCCATCTTGCTCTTTTCTCACCACCACCACCACCCATGTTTCTCTCCCCCTCTTTCTCCCTCCCTCCCTCTCACCTCTCTCCCCCTCCCAATCCCTCCCCCTTCTTTTTCAGCCCCTTACCTTCCATATCTGGTATTTCATCCATTTCTGGAACTCTTCCTTCTTCTCTTTCTCTTCCTCTTGCTCTTTGTCTTCTTTCCCTTCCATGTACTTCTGCAGCTGTTCCCTCAGCTCCTTGTTCAGTATGGCCACCAGGTCTTTTCCTCCTTGCTCAGAGCTGCTCTCCTCTTCGCTGCTCTCCTCCTCCTCCTCGCTGCTCTCCTCCTGGCTGCTCTCATGGTTTCCTTCCATGAACAGTTTCTGCCCATGCAATAAACGTAAATTCGGTGTTAGTCGTTTGTGTGTACGAACAAGTCTTTTTTGTTTTTTCGTCTTGATTTTTTGTTTGTTT
>JAPXFY010000032.1:12134061-12136561 GCA_030674185.1 Monoplex corrugatus | reverse complement strand
TATCGGCACCTGGAATGTGAGATCGCTGAGAGCAGCAGGAAAAGTTGCAGAACTAACGTATGAAATGAAGAGATACCGATGGAACGTCCTTGGGCTCTGTGAGGTACGATGGAAAAACCTCGGAGAAACGTCTACCCCAGAAGGCCACAAACTCTACTTCAGTGGCAGTGAAGACAAACATGAACATGGAGTTGGATTCCTCATTCACAAAGACACTGTGAATGCCATCATGGGATGCCGACCAGTCTCTAGCAGACTCATTACTATTCGGCTTAAGGCTTCACCTTTTAACATCACCGTCATCCAAGCTTATGCCCCAACAACTGACTATGATGACGAGGCTGTCGAAGATTTCTATGATCAACTGCAGGAAATCGTAGATCAGACGCCAAAGAAAGACATCATTATAGTGCAGGGCGACTGGAATGCGAAGATTGGAGAGGATGAACACAATAACTGGAAAGGGATATGTGGCCAATACTGCAACCCTGAGACCAACGAAAGAGGTTTAAGGCTCCTAGAATTCGCCAGTTACAACGACCTGAGGGTGGTGAACACGTTCGGTCCACACAAACCATCTAGACGCTGGACATGGCACAGCCCAGGAGAAAAATACCACAGTCAGATCGACTACATCATGGTTCAAAGACGCTTCCAGTCAAGTGTTAACATCGCAAAGACCAGGAGCTTTCCAGGAGCCGACATTGGAAGCGATCATGAGCTTGTAATGATGACCTTCAAACTCCGCCTCCAGAGGATGAAGAAACAGGGCAACATAAGAATTAAGTTCAATCTTGAGAAGCTCAAAGACCCCAACATAGTTGAAAACTTCCAAGCAACGATAGGAGGGAAGTTTGCTCCTCTCCTCGTCCTTGACAATATGGACACCGAAGTAGACACTCTGATCAACAACTTCAACACTGCCGTGACCGAAGCAGCCAACGACATCCTTGGAAAACACCGACCAACAAAGATGCCCTGGGTCACGGAAGAAGTACTAAAGCTGAGCGACAAACGCAGAGAACTAAAGCAAAAGAAGAGTACGGATGAAGGTGCTAAACTATACAGAAAAGCCAACCAACAAGTTAAAGAAGGCATGAGGAAAGCAAAGGAAACATGGATTGAAGAACAATGCCAAGATATCGAAGCAAACCTGCAGAAAAATAACAGCAAAAAAGCCTACCAGCTTGTGAAAGAACTAGCAAGCTCAAAACAAGGCAGAACCACTACCATACAGAACAAAGCAGGGAAATGTCTCACAGAAGATCAAGAGATTCTTCAGAGGTGGACAGAGTACTGCTCCGAATTATACACACACACAACAACAGGAGATCCCAAGGTGCTAGACGTTCCTCCACCAACCAACAACGACAGCTACCCCATCTTGCGAGAAGAAGTTGAAGCTGCAGTAAAATCATTGAAGAAAGGCAAGTCGGCAGGAATGGACAACATTCCCTCAGAACTGGTCCAGGCAGGAGGAGAGGCCATGATAGATATGTTACTCATCATCTGCAATAAGATCTGGCGGACAGGTGAGTGGCCAACACCTTGGACCCAGTCCCTGATCATCACTCTCCCGAAGAAAGGCAACCTACAACTATGCCAAAACTACCGTACCATCAGCCTGATCAGCCATCCAAGTAAGGTCATGCTAAAAATCCTTCTGAGTAGACTGAAGCCACAAGCTGAGGAGATAATAAAAGAAGAGCAGGCAGGTTTCAGACCAGGAAGAAGTACCACAGAGCAAATTTTCAACCTCAGATTGCTCTGTGAGAAATACCTGCAACACCAACAAGGCCTTTACCACGTCTTCGTGGACTTCAAGAAGGCATTCGACAGAGTTTGGCACGCAGCCTTGTGGGCAACCATGAGGCTGTACAACATCAATGCCAACCTGATCAGAACCATAGAATGCCTCTACGAAAAGGCGACCAGTGCAGTCTACCATGACAACAACATAGGCGAATGGTTCCGAACCACAGTTGGAGTACGCCAAGGATGCCTGCTCTCCCCCACTCTCTTCAACATCTTCTTAGAGAGAATAATGGCTGACGCACTTGAAGACCACGAGGGAACAGTCAGCATCGGAGGTAGAACAATCACAAACTTGCGTTTTGCCGACGACATTGACGGACTAGCTGGGCAAGAGCAAGAGCTAGTCAGCGTGATAAAACATCTTGATGAGGCCTCCACATCATATGGCATGCAGATCAGTGCAGAGAAAACCCAGTTGATGACAAATAATACCAATGGCATCAGCACTGACATTACCATAGACAACAAGAAACTTGAGACCGTCCATAGATTTAAATATCTGGGAGCTATAGTATCAGATGAAGGATCAAAGCCCGAGGTACTTTCCAGGATTGCACAGACCACAGCTGCAATGACCAAGCTAAAAGTCATCTGGAACGACAAGAATATCGCAATCGGCTCCAAGATCAGACTGATGCGTTCCCTGGTCATGTCAATATTTTTGTATGCATGCGAAACATGGACC
>JAPXFY010000032.1:12124061-12126561 GCA_030674185.1 Monoplex corrugatus | reverse complement strand
GTGTGTGTGTTTGTGTGTGTGTGTGTGTGTGTGTTTGTGTGTGTTTGTGTGTGTGTGTGTGTGTGTGTGTGTGTGTTGTGTTGTGTGTGTGTGTGTGTGTGTGTGTGTGTGTGTGAGAGAGAGAGAAACTGAAACTGAAAATGGTTTATTGCCATTGACATTTTTGTCCTTGTGGCAAGGAGCATAAAACAAAGTCATTAAATTTTTCGGCGACGTTTTCTCGAAACAAAGATTTATAAATATAGTCATGGCTGACATTACATCCATTTGAATTTTTTTCCCTAAAGATGAAGAAAAAATTGAACTGAAAAAGTTGAACAAAATGTTGAACAAAAATTTGAAGAAACAGTTGACCACCCAACGTAATTAGTCATATAAGTAAGAGGAAGACCCAAATCCGCCAAATAAACATAAGAACAGTATAAAGTGATATCTTCACTGGAGATAAACTTACATTAATTTAAAAAGTTGAACAAAAAGTTAAAGAAACAGTTAACCACCCGACATAATTAGTCATATAAGTAAGAGGAAGACCCAAATCCGTAAAACAAACAACAACAACAACAACAACAAAACAATATAAAGCAGTAAAAAAACTTCAACAGCACCAGGCAATAACTGTACACCATGTCTCCCTTTTTTGGCTATTTCTAACGCTAACTCATTAATGAAAAATGAAAATAGTAAGGGGCTGAAGAGACATCCTTGTTTCACTCCTCGTGGACATTCGAAAAAGTTGGAGTACATATCTTTGTCACGAACACATGCTAACACAGAATTATATATACTTTTAAGAGACATATATAATTTACCATTTACTCCATTCTTTCGCAGAATACCCCAAAGTACATTTCTATTAACTGAGTCAAATGCTTTGCGAAAATCTACAAATGCTACGTATAGTTTAGTGTGATTAAGAAGGTATTTTTGGACTAAAGCATACAGCGTGAAAATGTGATCTATTGTACTGTATCCAGATCGAAATCCTGCTTGTTCTTCTATTATTTTTTCTTCCCTCTCTGCCCATATCGTTAGTCCTTTATTTAATATATTTGTATAAACTTTGCCTAAAACACTTGTGAGTGCAACCCCTCGGTAGTTGTCTGGCTTGTTTACATCTCCTTTCTTATGTATGGGGACAATAATAGATTTGGCCCATTCTGTGGGGAAAATACCAATTTCAAATAACCGATTAAATAGAATAACTATATGAAGTTTAACACTGAATCGCTGGAATTTTGTCTGGTCCAGCATTTTTACCATTTTTCAATTTTTTAATACTGTCAATTATCTCCCTTCTTGATATTGCATCATTAAATAATGGTTCTTCGTACTCATTTGTATCCAAATTGCCATCATCTTCAATTTCTGCCCCGGATCCAGAACTTTGAAATATTGTGTGAAAGTGTTCATGCCACTGATTAAGGCTTATTTCGTTATAGATTATGGCTTTTCTATTAAGTGTTCTGATTGCCGACAGAATAATTTTGAGTCTTTAATAGAGTCTTTGAGTTTATTTATTTTTGCTTCTTCAAATTCACATTTCTTTTGTCGTTTTAATTTTATGTATTCAGATCGCTCTTTCACATAAGGATCTTTCAGTTCTTTTCTTTTTACTTCCTAATCTGTTCCTCTGAAAGCTTTTAAGAAGCCTCTTTACGTGTTTCTTTTTATGCTCACATTCATCGTCAAACCAGTCATCTAAACATTTCTTTCTTTTGCCCACCCTTCTGACCATACATGCGGCTGCACTATGCATTGCTTGAGCAATAATATCTACACAGCTATTTACATCAACATTCATTAACGATAAGCCTCATGGAGGCGATCGTTAAAATCATCTGAATTTTGTTCAGCCTCAAATATATATGCGTTTTCTTCCGACCAAATGATTTTCTCCTGCATGCATGATATCTGAGTTTCTGAACATTTTTGCATTCCATTTTTCCATGTCATTTCTATCGGCAAATGCCAAGAATCAAGACAATCACTTACAATCATGTTACAGTTATGTGAAAATTTATCAGGGACAAGAAAATAGTCAATAACACTGCATCCATTCGGTGATACAAAAGTGTATTCTCCGTCCCTGTCGCCATCACAAAACCCATTCATAATGTCAAGATCAAACATAAAGCACAAGTCTAACAAGGAATTTCCAAAGTTATTTTCAGTTTCATCATTAGAATGCATGGAAAAATTTTCATCAGGATCATCACAATATAGACTAAAATTTGACTCAAAGTTTGTCATTTCTTCGCCTTTTGATTGACACAATCCTGTTCTTGCATTTAAATCACCACAAATCATCAGATACACATCATCCTGTCATACAGCATACAATACACTTTCTTCCAGCATCACTACTCTGTCTTTCAATTCTGTGTTATTATACAGAGGACTACATAACAACCAATTAAAACAACATCTTTGTCAGTACTAAGAACATTCTTATTTAGCTTTACTGCCACAGCATTGTAACATTCTAATTTAATTTCTT
>JAPXFY010000032.1:12111561-12119061 GCA_030674185.1 Monoplex corrugatus | reverse complement strand
GTAAAAATTGACTAGGAAAACCAATCGCCGTGGTATGTAGTGGTCAGCACAACGGACTACCGACTGGAAGGTTGTGGGTTCGAATCCCCCATCAATCCCTTCAAAAATCATTGCGGGATTTTTCGGCTCTAACCGGCTCCTACCCAGAGTTGAATGTGCTACAGACTCACTGGGAAGACTGGTACCACAGAGTCGAGTCTCATCCACTTCGTGGATGCGTCTTAAATTATCCTTTTGACACCTGCGCCCTCTCCACCAACTGCAAAAATTTTAAGCCTTTGACTCTCTCACCCTATCCATCAACTTCCTGCAGGAAGCTGGTGGATAGGGTGATGGAGTTTAAGGTTCCTGCTACAGGAAGCTTGTGGATACGGTGAGGGAGTCAAAGGGTTAAGTTTTGGCTTTGCTAGCATGGTAGACAATGCAGGTGGTAAGTGTGCGGGAGTCAAAGGGTTAAGTTTTGGCTTTGCTAGCATGGTAGACAATGCAGCTGGTAAGTGTGCGGGAGTCAAAGGGTTAAAGTTTTGGCTTTGCTAGCATGGTAGACAGTGCAGGTGGTAAGTGTGCGGGAGTCAAAGGGTTAAGTTTTGGCTTTGCTAGCATGGTAGACAATGCAGGTGGTAAGTGTGCGGGAGTCAAAGGGTTAAGTTTTGGCTTTGCTAGCATGGTAGACAATGCAGCTGGTAAGTGTGCGGGAGTCAAAGGGTTAAAGTTTTGGCTTTGCTAGCATGGTAGACAATGCAGGTGGTAAGTGTGCGGGAGTCAAAGGGTTAAGTTTTGGCTTTGCTAGCATGGTAGACAATGAAGGTGGTAAGTGTGTGGGAGTCAAAGGGTTAAGTTTTGGCTTTGCTAGCATGGTAGACAATGCAGGTGGTAAGTGTGTGGGAGTCAAAGGGTTAAGTTTTGGCTTTGCTAGCATGGTAGACAATGCAGGTGGTAAGTGTGCGGGAGTCAAAGGGTTAAGTTTTGGCTTTGCTAGCATGGTAGACAATGCGGGTGGTAAGTGTGCGGGATTCAAAGGGTTAAAGTTTTGGCTTTGCTAGCATGGTAGACAATGCAGGTGGTAAGTGTGCGGGAGTCAAAGGGTTAAAGTTTTGGCTTTGCTAGCATGGTAGACAACGCAAGTGGTAAGTGTGCGAGAGTCAAAGGGTTAAGTTTTGGCTTTGCTAGCATGGTAGACAATGCAGGTGGTAAGTGTGCGGGAGTCAAAGGGTTAAGTTTTGGCTTTGCTAGCATGGTAGACAATGCAGGTGGTAAGTGTGCGGGAGTCAAAGGGTTAAGTTTTGGCTTTGCTAGCATGGTAGACAATGCAGGTGGTAAGTGTGCGGGAGTCAAAGGGTTAAAGTTTTGGCTTTGCTAGCATGGTAGACAATGCAGGTGGTAAGTGTGCGGGAGTCAAAGGGTTAAAGTTTTGGCTTTGCTAGCATGGTAGACAATGCAGGTGGTAAGTGTGCGGGAGTCAAAGGGTTAAGTTTTGGCTTTGCTAGCATGGTAGACAATGCAGGTGGTAAGTGTGCGGGAGTCAAAGGGTTAAAGTTTTGGCTTTGCTAGCATGGTAGACAATGCCGTCAAAATAAATAAATAAATAAATAAACAAACCCAACACGCATATTGACATTACAGGGTCACCGTCGTACGTCCCCATTTCGAAGCCAAACGACGAATCACAAGGTAAACATTTTAAACGATTCATCGCACTATTTTTGAAGCAGGATAAGAATTTCACCTTGGATAGCAAGAGGAAGGGGAGAGTAATGCTACCTCAGTTCATATTGCTTACAGCCCTGCCGACTACTAGAGCCATGTTAATGCTACCTTATGTTTGGGTGATTCTCTCTTCTTCAGAGGGTGGGGGAGTCAAAGGTTCCTGCAGAAAGCTTGTGGATAGGGTGAGGAAGTCAAATGGTTAAGTTTTTGCTTTACTAGCATCGTAGGCGATGCAGAAGAAGAAAAAGAAGAAGGAGAAGGAGAAGGAGGAGGAGGAAGAGAAGAAGAAGAAGAAGAAGAAGAAGAAGAAGAAGAAGAAGAAGAAGAAGAAGAAGAAGAACAAGAAGAACAAGAAGAAGAAGAAGAAGAAGAAGTGCAAGAAGAAGAAAAAAAAAAAGAAGAAACAAGAAGAAGAAGAAGAAGAAGAAGAAAAAGAAAAAAGAAGAAGAAGAAGAAGAAGAAGAAGAAGAAGAAGAAGAAAAAGAAGGAAAAGAAGAAGAAGAAACAAGAAGAAGAAGAAGAAGAACAAAAAGAAGAAGAAAAAGAAGGAAAAGAAGAAGAAGAAACAAGAAGAAGAAGTGGAAGAAGAAGAAACACGCAGCGAGTTCTGTGCAAAACGAAACTAACATCACCGGCTTTCAGATGGTAATGTTCTTCTCTTTAAAGGACCGAGCGTTTTGTGTATAGAAGGAACTCAGCCTCAGAAAATGAAGTGTTTGAAAATATAACGTATTGCGTCTGTTACCTTCATGCATATGTACATGAATTTGATGGTGGCAGGCTGTGGCAAGGCCTGAACGTATTTCGAACATGTAACCCGTTTTTTTTTTAAAGTGTGGGTGGTGTGAGGGTGGAGGGTGGATGATGGGGGTAAGGGTGGGGGGTGGGGTGAGGGTGGGGTGTGAGGTGTGGGGGTGAGGGTGGGGGTTGGGGGTTGGGGTTGGGGGACTAGTGTCGCTTGTGTCGAGCCGAGCAACAACCCAGAAAACGTGTCGAGTGTCAGTCCGCGTGGTTTTGAGATTTCTGTTTCGCTAAAAAAAACTTAGCAAAACCCTATATATATCTCTTATTGAGAGTTCAAAGTAAAATTGGAAAACCAATCGCCGTGGTATGTAGTGGTCAGCACAACGGATTACCGACTGGAAGGTTGTGGGTTCGAATCCCCATCAGTCCCTTCAAAAATCATTGCGGGATTTTTCGGCTCTAACCGGCTCCTACCCAGAGTTGGGCGTGCTATGGGCTGATTGGGAAGACTGGGACCACACAGTCGAGTCTTATCCACTTCACGGATGCGTCATTAAGGATGTTGTTTAAATCTCCTGACCAACACCGCAGGTGTCTGTATCTCTCGGGTCTGGTTGACCCAGGATATACTATGATAGTAAACGTACAGAAACAGTCCTGTCACGAAGTCTCAAATCCTAGATGGCCACTCCATAGAATTATGATTATCATCCTGATCCTCATCAACATCATTGCATTACAAAAAACAAAACAAAACAACAACAAAAAAACCGTGCCAGCTTTTGTGGCCATTAAAGCGGCGTAAAAAATAAAACAACAATAAAATATTTACTAGGAAATACTCTAAAATGGCCTTTTAAAATGATATACCCCCGTTTCGATAAATCAGTATTTTAAGAAAAATCTGAGATCTGAACATCATTTACATTGATCAAGGTGTACAGGACCTGGGCATATCATACCTCAGTGTACAACAACCATTTCTGCAAATTCTAAAAAAAAAGTTTCAGAACGTATTTTAAATGACTACTGAAGAAAAGGCTGGAAAACTTAGGAGTCTGTCTTCAACACCACCATCATCATCATGTACCTGCTGCATGGCGTTGGCGATCAGGGCCCTCCATACAAATCTCACCTTAGTCAATAAGAGACAGCCTTCCCTGTTTTTTTTGTTTTTGTTTTTTTCATAAACAGAGATTTGACAAAGAAAAAGTAGAGATCTAGCGGTTAAGTGGAGGAGAAGAAGAAGAAAGAGAAGGGAAGGAGAAGGGAAGGAGGAGGAGAAGAAGGAGAAGAATGAAAAGAAGAAGAAGAAGAAGAAGAAGAAGAAGAAGAAGAAGAAGAAGAAGAAGAAGAAGAAGAAAAGAAGAAAGAAGAAGAAGAAGAAGAAAAAGAAGAGCAACACCACCACCACCAACAGCAACAACAACAACAACAACAACAGTAGAAAAAGAACAAGAAGAACTAGAACAAGAACAACAACAACAAGAAGAACAACAGCGACCAGAACAAGAAGTAGAACAAGAACAAGTAGAACAAGAACAAGACGTACAAGAAAAACAGAAAAGAAAAACAAGAAGCTTAAATGAAAGAACAACCCCAACACAAAATCATTCCACGAGTGTTATTTTATTATGTCGAACATCATGGAAGAAAAAAAAATCCTGTGACAACTAAACATCGATGTGAATAATCAAACAATCAATATCGTACATGTTTCAAAAGTAATATCAGTCAGTGACTCTTGATTGAAACAAACAAATAAACAACAACAACAACAACAACAAGACAAGAAGTAATTCAATAACAAGAACATGTGCAACAGTCTGGTATCTACTTACAACGTGTACAAAATGTCGTCTATGGACCGTTGTGTGATTTCATGATGGCGAGCTGGTTGGCTCCTTCCACAGAGCCGTGGACTCAAGATCTGATACCTCGAGTTTCGATTCCAGCCCGAAATATTAACCCTCTGACTCCTGTACCTTGTCCACCAGCATCCTGCATCGTCAAACCATGCCAACAGAGCAAAACCTTAACCCTTTGACTCCTGCACTGTGTCCACCAGCATCCTGCACTGTCAACCATGCTAGCACAGCAAAACTTTAACCCTTTGACTCCCTCACTCTACCCTTTGACTCCCTCACTCTACCCTTTGACTCCCTCACCCTACCCTTTGACTCCCTCACCCTACCTTTTGACTCCCTCACTCTATCCTTTGACTCCCTCACCCTACCCTTTGACTCCCTCACTCTACCCTTTGACTCCCCACTCTACCCTTGACTCCCTCACTCTATCTTTGACTCCCTCACCCTACCCTTTGACTCCCTCACCCTACCTTTGACTCCCTCACTCTACCCTTTGACTCCCTCACCCTACCTTTGACTCCCTCACCTACCCTTTGACTCCCTCACCCTACCTTTTGACTCCTCACTCTATCCTTTGACTCCCTCACCCTACCCTTTGACTCCCTCACTCTACCCTTTGACTCCCCACTCTACCTTTGACTCCCTCACTCTATCCTTTGACTCCCTCACCCTACCTTTGACTCCCTCACCCTACCCTTTGACTCCCTCACCCTATCTTTTGACTCCCTCAACCTACCCTTTGACTCCCTCACCCTACCTTTTGACTCCCTCACCCTACCCTTTGACTCCCTCACCTTACCTTTGATTCCCTCAACTTACCTTTGACTCCCTCACCCTACCTTTTGACTCCCTCACCCTACCCTTTGACTCCCTCACCCTACCATTTGACTCCACACTTACCTTGACTCCCTCACCCTACCTTTTGACTCCCTCAACTTACCCTTGGACTCCCTCACCCTACCTTTTGACTCCCTCACTCTACCCTTGACTCCCTCACCTACCCTTGACTCCCTCAACTTACCCTTTGACCTCACCTACTGTTGACTCCTCAACTACTCTTTGACTCCCTCACCTCATTGATCTCACCCTACTCTTGATCCCTCACCTACATTTGACTCCCTCACTATCTTTGATCCTCACCTACCCTTTGACTCCCTCACCTACTTTTGCCTCCTCTCTCTACCCTTTGACTCCTCACCCTACCCTTCGACTCCCTCACCTAACCACCTGCTTCATATAGGAGATTTATGGTAGAGTGAGGGAGTCCAAAGAGGTTGATTTTTTTGAGGTGGTGGATAGGTGCAGGATGTCAAAGGTTAATTCAAACTGCCTGTTACTGTCCCCATCTAATGTTTCCATCATTTGGTTGATGTCAGCTTAGTGTTTCTTAAGTCCTTCTCTCATTCTCTCTCTCTCTCTCTCTCTCTCTCTCTCTCTCTCTCTCTTCCTCCCCATTTCAAGACCTTGTCAGTGCACAGGAGTTTTGCGCAGGCTCGAGGAGTCTGTCAGGTTACTGCTGGCAGATTTGGGTGGAGCGCATATGGAATTGTCCTAGTGTGACGAATCCCTCTTGAACATACAAACCCTGTGACTGATCCTGCATAATCATGGCATCTTTTAAAAATCTTTCTTTCTTTCTTTCTTCTTTCTTTCTTTTTCTTTCTTTCTTTCCTTCTTTCTTTGTCATGGGGCTGTTATCGTCTGTCAATTCAGCCCAGCTTTCTTTCACATTCATCATCATCATCATCATGTGCCCTGCCGCAAGGCGTTGGCGATCATGGCCCTCCATACGAATCTATCCCCTGTCGCTGCAAGTACATCTCCCACCTTCTCTGTCTTCAGCCACCCTGCAAGTCCGTCCAGTATTTTCTCCCTGGGTCTACCTGATGCTCATTTCCCCCCTCCAGCTTTCCTGTAGTGACCAGGTGTTCTTAATCCCCTTTCCTCATAATATGTCCTATAAATGTTGTCTGTCTTTTCCTAATCTTTTTTAAGAATGATCTCGTGTCTGCCTCCTTCAAGACTGTCTCATTCGTTTTCTTTTTGCTGTCCATGGAACTCTCAACATTCTTCTTAGAGATCACATTTCAGCTGCCTCAGTTTTGTTCTGACTTTGTGTGTTGGCTGTCTACGCCTCATAACCGTACAACAGTATCGGTTCTATATAACATTCAAGGACTCTCTTTCTCTCACAGTACGTTGCCATATCTTTGGCCAGTGAGTGCCACTGAAATCGTCTTCTTCTTTTTGCCACTGGTCAATTCGTATTCTAGAAGTGTCGATTTTCTCAGGAGATTCGATTTTCACCTCGCTACTTCTAATTATTTTGGGTTCAGAAGGTGAAACACGTGAATATGTTAAACAGTAAATGTGCCACAGTAGTTCATTACTCGTGTTGCACATGTGCAATTCTTTTAGTGCCGATTTGGGGAATTTAAAAAAAAGTGACCACCCCCCACGGAATGAGTCGCTTGTCGTTAAACGGTCATTTTTAAATTTTGCAGAACCTGAAGGTAATCAGTATGCTCTTTCTAACGTTGAAACCTGTTTTCAAATCATAGTAAGTTAACAAGAAACACCACAAGGATACGGATGGGACCCGGAGCACCAATGCCTCGCTACTCTCGGGACACGCACCTCCCAAGCTCCCGACACCAATCGGTATTCGTTTCTTCAAGCAAAAGGGGGGGGCTATCCATGCGCTGCACGACCCATTCGGGCCCAGCCATCGGTTAATTTGTTTACAAACCGAATGGCGAAACAGGGAGATGACAGACCCTGGGACATAGTCACACAACGTGCTTCAACCAGGTCCAGCCCATTCTCCGGACCAAGAGAGAACGGAAGACCCCTGTCTCGCCCCAACTCTGGTCTTCATCTCTCTTTCGGGCAGTCCGCCCTGCCACTAGCTCGCATAGCTGTCAGCACCTTTCCCTTTACTATAGTCTCGACATTTAGCAAGACGGAAGCTCCCAACGTTGTCTTACTTCAACTACAGGGGTTGTTTGAACGGCCGCGAAAGTGGCCAGGTATGATGCTCCAGACACAGCCCATTTTGCTGTTTTAAAATCAGATGTTTACTTTCTGAGATTTGGACTTTTTAAAAAAAAATGGTGCCCCTCTCATTCACCATTTTGAGAAAGAAAAAAAGAAAATAGAAAAAAAAGAAAAGAAAAACTGA
>JAPXFY010000032.1:12099061-12106561 GCA_030674185.1 Monoplex corrugatus | reverse complement strand
CGACGACATCAGATAATGTGTACAATACAAATAGTCATTTATAATGAATCATGATCATCATCGCCATCGTTGTCGTTGATATCATCATCATCATCGTCGTCGTCGTCGTTGTCATCACCGTCATCGTCGTCGTCGTCATCGTCATGAACATCGTCATCATCGATGTAACAATAGTGAAGAGTACACACAGACACACACACACATAGACACACATAGACACACAGACACATACACATACATACATACATACACACACACACACTCCAACACCACCACCAACACACACACACGCACACACACACACACACACTCTACCATCACCACCACCACATACACAGACACACAGACACACACAGACACACACACACAACACACACACACACACACACAACACACACACACATACACACACATACACACACACACACAATCCACCACCATCACCAACAACGACAACACACACACACACACATACACACACACACACTCACACACATACACACGCACACTCACACACCCACACACACACACGCACGCACACACACACACACATACACACACCGCGCGCGCGCGCGCGCACACACACACAGACATATCAGCCTATGGTTGTCAGACAAAGATGTCATTGTTGTTCCTCTCTACACAGAACAAAATTCTCCAGAAAGTCTGGCAAACTTGCTTTGCATCTTTAAGAAATTTGCCCCCAAAACACAGACAAAAATCTAAATTTAACGATATTGTCATTGCTGTACAGTGCTATTGACTAAACTAATTGAAAATCGGCTGTGCATTACATATTTACAAGACACAAGAGTGTAATACATACAGAAATACTAGCATCACGTGCATGCGACTCACACACGTAATAATGATAACAACAATAATGATCATGATCATCATCATCATCATCATCATCATCATCATCATCATCATCATCGTCGTCGACGTCATCATGATCATTGTTGTTGTTGTGATGAGGATGACGATAATAATAATAACAATAATAACAACAACAACAATAATGATAATAAGAAGAAGAAGAAGAAGAAAAAGAAGAAGAAGAAGAATGATAAGGATAATAATAATAACACTATTAGTACTACAACTACTTCTACTGTTTATTATCATTATCATTATTATTGTTATCAATATTATTATTATTGTTATTATTATTATTGTTATTATTATATTGTTATTGTTGTATTATTATTATTATTATTATCATTATCATTATTATCATAGTTATTATCATCATTATACATGTACACACATACACACATGAATATATATGTTCAGAAAGTTTAACAATACATATACATACTTATTGTGATAGACATACGCATTACACGAACGTTTACACAGTACTACGTGATCAGTAATAAGCACACATACATGTACTGGGGGGGACGAATCATGATAAATATCAATAATGGAAGGCCTGGATGAACATGTAAATCTTTAACTTGAAACGTGCCAATGGGAGGGAGAGCAGACCCCCAAAAACAGCCGACAGTGAGACGGTGCACTGAAATTAACCCTTTGACTCCCGCACCTTATCAACCAACCGCAAAAAAAATTAACCCTTTGACTCCCTCACCGTATCCATCATGCCAGCTTCCAGCAGGAAGCCGGTGGATAGGGTGAGGGAATCAAAGGGTTAAAGTTTTTGCTCTGCTAACGTGGTTGGCAATGCAGGATGCTGGTGGACAGGGTGCGGGAGTCAAAGGGTTAATTAAAAAACGATTTCTCCGCCTGATTGAAGTGACATTTCTAAAAAATAAAAAATGTGGCAGCAGAGGGGCATATTGGAAGCATGACTTGGATGCGGCCCGGTCCCCTTAAGAGTCATCATCATCAAGTGCCCTGCCAATGGCGTTGGCGGTCATGGCCCTCCATATGCATCTATCCCTTGTTGCCGCAAGCACATCTTCCACCCTCTCTGTTCTCAGCCACTCTGCAAGTCCGTCCAATATTTTTCCCTGGGTCTACCTGATGCTGTCTTTCCCTCAAGCTTTCCCGTTGTGATAAGGTGCTCTAATTCCCCTTTCCTCTTAAAATGGCCTTAAATGTTGTCTGTCTTTTCCTAATCTTCCTTTATGAATGATCTACTTGTGTCTGCCTCCATCAAGACTGTCTCGTTTGTTTTCTTTGTTGTCCCTGGAACTTTCAACATTTTCTTAGAAACCACATCTCGCTGTCTCAGTCTTGTTCTGGCTTTGCGTGTTGACTGTTCACGCCTCACAACCGTATAACATTATAGGTTATATATAACATTCAAGAACTCTTAGAGAGTAAAGAGTTAAAGGGCTTAAACGCTTGCTTGAGGGGATGCGGGGATGGGGGTGTTCTCCTCTGAGGGTTTTCTACTGTCCACCTCTCCTCAAAGTTTCTCACAACTGCATCGTCAGAAACTGTTTTGAGAATTTCAAGTTCGGAAATTCTTTTCTCGTTTGGCTTTGTTGAATTAAGACGAAACCCAAAACAAATGTTGACTGCCCGCGCTCAAGCAAACAGGAACCAGAAAAACAAAACAAACAAAAAACACGAAAAAAGAATCAAAACGCGTATTTAATACAACCAGACAAGACAAGGCGCGAATTTTTCAGCCAACAGGTCTTTGTCAATCTGTAAGATCACAAACGTAAGATCTCCTAATTTTTGTATCTGGTGTTTGTTTGTTCGTTTGTGATCTTACGCTTGACAAAATCCAAACTGTGTACGAAAATTTGCGCCTGTTTTGTCTGGTTGTATAAAATACTGGTTCTGATTCTTTTTTTCGTGTTTTTTTTTTTCTTCTTCTGGTTTTTGTTTAAGGCGATTTTGTTGTTGTTGGTATTGGAGTCGATGGTGATGGTGATGGTGATGGTGATGATGATGATGATGGTGATGATGATGGTCATGATGATGGTGATGATGATGGTGATGGTGGTGTTGTTGCTGCTGCAAGGCATTGCTCGTTGTTGGCTAGTGCTGCCTATACTAAACACCAACATTTTTTTAAAATGACAAAATATCTGCAAAGGGATAGTTGATCTTCTAGAAGTGCCTAGTAATGTCTCACATCATCATCATCATCATCATCATCATCATCATCATCATCATCATCATCATCATCATCACCATCATCATCATTGTAATCATTATCATCATCAAAACACGGTCATTCCTTCTTTCCTTCCTTTCTTTCTTCCTTCCTTCCTTCCTTTCTTCCTTCCTTCCTTCCATCCTTCCATCCTTCCTTCCTTCCTTCTTCCATTCCATCATTCCTTCCTTCCTTCCTTCCTTCCTTCCTTCCATCCTCTTCCTTCCTTCCATCCTTCCATTTCCTTCCTTCCTTCCTTCCTTCCATCCTTCCTTCCTTCCTTCCATCCTTCCTTCCTTCCTTCCCTTCCTTCCTTCCTTCCTTCCTTCCATCCTTCCTTCCTTCCTCCTTCCTTCCTTCCTTCCTTCCTTCCTTCCTTCCTTCCTCCTTCCTTCCTTCCTTCCTTCCTTCCTTCCTTCCTTCCTTCCTTCCTTCCTCCTTCCTTCCTTCCTTCCATCCTTCCTTCCTTCCTTCCATCCTTCCTTCCTTCCTTCCTTCCTTCCTTCCTTCCTTCCTTCCTTCCTTCCTTCCTTCCTTCCATCCTTCCTTCCTTCCTTCCTTCCTTAAGTCCACCCATTTAGCAAAGACGTCACTGGCACTGCGTCAATTAGCCACAAGCTATGCTCGTTGCTCTCTTCATGAAGCACTCTCCTATCGACCCGATGGGGGAGAGTTGACACGCGGGTCCTCATCCTCCGGTGTGGGTCTTCATGCAGGGGACACAAGACCCACCCTGGAGGCACATGTTCTCCTCCAGACATTGCGTGGGAAGAAGGAGTCCCTGTGGGTTCTGGTTCTGTTTCGACAGGTCCATGTTCTGTGGAATAGCAAGCTGTTGTCATCATCATCATGTGCCCTGCCACATGGCGTTGGCGATCATGGCCCTCCATACGTATCCATCCCTTGTTGCCGCAAGCATCTCTTCCACCCTCTCTGTCTTCGGCCACCCTGCAAGTCCGTCCAATATTTTGTCCCTGGGTCTGCCTGGTGCTCTCTTTCCCTCCAGCTTTCCTGTTGTGACCAGGTGCTCTAATTCCCCTTTCCTCATTAATGTTCTACCAATGTTGCCCTGTCTTTTCCTAATCTTCCTTATCAATGATCTTCTTGTGTCTGCCTCTATCAACATTGTCTCGTTTGTTTTCTTTGCTGTCAATGGAACTCTGAACATTCTTCTTAGAAACCACATCTCGGCTGTCTCAGTCTTGTTTCTGCTCTGTTTAAATGTGACCGTGGCCTGTGTGTGCACTGCTGTCACCAGCTTACTGTGTTGTAGGCAATGTCTTCCTTGTTGTTGTTGATAACACAACAGATGAGGTTGGCCGTCAGAGTGTCTTTGTGTCGCTTTATTGGTCTACCCTGTCACGGAGTCCTTGCTTCAGTTTTCCATGCAGAAGCATCCTGGTGATTCGGTTGTCTTCCGTAGTGTTATTGTTATCGTTATTGCTATTTAAAGCCCAGCCGACAGCGTAGAGCCATATCAGGGCTACAGCTGTTCAAAAAACATGCACAATACTTCAACAGGAAAAAAATGGAAAAGAAAACTATGTACAGATATCAATGCATTCGTACACATAATCTGAGGAGATGGAGATGCCCCTGACATTGATCACTGTCCAATTTATCACTCATGGGATTAAAAAAAAAAACATACCTGAATACAAATGTTAACATAAGTAAGAACACCAAAACATATAAAAACAGGCCTAAATTACTTAAAATTGTTTCCGCATATCTCATTTCCCTAGAGCCAAAAATGCACTTAATGTAGGTACCCAATTATCAATCCAATGAGAAAGTACTTAAGGCTTTTTATCAAACACGTACAGGTGAATGGACCAGCGAGGCAGGAAATGGTAGGAAGAAATGACAGACATCAAAAGAGGAAGAAACAAACAAAGAGAGTGACAGGAAAGAAGTGGACAATTCTAGCACAGAATTTCCAGAAGGTGGACGTACTATTTACATTGAAAGAGCCCCCAGCATCCCCACAGGCGGAATGTCTTTTGTACAGATAACGCGTTCATAGCTGATGAAGTTGGCCTTTCAGAGTGCCCTTGTATCGTTTTTGCGGTGTTCTCGGCTTACTGTGCCATTTCTACCGGCCATCTGTACTGAACCAAGTTTAAAATCGAAGTTGTCTCTCTTCTAAAAAAACAACAAACAAACAAAAAAACAAACAAAACCGGCCTTGAAAGCGTTAACGCTTTCCATTCAAAGAGGCATAATATCACACTTACTGTAACTTTACACATTTGTAGACTACATTCAGTTCGTAAACAAGGTGATTGATGACTGGGTCCGAATGTGTCATGCAGCACATGGACAACCCCGCATCCCACCCCCACCTTCATCATCATCATCAAGTGCCCTGCCACATGGCGTTGGCGATCATGGCCCTTCGTATGCATCTATCCCTTGTTGCCGCAAGCACATCTTCCACCCTCTCTGTTCTCAGCCTCTCTGCAAATCCGTCCAATATTTTTTCCATGGGTCTACCTGGTGCTCTCTTTCCCTCCAGCTTTCCTGTTGTGACCAGGTGCTCTAATTCCCCTTTCCTCATAAAATGGCCTACAAATGTTGCCTGTCTTTTCCTAATCTTCCTTATCAATGATCTTCTTGTGTCTGCCTCCATCAAGACTGTCTCGTTAGTTTTCTTTGCTGTCCTTGGAACTGTCAACATTCTTCTTAGAAACCTCATCTCGGTTGCCTCAATCTTGTTCCGGCTTTGCTTATTGGCTGTCCACGCCTCACAACCGTGTAACATTATCGGTTCTATCAAACATTCAAGAACTCTCTTCCCCACCTTCACTTGGTAAAATGGCTAATCGTATGGCGTCGGAAGCTGAGAGGTAATTGTAAGGATAGTGGTGAGGCATTGCTGCTCTGGTCCCTACCCAGCACCTTCGAGTGTTCCATGTTAACAACTCCCTTCAGACCGAACACATCAACACACAACATCACAACATTCTCATCTCTGTCCCCATATCTTTCTCCCGTCTAGATAAAGACGATGACGACGACGAGGAAGACGACGAAGCCGCCGAGGACGACACGAAAGCAGCTTGGCACCATCGCGAAAACCTCTGGCAGCATTTCCGGCAACCCTTGGAACGCACCACTTCGTACACCAGATGATCCACGCTCATGCAGAGAGCGGCCACCAGAAAGGAGAAGGCCCCGCACCACCCTAGCGCGTATCCCAGCCCGTAGCCGTGCTTGTGGCGTAGGTGTAGCGGTGGTAGTGTCGGCGACGGTGGCGCGGGCGGTTCTTGGTGGTAGTGGGGGTGATGGTGATGGTTGTTGTTGTGGTTGTTGTTGTGGTTGTTGTTGCTGCTGTGGTGGTGGATGTTGTGTTGGTGCTGGAGCCTGGTGGTGGTGGTGGTGGTAGTGGTGGGGTCACTGAAGGGATTGTTGAGGGTGTGAATACCGTTTTCCACAGCCACCGCGAACAGGATCAAGGCCACCCCGGTGCTCAGTGCTGCGAAATAACGATAACGATGAGAATTATAGTGATGATTGTAATAACGATATGGGTTATAACGGTGACAACGATGATGATAATGATGATCATGAATAATAGTGATATCAATCATGATATCACTACCACTACCACTACTACTACTAAACATGATGATAATAATGATGATTACAATAAAAACAACAATAATGATAGTAACAACAATAATAATGATAATAATAACAATAACAACAACAACAATAACAATAATATAACAACAGCAACAATGATAATAATAATAATAGTAATAATAATATTAATAATAATAATGATGATGATGATAATAACGATATAAATCATGATAATAACACTACTAGTAGTACTACTACTACTACTGCTGCTACTACTACCACTACTGTTACGACTACTACCATCACTACTATGACTACTACTACTACTACCACTACTACTACTACCACTACTACCACTACCACTACTACTACCACTACATGTATTTCTACTACTACCATCACTACTATGACTACTACTACTACAACTACTACTACTACTACTACTTTAACATTACCAACCAGCCAACCCACTGGTCAGTGAAGTCATTCAAGTATTCAAACAAGCCACCAGAACAACAACCCAACTGACCAACAAACCTACTTACCTCACTGATAATGGACTGTTCCATCCACCTGACAGATGAGCATACACACTGGTCCTTTATCACCTGGTGTGGGTCTTCATGTGGGATCATTCATCATCATCATCATCATCATCATCATCATCATCATCATCATCATCATCATCATCTCACTACCATCATCATCATCATCATCATCATCATCATCATCAGCAGCATCATCATCATCATCATCATCATCATGTGCCATGCCGCATGGCGTTGGCCATCATGGCCCTCCATATGAATCTATCTTTTGTCGCTGTAAGT
>JAPXFY010000032.1:12079061-12081561 GCA_030674185.1 Monoplex corrugatus | reverse complement strand
AGAGGAAGAGAAGAACGAGACAGAAAGAGAGAGAGAGAAAAAAGAGAGAGAGAGAGAGAAAGAGAGAGAGGGAGAGATATATATAAAGAGATTGGGAAAGAGAGACAGAAAGAGAGAGAGACAGAGACAGAGAGAGATTCAGACAGACAGAGAGAGACAAAGACAGAGAGAGAGAGAGAGACAGACAGACAGACAGACAGAGACAAAGACAGAGAGAGAGAGAGAGAGAGAGAGAGAGAGAGAGAGAGAGAGAGAGAGAGAGAGAGAGAGAGAGAGAGAAAAAGAAATATCACACCAGAGATAAACGAACAATCATGGCATGGCTATGAAATTCTGTTGATGGCATACATATGCACACCAGGGTATGAAACTGAAAATAAACTAAGGATTATTTTCTTGTACTTACTTAAATCTTTTTATGATCTCGTCTAATTTGGCATGGAGGGAAAAATAATTATATCGAACACAAACGTGTAGGAGGCAGCCCGTCTTTGTTTGTGTTTGTTTTTGTTTTTTTAATAATCTCGCCCCCCACCCTCCTCCTCCCCCTTCCCAACCCCCTTTCGTTTCCTTCTCTTTGTTGTCTCTGAGAGTCTGCATCATATCGACCACAGAGGTGTGTGTGTGTGCGGGGGGGGGGTCTATGTGTGTGTGTGTGTGTGCGTGCGTGTGTGTGTGTGTGTGTGTGTGTGTGTGTGTGTGTGTGTGTGTGTGTGTGTGTGTCTGTGTATGTGTGTGTTTGTGTGTCTGTGAATCTGTGTGTCTGCCTGTGACTGTGTGACTGTGTGACTGTAAGTTTGCCTGTGTCTTTGTGTATGTGTGCTTGTGTGTTCGTCTGTCTGTGTGTCTGTGTATCTGTGTGTCTGTCCGTATGTCCGTGTATGTGTGTTTGCCTGTGTGTCTGTGTATCTGTTTCTGTCTGTGTGTACGTCTGTCTATGTGTCTGTGCATCTGTGTGTCTGTCCGTATGTCCGTGTATGTGTGTTTGCTTGTGTGTCTGTGTATCTGTTTCTGTTTGTGTGTTCGTCTGTCTGTGTGTCTGTGCATCTGTGTGTCTGTCCGTATGTCCGTGTATGTCTGCCTGTGTGCCTGTGTGTCTGTGTGTCTGTCTGCCTGTGTGTCTGTCTGCCTGTGTGTCTGTGTGTCTGTCTGCATTTGTGTCTGTCAGTGTGTCTGCTTGTGTGTCTGTGTGTCTGTCTGTGTGTATTTATGCCTGCCTGTGTCTGTGTCTGTCCGTGTGTCTGTGTACCTGTATGTTTGTGTATGCCTGTGCGTCTTTTTCTCCTTGTGTCTGTGTGCCTGTGTATCTAGTTGTCAACCTGTTTGTATGTCCGTGTCTGCCTGCCTCTGTCTCTCTCTCTCTCTCTCTCTCTCTCTCTCTACTGTGTGTGTGTGTGTGTGTGTGTGCGCGCGCGCCCGTGAGTGCGTATGTGTGTGTTTTGTGTGTGTGTATTTGTGTGTCTGCCTGTGTGTCTGAGTTTCTGCCTGTGCATTTGTGTGTCTATGAGTGTGTATGTCTGCCCGAGCATCTGTGTGTCGGTACGTTTGTGTGCTTGCCTTTAGCTCTGTGTGTGTGTGTGTGTGTGTGAGACAAAAATATGCCACCATGAATTTCTAGGCTGTTTTGTTTCGCTTTGTTTTGATAAGTTTTTGTTTTCAGATGGATACATCTTTTACCAACTTGGGGTCAAAGGTGAAGAGTCAGAAAAGCAGAAACTTCGAAGTCACGGCAACGAAGTCAAGGTCACATGGAAAATATCAAAATGCCTGAAAGTGGCACTTTAAAAAAAAAAACATGTGTAAAGAACACTTCCTCAGGATCCTCTGCAATGTGTACATTCCTATTCCACCTTTAAGAAAGTCTGCCATCGTCCTTGCCTCAATACAAATTTAACTTCATGTGGTCCATATCCAAGGTGAGCATAGTGACCTTGAAAAGTACACAAATCTGGATTTTCTGTAGTAAAAGGAACCTTATATAATGACCTAATCATCTTTTTTGCATGTTTGTTTGTTTGTACATCATTGTATGTATTGTTTAAAAAGAGAAAAAAATAATTGTAAGTTAGAGAGACAACAAAAAAGAAAGGTATTTATTATAGCTTGATCATCTTGCTTTTTGTTCCTCCCGACGTTTTTGCGTCGATCATAAACTACAATTATGTTTGGAAAGACAACCTGGAGAAATCCAGGATCTGGGGCAGGGGCAGGATGAAGAAGGGCGAGAGATACAGGTATTCGTGGGTGAGGGATCGATGGAGAGAGACTGGAGAGAGAGAGAGAGGAGAAGGAGGGGGAAGAGAGATAGAGAAAGACAGTAAAAGAGAGACAGAGACAGACAGAGAGATAGAGAGGGAGAGAGAGATAGAGAGAGAGACAAAGAGAGAGAGACAAAGAGACAAAGAGAAAGAGAGAGACAAATAGATAAAGAGAGAGAGACACACGCAGACAGAGAGAGAGACAGACAGACAGACAGACAGACCAACAGACAGAGAAAGAG
>JAPXFY010000032.1:12071561-12074061 GCA_030674185.1 Monoplex corrugatus | reverse complement strand
CTGCCTTCCATTTGTCTGTCTGCCTGTCCATCTGTCTGTCTACCTGTGTAAAGTAGTTCTAGTTGTCTGTCTGTCTGTCTATCTGTCCATCTGTGTGTCTGCCTGTCTGCTTGTCTGTTTGTCAGAGCACCATTCAAGAAGTGACCCCTTGAATTATATCAAAGTATATTTGTCTGTCTGTTTGTCTGTTTATCTGTGAACCGTTCTGGCAGTTAACTCTCGAATAATAATAATGATAATAACAACACCAATAGTAATAATAATGACAACAACAACAATAACAATAATAATAATAATAATAATAATAATGATAATGATATAATAACAATAATAATAATAATATAATAATAATAATAACAATAGTAATAAGAAGAAATGTATAATAATAATAATAATACTAGTAATAATAACAACAATAATGACAATAGTAAAAATGATGATAATGATGATGATGACAATGATGATGATGGCAATGACGACGACGACGACGATGATGATAATAGTAATAATAGGAATAATGATAATACAGTATCATCATCATCATCATCATCATCATCGCCACCACCACCACCGTCACCACCGTCACACCGTCATCATCATTATCATCATAGTATGATGATATTAAGAATGACAATAATAGCAGTAATAATTGTGATGATATCATCATCATCATCATCATCATCATCTCATCATCATCATCATCATCATCATCCAATCATCATCATCATCATCATCTCGTCGTCGTCGCGGTCGTCGTCGTCGTCGGCCGACGACACACGACGACCACCACACACCATCATCATAGTATGATGATATTAACAATGATAATAATAGCGATAACAATTGCCATGATATCATCGTCGTCATCGTCGTCGTCGTCGTCGTCATCATCATACATCATCATCATCATCATCATCATCATCATCATCATCATCATCATCATCATCATCCATCGGATGATATCATCGCCATCATCATCATCGCCATCATCATCATCGCCATCGCATCGCCATCGCCATCATCATCATCATCATCATCATCATCATCATGATGATGATAATAATAATATGATGATGATAATGATAATAATAATATAATTACAATATTATATAGCGCAAAATCTTGATAAAAATCAAATCTAATGATAATGACAATAAGAATGATAAAACAGACACA
This sequence comes from Monoplex corrugatus, assembly GCA_030674185.1. Lineage (NCBI taxonomy): Eukaryota > Metazoa > Mollusca > Gastropoda > Littorinimorpha > Ranellidae > Monoplex > Monoplex corrugatus. The sequence goes on along the minus strand of JAPXFY010000032.1, from coordinate 12,072,885 downwards.
AAGGAATATGAAGCTCTAAGCACTCGCACGCAACTGAAGAGCATCAGGAAAAATAAAAACAACAAACAAACAAACAAAAACAAACAAAAAAAACACCACCACAACAGTTTTTTTTAGCCAGTTGGGAGAGGGGAGACAATGACGGCTTTGATGTCTGTGTCATACAGATACAGTTACCTCCCCAGGTGATTGTCTGCCTCCACGCAGTCTGTCCTGACCTCCTCCTGTTGCTGACATTTAGCATGCACTTTAGGAAACATTAGGAGCTATAAAGACTATGCTATGGAGACTGTCAGCAAGAGTAGGAACTATAAATTCGGCAAGAGTTGAAGCTACAAAGTACGAGTTTGTGGAAACCGTCGGCAAGAGTACCAGCTATAAATTCGGCAAGAGTAGCAGATAAATTCAGCAAAAGTACGAGCTATAAAGTCGGCAAGAGTAGGAGCTATAAATTCGGCAAGAGTAGCAGCTATAAATTCAGCAAAAGTACGAGCTATAAAGTCGGCAAGAGTAGGAGCTATAAAGTCGGCAAAGAGTAGGAGCTATAAAGTCGGCAAGAGTAGCAGTTATAAAGTCGGCAAGAGTAGCCGCTATAAATCGGCGAGAGTAGCAGCTATAAATTCAGCAAAAGTACGAGCTATAAAGTCGGCAAGAGTAGGAGCTATAAAGTCGGCAAGAGTAGGAGCTATAAAGTCGGAAAGAGTAGGAGCTATAAAGTCAGCAAGAGTAGGAGCTATAAAGTCGGCAAGAGTAGGAGCTATAAAGTCGGAAAGAGTAGAAGCTATAAAGTCGGCAAGAGTAGGAGCTATAAAGTCGGAAAGAGTAGAAGCTATACAGTCGGCAAGAGTAGGAGCTATAAAGTCGGCAAGAGTAGGAGCTATAAAGTCGGAAAGAGTAGAAAAGCTATAAAGTCGGCAAGAGTAGGAGCTATAAAGTCGGCAAGAGTAGGACTATAAAGTCGGAAAGAGTAGAAGCTATAAAGTCGGCAAGAGTAGGAGCTATAAAGTCGGAAAGAGTAGAAGCTATACAGTCGGCAAGAGTAGGAGCTATAAAGTCGGCAAGAGGACGAGAAATAAAGCACGTTTTTGTGGAAACTGTCGGCAAGAGTAGGAGCTATAGAGTCGGCAACAGTTAAAAACTATAAAGCACGAGTTTGCGGAATTTTTTGGCAAGACTAGGAGCTATAAAGCACAAGTTTGCGGAGATTTTCGGCAAGACTAGGAGCTATAAAGCACAAGTTTGAGATTTTTGGCAAGACTAGGAGCTATAAAGCACAAATTTGTGGAGATTTTTGGCAAGACTAGGAGCTATAAAGCACAAGTTT
>JAPXFY010000032.1:12054061-12056561 GCA_030674185.1 Monoplex corrugatus | reverse complement strand
GGCACACAACGAGACAGACAGACAGACAGACAAAAAACAGATAGGCAGACAAAGACAGACAGATAGGCAGGCAGGCAGGCAGACACACAGACACACACAGACACAGACACATACAGACACAGACACAGACACAGACACAGACACACACAGACACAGACACACACACACACACACACACACACACACACACACACACACACACACACACACACACACACACACACACACACACACACACACACACACACACACACAGACGAAAAAGTGAAACAGAAAAACACATAAACAAAATAGCCTACAACACGAGCATGCTGTCATCAATGATATTTACAGGGTCATATGATATATTCACCCAATAGCATGCAGGTTTTATGTGCAGGCGTATGACCTGTGCCATGATCATTCTGGGTCTTTTTTCCTATCACATGGCATTTGTGTCATCTGTGTATATGGAACTGGTTGCCAGCAAGGACAGCCAGTGTCTTGACAAACTAAAACAGAAACTGATATTTAAACACTGAACACACTTTGTGCACTGGCATGAAGCCACCTTTGGTTCAAAAGATGGAGAAAACAAAAGAAAGAAAAAGAGAAAGTAAGAAACAAACAAAGAAAGAATGAATAAAAGAAAGAAAGAGGCAAACAAACAAAGAATGCATGAAAGAAGGAAAGAATGAAAGAAAGTAAGAAAGAAAAAACAAACAAAGAATACTTAAAAGAAAGAAAGAGGCAAACAAACAAAGAATGAATGAAAGAAAGAAAGAATGAAAGAAAGAAACGAATCAAACAAGCAAACAAGCAAACAAAACAAAGCAAAACAAATAAGAAGATGGTCGAGCCATTCTGACAATTTTTCTTTTAATGAAACAAAATCATAATAGAAAAATACAGATAGCTAGATAGACAGATAGATAGACAGATAGAGCGAGAGAGAGAGAGAGAGAGAGAGAGAGAGAGAAAAAGAGAGAGAAAGAGAGAGAGAGAAAGAGAAATAGACAGACAGAGAGAGAGACAGAGAGAGAGAGAAAGAGAAAGAGAGGCACAGATATAGACATCGACATAGATGCAGACATGCGTGTGGGCTCTAAAGACAACACCATCAGTACGACCTGACCCAACAGATAAACAAGGACATAGGACCTGAAAAAAACTTATAATCCAAGATCACAACAGTACTCGCCAGTTTTAGCATTCAGACGCGGCATAAATACGCTTACGTAGTCTGTCAATGACGTCAATATTGACGTCATGACAGAAATAATACACGCACGTGAGCGAGACAAAAAAAAATCAGATCATCATTATCATTGTCGTATGGGCATAGCAGGATCCGATTCAGAGGAGATGGAAATAATATCAATCACACAAGATGTTTTGCTGAACAAGGAAAAAAAAACAACAACAACAACAAAACAGGCAACAACGAGATAGGCAGCATGAAGCAGAAGAAGGAATTGCTTCCAATATCAAGAGTAGTGAACAAAATATATATAGAATATTATCAGAGATGAAAGATGATAATATCTGCACTATATCGTCTGGTGTTCCATCACACTAATGACTGCTTCTACATCCCTTCATCTGACAATAAATCCCCAGCGCCTTCCAGCATCAGCATGAGAGACAAAGGCAGACACACGTAGTGAGAATACATGTCAACCACTACCATTAGGATCAGTCTTGTATCTCAAATGAAAACCCATGTTAGGGTAGAATGAGCATGCAAACTCACCGGTCAGGTCGACGGGAGTGGCCATCAATGTATGACCATCATCATCACCAGCAGCAGCAGCAGTAGCAGCAGCAGAGTCAGTGGCAGCAGCAGCAGCAGCAGCAGCAGCAGCAGCAGCATCAACAGCATCAACATCACCATCATCATTCTCTCTCTCTTTCTCTCTCTCTCTTTCTCTCTCTCTCTTTCTCTTTCTCTCTCTCTCTGTCTCTCTCTCCCCTCCCCTCTCTTTCTCTGTCTGTCTGTCTGTGTATCTATCTATCTATCTATCTATCGATCTATCTATCTCACCCCCCCCCTCTCTCTCTTTCCTCTGTTTCTGTCTCTGTCTTTGTCTCTACCTCTTCTCTGTCTGTCTTTCTGTCTGTGTCTCTTTCTGTCTGTCTGTCTATCTGTCTGTCTCTCTTTCTTTCTCTCTAAAACTCTGCCTCTCTAACTCTCACTCAGTGTCTTACTCTCTCTCTCTCTCTTTCCATATATATAATGTATACAAATATATATATATATATATATATAGATACATTTATACATATACATATATACACATACACATATATACATATATACACTCACTCATACACACACATGCTTACACACACACACTGACACAGATATATACATATACATATATATAATACATATGCTTACTGGTGCAACAGACATAGCATCATCAGTATGACCTGACCGTACAGATAAACAAGGACATAGGACCTGAAAAAGCTGATCCAATATCACAAGAGTACTCGCCAGTTTTAGCATTCAGACGCA
>JAPXFY010000032.1:12044061-12046561 GCA_030674185.1 Monoplex corrugatus | reverse complement strand
ACCACTACCACTACCACTACTGAGGAGTTTAGGTTCCTTCTCTCTCTCTCCCCTCCATGTCTCTCCCCCTCTCTCTCTCTCTCCCTCTCTCCCTGTCTCTCTCTCTCTCTCTCTCTCCTTCTCACTCTCTTTCTCTCTCCCTCTCCCTTTCTCCCTCTCTCTATCTGTCTGTCTCTCTCTTCCTGTCTCTCTCCCCCTCTCTCTCCCCTCTCTCTCTCTTTCTCTCTCCCCCTCTCTCTCACTCTCAGGGAGAAGAGCGATAGAATAGTTCAGATGTTTGCCTGCCAATAACTAAACTCGAGGTTCCAGAGTTCGCTGTCCATAGAGGCCTCAATTTTCTCCTCAGTTTGACTGGAAAATCAAACTGAATATCTAGTTCTTTGGAAGGGGACGAAAAACGAGTCGGACCCATGTGCCATCTGGCTGCACACGCTAAAGATCCCATGGCAGTTGAAAATCGTGAAGAGCAGGACATTGCCCAGCTGCCTTGATATAAAACATTGGAGAGATAGGTTGATTTCCCAGGTCCCACCCCTTGGAGACCAATCATCCTTCTTGCTTTTCTGAAAGTCTTGTTTAAAAAATGAATATGAATATGAATTTGAAGTGAGGGAGAGGGGATGGGCGCCACCCTCATGGTGCTGGCCCCGGGAAAAGTTGAGGTCTCTGCCACCTCACTCCCCTACGACCTCAGTGTTATGGAACTATCGAGGTAGGACCCCAGGATCTGGCCAGCGTGTGGGTTTATGTGCAATCTTAAGGCTTGTGCTGTGACCATTCTGGATCTTCTCCATCGCATGGCTCCTGTGACGTTAGAGCATATGGAATCCATTCCGAGCGCAGAGATGTCATCTTGATAAATTGGAACTGAAACTGAAACTTTCCCTCTCTCCCTCTCTCCCTCTCTCTCTCTCTCTTCCTCTCCATCTCTCTCTCTCTGTCTTCCCCCTATCTCCCCACCCCTTTTTTTGAAGGCATGAAAGTCTACTGGTTTTCTGTCAAGGTTCTGTCTCACTGCCAGATTCTTGTCAAATTACCTAGCAGGTTATTTGGGGACAGCCATGAGGACAGATATTTCGACCAGACTAAGATGGTTGCAAGGGTCAGATGAAAAATCAAACATGACGTGGTTAGACATTGGCAGAGCGTCACAACAGCGAAAATAGAATGTAAATATCGTTGAAAGTTCCCGAGAAATTCCTACTGCTTACTCACGCCTATCTCAAAAAATGTTGATTTCTTTTTTTTTTTTTTATCAAAATGCACTTTTGTTGTTTTGGATGTGTGTGCTTTGTACCCTGGAGATTTGGACGTTGTTGGTGACCATATTGGTGAATGGTGGGAGTGCACGTCTTGGTTTGATTTTTGGATAAACATTTGGTGCTATATGATAATAATAATAACAATAATAATAATAATATAATAATGATAATAATAACAGTAATAATAATAATGACAATAATAATAATAATAATAACAATACCAATACTACTATTACTACTACTAATCATAATAATTATTGTTATTATTATTATCATTATTAATACTATTATATCATTATTATCATCATCATTAGTAAATTAGTAGCAGCAGTAGTAGTAGCAGCAGCAGCAGCAGTAGTAGTAGTAGTTGTTGTTGTTGTGTGTACTCTTAACATATTGTCATTAGTATGATTGTTATTGTCATTATCATTCTCACTATTATTAGTTTTTGTGGTAGCAGTAGTTATCATCATTATTGTTACAATTAATGTCATCATCATCATCATCAGCAGCAGCAGCAGCAGCAGAACCATCATCATTATTATTATCATTGTTTTTATCATCATCAGCAGCAGCAACAGCAGCAGCAGAACCATCATCATTATTATTATCATTGTTTTTATCATCAATCAGCAACAGCACACAACAGCATTACTACTATTAGTGTTGTTGTCATTGTTGCTGTTGTTATCATCATCATCACCACCACCACCACCACCATCATCATCATCATCATCATCATTGCTGTTATAAGATACAGAAGACACACCTGTGAAGACAATGACGTCATAACATTGTAGGATAGCACGTCAGATTCAACAATGCCCCATTCAAAATTTTTATATTTAGAAAAGCAAAATGTAAAGACGAACTACCACAGACAGAGTTATTGAGACCTTATCTGGACACCGTTTATGACATTAAGAAACATACACCGTATCTCCCCCAGGATCTATTTTAGTCCCCAGTGTCCCCAAATTACCACTCAGTTACCACGGAGAGTATCTGGCCGCTAGACAGAAACCTTGACAGAAAACGGATATTGTCTCGCAACAGCGGAAAGAAAACCTAAAATGGTACATACCTCGGCTGACAGTACCAACTCCAGATGTTGTGTACCATTTCGATCCACATATCTGTCTCCTGTTTCACTGTTTTTGTCTGTGCATCTATGTCTCTGTCTCTGTCTCTCTTTGTGTCTGTCTGTGCTGTCTGTCTGTCGTCTGTTTCTCTGTCTC
>JAPXFY010000032.1:12019061-12026561 GCA_030674185.1 Monoplex corrugatus | reverse complement strand
GGTAGGTAGGTAGGTGGGCTGGTTAGTTGGTTGGTTGGTAGGTAGGTAGGTAGGTAGGTAGGTTGGTTGGTTGGTTAGTTGGTTGGTTGGTTGTTGATTGGTTGGTTGGTTGGTAGGTAGGTTGGTTGGTTGACTGGTTGGTTGGTAGGTAGGTAGGTTGGTTGGTTGGTCGGTTGGTTGGTTGGTTAGTTGGTTTGTTGGTTGGTTGGTTGGTTATTTGGTTGGTTGGTTGGTAGGTAGCTAGGCTGGTTGGTTGGTTGGTTGATTGGTTGGTTGGTTGGTAGATAGGTAGGTAGGTTGGTTGGTTGGTTGGTTGGTTGGTTTGTTGGTAGGTAGGTAGGTAGGTAGGTATGAAGACAGGTTGTTAGGTTGGTTGGTTGGTAGGTAGATAGGTAGGTAGGTTGGTTGGTTGGTTGATTGGTTGATTGGTTGATTGGTTGATTTGTTGATTGGTTGGTTGGTTGGTTTGTTCGTTCGTTCGTTTATGGATTGGTGGGTTGGTTGGTTGGTTGGTTGCTTGGTTGGTTAGTTGGTAGGTGGGTAGGTAGGTAGGTTGGTCGGTTGGTTGGTTGGTTAGTTGGTTTGTTGGTGGGTTGATGGGCTGGTTGGTTGGTTGCTTGCTTGGTTAGTTAGTTGGTAGGTTGGTAGGTAGCTAGGCTGGTTGGTTGGTTGGTTGATTGGTTGGTTGGTTGGTAGATAGGTAGGTAGGTTGGTTGGTTGGTGGGTTGGTTGGTTGGTTGGTTGGTTTGTTGGTAGGTAGGTAGGTAGGTAGGTAGGTATGAAGACAGGTTGTTTGGTTGGTTGGTTGGTAGGTAGATAGGTAGGTAGGTTGGTTGGTTGGTTGATTGGTTGATTGGTTGATTGGTTGATTGGTTGATTTGTTGATTGGTTGGTTGGTTGGTTTGTTCGTTCGTTCGTTTATGGATTGGTGGGTTGGTTGGTTGGTTGCTTGCTTGGTTGGTTAGTTGGTAGATGGGTAGGTAGGTAGGCTGGTTGGTTGGTTGGTTGGTTGGTTAGTTGGTAGGTGGGTAGGTAGGTAGGTTGGTTGGTTGGTTGGTTGGTTAATTGGTTGGTTAGTTGGTTGGTTGGTTGGTAGGTAGGTAGGCAGGTAGTTAGGTTGGTTGGTTGGTAGGTAGACAGGCAGGTAGGTAGGTAGATAGGTAGGTTGGTTGATTGTTTGCTTGCTTGCTTGCTTATCTATCCGAGTGTGTGTTTAAGACAGTTGTGTGAATCCTCAAGAAAAATTAAGATGACAACGCATGGTTCGCCCAGTCCCCGTCCTCCCTCTCCCTCCCTTTCCGTTCTACCCTCTCCCCCTTCCCCTATTCCCCCTCTGTCACATGAAAAGTGAGCGGTGCCAGTTGACAGAAAGTCGAAATCAGACATGATCACTGTTGTCACAGCGATATTGGCACCGTCACGGCATCCTCCTCCTGCTGCTGGCTGTCGCAATGGCATTGAAGAGTTGCAGGGTCTGGGCCGCGATCCAGAGGGATTCATCATCAGGCTCGGAGAATCCCATATGCCCTTAACCCCAAATCTGCCAGCCTTCCTGTCCAACTACATACCATCGGTTTCCTCATTTCCACGCAACATCTCCCGGTATGATGAAAGGGGGGGGGGGGGGGGGAGTAAAGTAAGTTTGGAGCTTGAAGTTGGCACAAAAGAAGGATTTTTTTAATGTACTCGGACAATTCCATATGCGCTCCTTCAAAATCTGTCAGCAATCATCTGCCAGACTCCCCAAGCCTGCGCAAAATTTCATGGCCTGGTAAAGTTGTTGACATGGAGAAGTGTGGAGAAGAGCCTATGAAACGGTAAGCTGACACCACCACAATGATGGAAATGTTAAGACGGGCAGCCAACAGGTCTGTCTTTAATGTTGCAGGCTGGGCTTGAACTCGGAATAACAGAGCTTGAATCAACGCCTTTATCGCAAGAGCCAACCAGACTGCAAGAGTGACAGCAAGTGAGTGAGAGAGAGAGAGAGGGAGGGAGGGAGGGAGGGAGGGACAGTGAGAAAGAGACAGAGAGAGAGAGAGACAGAGAAGAGAGAGAGGTGGAAGTCAACAGAGAGAAAGAAAGAGAGAGAGAGAGAGAGAGAGAGGAAGAGTGAGAGAAAGACAGAGAGAGACACAGAGAGAAAAGAGAGAAAAGATAAAGAGAGAGAGAAACAGAGAGAGGGGAGAGAGAGAGAGAGAGAGAGACATAGAGAAAAAGAGAGAGGGAGAAAAGATAGAGAGAAACAGAGAGAGAGAGGGGGAGAGTGAGAGAGAGAGACAGAGACACAGAGAGAGAGACACAGAGAGACAGAGACAGAGAAGAAAAGAAAAGAAAAAAGAAGAGAAGAAAGAAGAGAAGAAGAGAAGAGAGAGAGAGTGAGTGAGAGAGAGAGAGAGAGAAGGACAGACAAACAGAAAGACAGAGGAAAAGACAGACAGAAACAGAGAAACAGATCGCAAAGTACTAAAACATGTGGGAACCATTACTATTACCACTATCATTAAATTTGTATATGAATACAAGAATAAACTTCATGAAAAAACAAACACTAATTGACACACAGAAAAAGAATACAACCTCCTACAAAAACAGAGACAGAACAACCGAAACACAGAGTTGACATCGAAACACTCTGTTGACATCACCAGTAGAATGACAGGGACCACACACTGGAACCAAGGACCAGGGACATGCATGCTGTGTGCCTTTCTTACTGCAGCGTCATTGTTGTGAGGTGATAATGTGTTGTTATTGTTGATGATGCCGATGATGATGATGATGATGATAATGATGATGATGATGATGATGATGACGACGATGATGATGACGACGACAATGATAATAAAACAATGATAATAATAACAATAATAGCAGTAATAATGAAGATGATGATGATAACAATAATAGTAATGATAATAATATTGGTACCAACAACAACAATAATTATAATTATGATAATAATAATAATGTTAGTAATAATAATAATAATGTTAGCAATAATAATAGTAATAATAATGATAATAAAATAACAACACCAACAACGACGACGACGATGACGATGATGATGATGATGATGATAAAAACAATGATAATAATAACAATAGTAGTAGTAATAATGAAGATGATGATGATAACAATAATAGTAATGACAATAATATTAATAACAACAACAACAACAATAACAAAGATTATGATAATAATAACAACAATAATGATAATATTAATAACAATAATAATGAAATGATAACAACAACAACAACAACGACGACGACGACGACGGACGACGACGACGACGACGACGACGACGATGATGATGATGATGATGATGATGATGATGATGGTGGTGGTGGTGACAACGACGACGACGACGACGACGACGATGATGATGATGATGATGATGATGATATACGGTTACAGTGCTTCTAACAGCGCTCTAGGCACTTACAATGCAACCATACAAAAATGAATAAGAAATAGAAGTAACACACATTCACCCACATTATCCATTACAGACACCATTATTATCCACTCTCAATAACATCCATGTACAAAACACTACAAGAACGCCACCAAAATAGCATGGGGAAACGTCAGTATAACAAAGCTAATTTAACCCTTTGACTCCCGCACCCTGTCTACCAGCATCCTGCATTGTCAACCATGCTAGCAAAGTAAAAACTTAACCCTTTGATTTCCATCACCCTATCCACCAGCTTCCTGTAGGAAACCAAAACTTAACCCTTTGATTCCCTCACCCTATCCACCAGCTTCCTGTAGGAAACCAAAACTTAACCCTTTGATTTCCATCACCCTATCCACTAGCTTCCTGTAGGAAACCAAACTTAACCCTTTGATTCCCTCACCCTATCCACCAGCTTTTTGCAGGAAGCTGGTGGATAGGGTGAGGAAATCAAAGGGTTAAGTTTTTGAACTCGGTGGATAGGTTGCGGGAGTCAAAGGGTTAAACAAAACGCTTCACAGAACGGTCATGTATAATAAGGTAACAATGATAATTATGATGATGATAATAATAATAATAATGATAATAATAATTATTATAGTAATAATAATAATAGTACTAATAATGATAATGATAATGATAATAATAATAATAATAATAATAATAATAATAATAATAATAAATAATGATGATAATAATAATGATGATGATGATGATGATGATGATGGTAATAATAATAACAATAATAATAATAATAATAATAACAAATAACAATGATGATAATAATGATGATGATGATGATAATTGTGGTGGTGATGATGATTATGATGATAATGATGATGATGATGATGATAATGATAATAATAATAATAATAATGATAATAACAATGATAATACTGTACGTTTATAGTGCTCCTAACAGCGCTCCAGGTGGTGGTGGATAGGGTGATGGAAATCAAAGTATGTATGTGATGCACGGAGTTAAGGGCATACTGAAAAGGCATTTTTGTCCCAAATTCCATACGCTCTTCACTAAATCGTATTCAGATTCATATTCCATTTCTTTTTTCACAGTGGATCTACTATGTGAAATTCTCGCTGCTTTTCTCTTTGAGAGCGTGTCGCTGCGATGCAGCGCCACCCAATTTTGACGCCATCCATTTTTTGACAAAACTTCAGAAAGGCAAGAAGACTAATTGGCCTTCATGGGAGGGACTGGGGAATCAACTACTAATTGGTCTTTATGGGAGGGACCTGGGGAATCAACTACTAATTGGTCTTCATGGGAGGGACCTGGGGAATCAACTACTAATTGGTCTTCATGGGAGGGACCTGGGGAATCAACTACTAATTGGTCTTCATGGGAGGGACCTGGGGAATCAACTACTAATTGGTCTTCATGGGAGGGATCTGGGGAATCAACTACTAATTGGTCTTCATGGGAGGAACTTCGGGAATCAACTACTAATTGGTCTTCATGGGAGGGATCTGGGGAATCAACTACTAATTGGTCTTCATGGGAGGGACCTTGGGAATCAACTACTAACTGGTCTTCATGGAGGGATCTGGGGAATCAACTACTAATTGGTCTTCATGGGAGGGACCTTGGGAATCAACTACTAACTGGTCTTCATGGGAGGGACCTGGGGAATCAACCTATCTCTCCAACGCTTTATACCAGGATAGCCGGGCAAATGCCCTGTTATTCTGCCGTGGGATCTTTAGCGTGCACAGGCCAGAAGACTCATAAGGGATCCAACTCCTTTTTCATCCCCTTCTGAAGGACTAGACGCTCAGTTCGATTTTCTGGTCAAACTGAGGAGAAACGTTGAGGACACTCAACGGGGAACGAACCCTAGAACCTTGAGCTTTAGATGCTGGTAGGCGAACGCCTGAACCATTCTGCCACTCTTTTTCGCCGTCTCTTCTCTGATAAACTCCTTGTACCTGCGCAAAACCTTATAATATGTTCATGATCTTAAAATGGAGTAATGGTTCAGATGGGTCGGGGGGGGGGGGTAGTGGTGCCAAGGTTACGCCACTAGAATGATTGAGGCATTAAAACCCTTTGACTCCCGCACCCTATCCACCAACTGCAAAAACTTAACCCTTCGACTCCCTCACCCTATCCACCAACTGCCAAAAACTTAACCCTTTGACTCCCTCACCCTATCCATCAACTGCAAAAACTTAACCCTTTAACTCCCTCACCCTATCCACCAACTGTGAAAACTTAACCCTTTGACTGCCGCACCCTATCCACCTACTGCAAAAATCTTCAACCTTCGACTCCCACACCCTATCCACCAACTGCAAAAACTTAACCCTTTAACTCCCTCACCCTATCCACCAACTGTGAAAACTTAACCCTTTAACTCCCTCACCCTATCCACCAACTGTGAAAACTTAACCCTTTGACTGCCGCACCCTATCCACCTACTGCAAAAATCTTCAACCTTCGACTCCCACACCCTATCCACCAACTGCAAAAACTTAACCCTTTAACTCCCTCACCCTATCCACCAACTGTGAAAACTTAACCCTTTGACTGCCGCACCCTATCCACCAACTGCCAAAAACTTAACCCTTTGACTGCCGCACCCTATCCACCAACTGCCAAAAACTTAACCTTTGACTCCCTCACCCTATCCACCTACTGCAAAAATCTTCAACCTTTAACTCCCTCACCCTATCCACCAACTGTGAAAACTTAACCCTTTGACTCCCTCACCCTATCTACCAGCTGCAAAAACTTAACCCTTTGACTCCCGCACCCTATCCACCAACTGCAAAAAATTAACCCTTTGTCTCCCTCACCCTGTCCACCAACTGCAAAAAATTAACCCTTTGACTCCCGCACCCTATCCACCAGCTTCCCTCAGGGCGAAGGAGTCAAAGGGTTAAGTTTTTGCTTTTCTAGCATGGTTTGACAATGCAGGAAGCTGGTAGACAGGGTGCGGGGGTGAAAGGGTTAAGATGGGTAGCGAACACATTTCAGTTTCAATTTCTCAAGATGACGTCTTCGCGCTAGGAATGAATTCCATAAGCACTAACGTCACAGGTGCCATGTGATGGAGAAGATCCAGAATGATCAAGGCACAAGCCTCAAGCCTGCACATAAACCCATAAGCTGGTCAGGTCCTGAGAAGCGAACAGGCCAACTCTTACGATTCAGGCTGGAACTGAGAGCGAAACGATAAGGTCTTGAGGCCACCGCTCTGAGTTTCAGAGTTTAAAAGTCTGTTCGAGAGGGGGTCATCACGCTCGCACACTCCCATATGCGCTCCACACATGAGTCTGCTAGCAGTTACCTGGGCAGACTCCTTACGCCCTGCGCGAAACTCTGTGTGCTGGTTTGGGAAGTCTTAGACACTGACTGGGAAGGGAGAACGGGGACATATAAAACACTGACACCTGCCAGAATGATGGGATTTTTAAGATGGGAGCATTGTTATGTTGTTGTTGTTATTTTTGTTTACAGCCCAGCCGATTGCGTAGAGCCGTATCAGGGCTATAACTGTTTCTAAACATACACAATACTTCAACAGACGGAAAAAGCAAAGAGAGAGAGACAGAGAAGACAGACAGACGACAGACGACGAGACAGTAGAAGAGTACAGAGAGAATGATGACGATGATGATGATGATAATGATGATGATGAGAGAGAGAAAACATTTAGTACCAATCAATGCATTCGTGACACATTAAGAGGTACCTGCGTTGACCATCGTCATTTATCACATTGATTAAAAAAGATACCTTACTAATGAGCGCAGTAATAGTCTTGTAACCCTGAATCGCGTTTTGGGCCATTAAAAAAAAAATATAAAGATAACAAAGAAGTAGAAACAACATAAAGTGCAAGAAAGCAGAAGCTTGCTACATACACATCACAGTTGTGTCTGATTTCCTTGAATGTAGAAATACCAATTAAGGATCAAACGCTTCGAAAAATTTGAACCAAACATAACTAAGGACACTGAACATGTATAAAAACGAGCCTAAATTACATAAAATTGCTTCAGCATATCATATT
>JAPXFY010000032.1:12009061-12011561 GCA_030674185.1 Monoplex corrugatus | reverse complement strand
ACAGAGACAGAGAGAGAGAGAGAGAGACACAGAGAGAGCGACAAAAAGAGCAAGAGAGAGAGAGAGCAAGAGAGAGAGAGAGCAAGAAAGAGAGAGCAAGAGAGAGAGAGGGGGGAAGGGAAGGAGATAGAGGGGACAGATAGAGACAGAGAGAAGGAGGAAAGGAGAGAGAGAGAGAGAGAAAGAGAGAGCAAGAGAGAGAGAGAGAGAGCAAGAGCAAGAGAGAGAGGGGGAGGGAAGGAGACAGAGGGGACAGATAGAGACAGAGAGAAGGAGGAAAGGAGAGAGAGGAGAGAGAGAGAGGGATGGGGCAGAGAGAGGGAGGGAGAGAGAGAGATAGAAGAGAGGAGAGAGAGGGAGGGAGGGAGGGAGAGCTCGCGCGCGCGAGCGCGTGGCTTAAAAATCTTTACTGTGCATCGTCTTTATTCTAGAAACAGAGAAAGGGAGAGACAGAGGGGAGAGAGAGAAGGAGGGAGGGATGGAGGAAGAAAGAGAGGGAAGGAGGGAGAGAGAGAAGGAGGCAGGAAGGGAGAGAGAGAATTCGCGCGCGTAAGCACGTGGCTTAAAAATCTTTACTGTGCATCTTCTTTCTTCTTGGAACAGAGAGAGAGAGACAGAGACAGAGACAGAGACAGAGAGACAGAGACAGAGAAAGAGGGAAGGAGAGAGAGAGAGAGAGAGACAGACAGACAGAGGGAGGGAGGGAGGGAGGAGAGAGAGAGAGGAGAAGAGAGAGATAGAGAGAGGGAGGGAAGGAAAGAGAGAGAGAGAGAGAGACAGACAGACAGAGGGAGGGAGGGGAGAGAGAGAGAGAGGGAGAGAGAGAGAGAGAGGAGAGAGAAACAAACAGACAAACAGGACAGGACACAGAAAGACAGAGAGAGAGAGAGAGAGAGGGAAAGAGAGAGAAAACAGACAGACAGACAGGACAGGACACAGAAAGACAGAGAGAGAGAGAATGTGTGAGAGAGAGGAGAGAGGAGAGGAGAGAGGAGAGTGAGAGAGAGAGAGAGAGAAACAGACAGACAGACAGGCAGGACACAGAAAGACAGAGAGAGAGAGAGGGAAAGAGAGACAGACAGACAGACAGACAGAAGGAGGGAGGGAGAGAGAGAGAGGGAGAGAGAGAATGAGAGAGAGAGGGAGGGAAGGAAAGAGAGACAGACAGACAGAGGGAGGGAGAGAGAGAGGGAGAGAGAGAATGAGAGAGAGAGAGGGAGGGAAGGAAAGAGAGAGAGACAGACAGATAGAAAGAGGGAGGGAGGGAGAGAGAGAGGGGGGGTGAGAGAAGAGGAGGCAGGGAGAGAGAGAGAGTTCGGGCGCGCGAGCACGTGGTTTAAAAATCTTTACTGTGGATCTTCTTTCTTCTTGGAACTGAGGAGAGAGAGAGAGAGGAGGAGGAGAGGAGAGAGAGAGAGAGAGAGAGAGAGAGGGGGGTGGGGGTGGGGGTGGAGAGAGAGATGGGGGCAGAAAGATGGGAAAGGGAGAGAAAGAGAAACATAGAGTGACTGAGAGAGAGAGGGAGAGAGAGGGAGGGAGAGAAGGAGGAAGGGAGAGAAGGAGGAAGGGAGAGAGAGAACTCGTGCGCGCGATTAGGGGCTAAGAAATCTTTACGGTGCATCTCTTCTCTTCTTGAGAGAGGGAGGGAGAGAGGGAGGGAGGGAGAGAGAGAGGTGAGAGAGAAGGGGAGGCAGGGAGAGAGAGAGCTCGCGCGCGCGAGCATGTGGCTTAAACATCTTTACTGTGCATCTTCTTTCTTCCTAGAACTGAGAGAGAGAGAGAGAGAGAGAGAGAGAGAGAATGAGTAAAGGAGAGTGAGAGAGAGGGGGAGAGAGATGGGGGCAGAGAGAGGGGAGGGGACAGTGAGATGGGATGGGGAGAGAAAGAGAAACATAGAGTGACAGAGAGAGAGGGGAGAGAGGGAGGGAGAGAGGGAAGAAGGGAGAGAGAGAACTCGTGCGCGCGAGCACGTGGCTCAAAAATCTTTGCTGTGCATCTTTTTTCTTCTTGAGAGAGGGAGGGAGAGAGGAGGGAGGGAGGGAGGGGGGAGAGAGGGAGAGCTCGTGCGCGAGAGCACGTGGCTTAAAAATCTTTGCTGTACATCGTCTGTCTTTTTGGAACACTTAGAGAGAGAGAGAGGGAGAGAAAGGAAGAGAAGGAGGGAGAAAAGGAGGGAGGCATATATATGTGTATGTAGAGAATGAGACAGACAGACAGACAGACGACGACAGACAGGCAGACAGACAGACTGACAGAGAAAAAGATACACAGAGAGACAGAAAAGAGAAGAGAAAGACAGCGAGAGAGAGACAGAGACAGAGAGAGAGAGGGACAGACAGACACACAAATAGACAGACACAGACACAGACACAGACACAGACACAGAACAGACAGACAGAAGAGACACAGAGAGATGGAGCTCGGGCGCGTAAAAATCTTCGCCGTGCATCTTTTTGTCTTCGTCTTGTTCCTGGTTACACCGTGATTTACTGTGTGTGTG
>JAPXFY010000032.1:11974061-12006561 GCA_030674185.1 Monoplex corrugatus | reverse complement strand
ATGGGCCGTTAATAAAAGCTTCCGAGTTCTAGTGTGCAGTTCCATTTTCCCTGAGAAATTTTCAGCATTTAGCCTAGCTCTTTTATTTTTTTTACTTTCATTTGTATGCCTAAGACAAAGAAACAGGTTTCCATGGTAGGCCATCGTTTTGCTTTGAAATGGCAAAAATGCTTCAGTTTCGGAGATCGTAGCCCCGAGATCCCCATCAGAGCCTTTTTTTGAGAACCTGCCTATTACGTTCATTGCCCTTGTATTTGATTTGTGTGATAAGACAAAAATATGACGTAAACAAAAGGATGAAGGTCGTTGTCAACGGACGTTGCTGGAACAAGATTAAAACCCACGACTATGGGAGATAATTCATACGTGACTGTCAAGAGTTATGTTCTTAGATTAATATTATAAAAAAAATTCCCTGCTTCCCTCTTATGTCTTTGGTACCACGACTATTACAGAGCCTTTTTAGTCAAGTTATTTACACACACCTTTGACCCTGCACTCCATATGTACCACTCTCCCTCAATTTTCACAGATCCGGCTGTGCACAGAAAATCTGAACCTATTTAGGCCTATCGTTTTCTTGTCGACGAAACGAACACAGTCCACAAGCTCCCCGTCACGCAACCGACTATTAATTTTGTAAACAGTTCCATTACGGAAATGTCCATATATGGAAATTGTCGTCAAACGGATGCAGCAACGCGGAGGGAAATTTGAATCCTCTGTTTTGGCCTTGAACCTAAAGCGCAGACGAGAATTTTTCATGTTTGCGAAGCTCGTCCCATTTGGATTTAAAAAAAGGTAGGTTGTGGATGACTGAAACCAAAAGCAGACACAATCGAGCATCGTTTGTGTGAATACTGAAAGAAATTAGGAAACAGAAACAATTTACTGTGTAGATTTTACGAATCACACAAAGAACAGCTGAGAAATTTTGTCGATTGATAATGTGGGTTTATCTAAGAGCTGATAACTGTGTGCAGATCTCGCCTAAGCAGCAGATCTAAATCTAAATCCAGGTCTACTGAGCTAACGCTTATGTGTGGTGATGTTTTTATTAAGACTGAAACACTTTATAATCGTTCAGTTCAGCTGTAGATCTGCTCATGCAAATGCACAAGCTCTGTCTCTCTGAGCCTCTCTCTCTCTCTCTCTCTCTCTCTCTCTTTCTCTCTGAGATTCTCTCTCTCTTCTCTCTCTCTTCTCCGAGTCTGATTCTCTCTCTCTCTGTCTCTCTGAGTCTGTCTCTCTTTCTATCTCTCTCTCTCTTTCTCTCTCCCCCTCTCTCTCTTTGAGTCCCCCTCTCTGTCTTTTTCCACCTGTCTCTCCCTCCCATTTTCTAATATATGGGCCTATGAATGTCTGATGCTCACCAAACAATTTTTCTTCTTATGTATCATTTATTTCATTACAACTATTATCAATTTTGGTACCGATACCTATTTGTGGCTTTACGTTATTAGGCCTGTGTTTTTATTCTTAAAGAACTGACCAGGCTCCATTTCTATGTAAAGCGAAATAATCATGCTTTCGACGTGAGCTGTTCTACACGAGTTAGCACTGTTATCAAATTTTTTCATGTTGTATCTAGTTGTGCTCATGAATCTAAATCCAGGTGCCTCAGTACTTAAACATTTTCTAAATGCTGGAGGTGACTGTGTTTGCAGAGATGCATTCACACAATCAAAACCTGCACATCTTGCCTTCTACCTGGCTGACATTTCACGACTTTTAATTTTATAATCATATAATTATGTGTTTATATGCCATGCAAACCGAGTGGTTTATCTTAACGAGTAAGGAAATAAATAAATGGAAAAAAAAAGTTTAATGAGACACTCTAGCTCCAAGTCTTTTTTCTTAAGTTTGTGGTTATTTTTCATGAGGTAGATCGTAGACTTTATGTATGTTTTTGACATAGAGTACAAATGAATGCGTTGGCGATCTGATTTTATGGACTAATGGAGATACATAGAAGTCAGAATGAATGTTGACGATCGTGATGTAATGTGATCAGCAATAGTCTTCATCAGTCTCTGAGTCTTTCTTTGTCCCTGTTTTTGTTTGTTTGTTTGTTTTTTCGTTTATTCTTTTAAGGATCACTGCATTCAGGGAGGTTACTTTTGTGCTCACCTTTTTTTTTTCGTCACATTTTCTACGCCACCGTAATGGCCACAGAAGCTGGAACAGTTTTTACAATGCGATGATGAGGATGTCGGTGATGATGATAATCATGATGCTATGGAGTTCTATCTAGGATTGAGACTGCTTGACAGGGCGTCTCTCTGTCTGTCTCTGTGAGTGTGTCTGTCTCTGTGTCTGTGTGTGTGCGGGCGTGGTGTACGCTTCCATTTCTTACATATTTTATGTTCATATAGTTCCTAAGACATACTGTATTTTAATTTTTTCGTATTTTCTCATATTTTTTTAGTGTCTGGTTTTCTTGATTCAAGGTTTGTCGGTGTCTGGTTTGACTTGATTCAAATGTTTGTGTCTGGTTTGACTTGATTGAAAGGTTTGTCAGTGTCTGGATTTACTTGATTCAAAGGTTTGTCAGTGTCTGGTTTGACTTGATTCAAAGGTTTGTCAGTGTCTGGTTTGACTTGATTCAAAGGTTTGTCAATGTCTGGTTTGACTTGATTCAAAGGTTTGTCAATGTCTGGTTCGACTTGATTCAAAGGTTTGTCAGTGTCTGGTTTGACTTGATTCAAAGGTTTGTCAGTGTCTGGTTTGACTTGATTCAAAGGTTTGTCTGTGGTTTTACTTAATTCAAAGGTTTGTCAGTGTCTGGTTTGACTTGATTCAAAGATTTGTCAGTGTCTGGTTTGACTTGATTCAAATGTTTGTCTGTGTCTGGTTTTACTTGATTCAAATGTTTGTCAGTGTCTGGTTTGACTTGATTCAAAGGTTTGTCTGTGCCTGGTTTGATTTGATTCAAAGGTTTGTCAGTGTCCGGTTTGACTTGATTCAAAGTTTGTCAGTGTCTGGTTTGACTTGATTCAAAGGTTTGTCAGTGTCTGGTTTGACTTGATTCAAAGGTTTGTCAGTGTCTGGTTTGACTTGAATCAAAGGTTTATCAGTCTCTGGTTTGACTTGATTCAAAAGTTTGTCAGTGTCTGGTTTTACTTGATTCAAATGTTTGTCAGTGTCTGGTTTTACTTGATTCAAAGGTTTAATAATGGTTTAATGATGTAAACTACAACCAGCTTGATTTTGACACGGACTGTTTACACTGATTAGAGTGAAATTATTATTATTACTGGTATTACTTTTTTGTCCTTTACCTACCTTGTAGAATCACGTGACCCTGTCATTACTTTTTAGTCCTTGAATCATTTGACGATGATCAAAATGGCTGGATGAAACTTATAAACGTATGTATCAACCAAAAAAAGAAGAAAAAAAATATGAAGAGAGAGAGAGAGAGATGAGCTGATAATCCGGTTAGTGGTCAATAATCAATGTTCATAATTTGGTATTCAGTTGTGACGTGTTTACGTCTCCAGAAAATCATGTAACTTTCATTCCCGCTACTTCCATCGGTGATATGGATATCACAGCTTATATGACAATAAATCATTCATGTATTATTTCCATCTTTTTCTGTATGTATTAGAGAGAGAGTCATAAAACCTGATAGCGAAATTAACATTTTTGTATGCATTCGCTCTATATTTACTTGTCGATCTGTTCCATTTATGAATCATTTGTTTGCTTTTTTCTTGTGAACCGATTTGATGTAAGTCAATAATCGTTTTCAGGGTGCCCTGAGTATTTGGGAATAATGAGGTCAACCGAGAGCCATTGCCTGCATCCATACACGGGTTATTCCCCTGCCTCCTGAATGGTCAAGAGTGATTAGTCGTCTAACAACACGAACTGTTAACTCCCCTGTTTCTGAACGATCAGCGCAAGAAGGAACAAATCAAACAACAACTTCCACGCTTCACAAGGTACTGACTGTGTGACGAAAACGATCAGCAGTTGTGTCCCCGTAATTGTCTTCTGGGAGAGTGACGGCCCCTGCTTCTTGACGATCAGCACAGGACGGAACAATTCAAACAACTATCACAATCTCCACAAAGTACCGTGTGATGGATTTGGGGACTTTGGCGTTGAGGCTATATGATGATCCATTTATCTTGTACACCCCCGCCCAATCTTCTTTCTGACACTGCCTGTATACACATTTTTCTACATAGATGTTCGACAGTCTTTCGCCAGTCTTCTTCTATGTCTTGTCCATGCAACTGGAATGAGTTTTCTCGGTCTATTTGGCAGTCATATATTGTGTTCTTCCGTCAAGTCTAACTTGAAGACATAGCTTTTTGTCCAGCAGTGATTTTTCCCTTCTACAAGCCCATCTCTTTATCCAACACCCCCCTTCTGTCTCCCCAGTACGGGGGTGCTTTGTATCCTTAAGTTGTGGTTGTTGTGAGTGAACGTTTTAGTGAACGGCGAGACTGTGCACTTTGATTTGATTTATCTATCAAGATTTAACGCCTTCTAGATGATAATAACGTTAATGTTATGTTTATTCCGTTACCTCTTTGTCAGACATGTCTCAGGTGATTGCATTTCACACAAACTATATCGTGATGATGATGATGATGACGACGACGATGATGATGGTGATCATGATGATGATTGTAACGATAACAGTGACGACGATGATGATAGTGATGATGATGACGATGATGGACTGCCCTGTCAATTCAGTGGATGAGTAGGCGTACTGTTTTTTTATCACCCAGTATGAGTTGTTTTAAAAATTTTTTTTTTTTTTTATAGAAGACCGATTCCAGAAGCGCATGTTCGCCTTCAGGTACAGCATGGGAAGGAGTGCTACTACCTCGTGTTCTGCTTCTGCCAGCCTCTCTTCTGATGAAAAGCGATTTTTTGGTTCTGTTCAAGTCGTGGCCATTACAACTACAAGGGCTGAACCCCCAACCCCTATGTTATGAGCATGGTGCTTTAACACACTAGGCTAACGGGCCACCCCAAAGTTGCCGTCAGCACCCGGTGTTCCCAGGCGGTCACCCATCCAACCGGGCCCGATGTTGCTTAACTTTGGTGATCGGACGAGCACCCGGTGTTTTCAACATGGTGTGGCCGAGATTGAGAGTATAGTGGGTGAGACTGCAGTTACATAGCGACAAAATCACTCATTTAAGTAAGTAACCTTAACCCAGTAGTTGGATTCCCACCTCCACCGTGGTAGAGAACACAGACTGAGACCCAGGTCTATCACTCAAGATGTAATGGTTTTGGGACGATAATTAGAAAAATTCCCTTATTGTTACTTAAAGCCCAGCTGACTTCGTAGAGCCATATCAAGGCTACAATCATTTCAAAATGCACACAGTACCACAAGAGGGGAAAAAGGAACAGAAAATTAAGTACACATATCAATGCATTCGCACACATTATCTAAAGAGATACCCCTGGTGTTGACCATTCCGTCCAAATTATCACACAAGGAATTTGAGAAACATACCTGAATACAGTTTTAAACATAACTTAGGACACTAAAACATATATAAAAATGGGCGTAAAGTAGGCCTACTTAAAATGGCTTCCGTGTATCTAATTTCCCAAAAGCCAAAATTGCACTTAATGTATGTACCCAGTTATATATCCTAATAGAAGTTATGTAAGACTTTCGAATGCATATGGGTGAATGGACCAGCAAGGTAGAAATAATAGGAAGAAATGACAGAAACCAAAACAGCAAGGTAGAAACAGAGAGAGTGACAGAAAAGAGGAAATTTCTAGCACAGAATTTCCTGAAGGTGGAGATACTATTTATACTGAAAGAGCCCCTTACATCCCCACAGTTCCCTGTCTGACCAGACAAATTGGACCAGGGTTTCTGGCATCCTAGAAGTGTCTAACCGCTATGTCACACTCTTCCTCATTTTTATACAAGTCAAGCGCGAGTCATGACTTCAGCAGTTGCTGGGCATAGGAAACGCTTCAAGGACTACCTGAAGGGCTTGCTCAAAGACCAGGACATGGACGTCCTAGGAGAGGAGCGTGGCTCGAAACCATCCTGTGCTGCAGAACAAGATCACGAAAAGGGACCAATGCAGCAGGCTCCTCTTCTCATTCCTTCGGCGGTAGGAACCACGGTCGACGTCACAAGTCTTCTCCAGGTCACACACGATTGAGACATCTGTGGGCGACTTCCTGGATCCCCAGACCACAGACTTTAGCAATGTTGTTGAAGGAGGAGATGTGCGGTCGTCCCTTTTTTCTCCTTGCCTCAACTTTCCCCTGCAGGACCGTTAATATCAAATCTTTTGTTATTTCTGATCGCATGGCCTACATATTTCAGCTTTCTTTTGTTGATCTTTGTTAGCAGTTGGCCCTTAACGTTCAGTTCCTTTGATGTACTATCGCTTGTTCTTCTGACTGTCCATTTGATCCTGAGAAGTCGTCTATAGAGCTACATTCAATCAATGCAGCAGAAGCAAGGAGATGCCATTAATCCATCCACATTGTCTGGCCACGTACATCTCGTCTGTGGGAGAGACCTCAGAGCCTCGATCTGCTTCATCAGCCACTTCCAGACTCATTGCAACTGCAGCACCACTCGGAACGCCATGGCCATCTTTAATTACAATGGATGAACGTTATCATCAGGTCTCTCCCTTGGGGATGCCAGTGCTCTATTTCAGTATAAATATTATCCCCATCTTCTGGAAATTCTGTGCTATACATTTCCTCTTTTCTGTCACTCTCTTTGTGTCTGCCTTGTCCCTTTGCTTTCTATCATCTCGTTTCTCATTTTCTGTGTTTTTGACCGAGTCACCTTTATGTTTTCGTTGAAGCCTTATATAGTTTCTGTCTATTAGGATTGATGTTTGGATACACATACACATATATATAAACTACATTTTCAGCTCTACGGAAGTGTGAACTGCTCAGCTGCAATTTTAGGTACTCTAAGCCAGTTTTTAGACGTTTGTGTGAATTTAGTTTGTTTATGCATATGTATTCAAATTTTTTTTATCCACCTGGTGATAAATTCGGCGGAATGCTTAACGCCAGGTGCATATCCTTAGATGATTTGTACGAATACGAATGCATTCTGATTTTCTTTTCCAGGTGCTCGTTTTTCTTCTTTATTTTTCAAGGATCATCGATATATGTAGACGTGTGTGTTTTTGTTTGAGATGGTTATGTAGTACTGATATGGCTCTGAACCGTTGGCTGGGTTTTAAACATTAATTATAATAGTAATCATCATTTGTCACCATCCCCCGTGGGGATGCCGTGGGGTTCTTTAGTATAAATAGTATCCCCTCCTTCGGGAAATTCTGTGCTAGAAATTTACTCTTTTCTGTCACTCTCTTTTGTTTCTTTCTTCCTTCTTTGCTTTCTGTCATTTCTTCCTATTATTTTCTGCCTTGCTGGTCCATTCACCTGTATGTGTTTGATAAAGTCTTCCATACTTTCTCTTAGGATTGATAATTGGGTACATGTATTTAGTATTAAGTGCATTTTTGGCTCTAGGGAAATGAGGTATGCGGAAGCAATTTTAGGTATTTTAGGCCCTTTTTATATGTTTCAGTGTCTTTGTGTTTTTTAAATCCCCTCTGCGATAAATTGGACGGAATGGTCAACGCCAAGGGCATTTCCTTAGATTATGCACGCGAATGCGTTGATGCGTGTATTTTTTTTCCCTTCTTTTCCTTTTTATTTTCCTGTTGAAGTTTTGCGTATGTTTTGAAACGGTTATAGCCCTGATATGGCTCTACGCAGTCGGCTGGGCTTTAAATAAAAATAACAACAACAAAACAAAGGTCTCAACTGGAACAGTGATACAAGTACCTCGAACTAGTAGCTCACTTCCTGGCTGAAATATTCAACATTTTTTTTTTCCGGCCTAGGCCTATACTCATACTGTATAAAATCATGTGTTTTACTGCAGTGTTTGAATTGCTGTTGTAGGTGTGGCTGAAGACACAAAACAACTGTGACTAATTAATTTCACACACATACACACCACCTCTCTCTCTCTCTCTTTCAAACACACAATCAAAAAGCGCTGCTACAAAAAGTACATGATATAGTTGACAATACAAACAACTGACAAACACACACATGTATACACACAGATACACGCACACTAGCCACAAATAAATGATACTCTAACAATACCCATTTCAGATTTTTTTTTATTAAAACAGAACAATTGAAAATCCACTTGTCAAACATTTAACAGCAAAAAGGTTTATCATTATCATTCAAAGTAGTTACTGTATATTCACACTGGTCGTCATGACTCATTAATCTTCTCTCTTACAAGTTTGGAATTTTTTTCAAGAGGGATTCATCGTACTCGGACAAATCCATAAGCGCTCACCCAAATCTGCCATCATTTATCTGGCAGACACCATGAGCCCTTCGCAAACCCTTACACATTGGCAAGGCCTCGGAATTGGGAGGAGGAGAGAAGGGGTCTATGAAACATTAAGCTAACACCACCAGAATAATGGAAACATCAAGATGGGCAGAGAACAAGCCAGTGTTTCATATTGTGGGCCGGGATTGAACTCGAACCAACCAGCCCTCAGGGGGAAAACGTGGCCCACCCAAGGATTGAACCCACAATCCCTGCATTATGAACACGGCGATCTGACCACTGAGCTCATGGCCCCCTGAAATCTAAAATACAAACGACGAAGTCACTGTGGAACCGATTGTGCAAGCCTCACATACAAAGTTTGTTCTCTCTCTCTCCCTCTTTCTGTAGTTTGATTCAGTTCAAAGAAAAAAACATACACACGTATTATTAGTAAAGCGTATTTACAATCACATCACAATTTTCAAATTTCAACATACATACGAGTACAACATCGTCAATTATATTTACGAAAGACGTGCACATATTCATGAAAACATGAAGAAAATTCATTTTTCACATACATAAGATACAGACATTTCAGAATTTAGAGTTTGCTCAAGAGGAATTCATCGCACTCGGGGACAATACCAAATACGACTGACTCAAATCTGCCAGTATGTATTTGTCAGACTCACTGAGACTTTGTAAAAAAAAATCTATTCACTGGCAGATCTCGAATGGGGGCAGGAGTGGTGGGGCGGAAACTATGAAACACTGAACCCACCATGATGACTGGTGCATTAAGATACCCAAAATCTGCAAATGATTATTTGGTAGACTTCAGATTAAAAAAAAAAAAAAAAAAACAAGAACGAGAAGAGAGAATGTGTGTGTGACAGAGAAGATGACAACTTGGGTCAAGGGTCAATCGTCGAACAGGCTTGTGTGTACCCTAGCTCGGCATTTTGGGTGTGTGTGTGCGCGTGCGTTCATGTGTGTGTGTGTGACAGAGGGAGGACGATGGTTTGGGTCAGGGATCCCTCTCCCTATTCTCCTCATGTCTTCCCCCTCCCAGTTTGCGTGTGCTCTCTGCCCTGGAGATTTGGTCATTGTTGGTAACTGATTTGGTGAATGATAAGAGTGTAAGCTCTGGTTTGCTGCTTAAATCGAGATTTGGCGCCTTGTAAATATCATCATCATCATCAGTAGTAGTGGTAGTAGCAGTAATAGTACATGTACTAATATCACTATTATAGTAGTATCACTATTATTTTTTTTTTTATTACTACTTATAGTATTATTATTGTTATTATTATTATCATTATCCTACGTAGAAACCTATGCACCCAAAAAATCTCCAACTGAGCAGGAGAGGGGGGGGGGGGGGGGGGCGCAGAGAAAAAGAGAACGAGACCTATGGAAAACCGATTCAACCCGAGTAATGGAAGCATCGAGATGGGCAGTGAGCAGGCCAGCTGTAGGCTGGGTTTGAACTCAAGACATCTCATTTTAAAGGCCATGGTGTGCATTATAGTTCAGTTCTTCTCAGTTTGATTCAGACTGCGAAAACTTCAACCCTTCCAGTCATTAGTCATAAGTATCTAATCTTAATGTCCTCTGCTATATGTACGTTAGTTTTTGATCTGACTTTTTTTTCAAACGTAGTCTGTTGATTTGAACAATGCTTTTGATTTAGATGACGATTTTTAAAGATGTATTTAACCCTTTTTGACTCCTGCAGCCCGTTCACCAGCATCTTGTATTGTCAACCATACCAGCAAAGCAAAACTTAACCCTTTGATTCCCTCACGCTTTCCACCAGCTTCCTGCAGGAAGCTGGTGGAAAGGGTGAGGGAATCAAAGGGTTAAGTTTTTGCAGTTGTTGGATAAGGTGCGGGAGTCAAAGGGTTAATGTCGTGTGCTTCGTGTACGTTAGTATTTGATCTACTACTTCAGTTTGAGACATAGTCTGTTGATTTTAACAATGCTTTTGATTTAAATGACTACATTTTTAAGATGAAGTACTTAATCTTTATGTTGTGTGCAGTGTGTACGTTAGTATTTGATCCACTACTTCTGTTTAAAACATAGTCTGTTGATTTTAAAAATGCTTTTGATTTAGATGATTATATTTTTAAAGATGAAATGCTTAATCTTAATGTCCTGTGCTACATGTATGGTAGTATTTCATCTGACACTTCTAAGACGTAGTCTGTTGATTTAAACAATGCTTTTGATTTAGATGACAATTTTTAAAGATGATTTTCTTCAAAGTTAGTAAAAGTAAAGCAGGGAGAGATAGAGAGAAGATGGGCATTGCCCTCACAACGCTGGCTTCAGGGAAAGTTGAAGTCTTCACCACCATATTCCCCTGTGTCCTTGGGGTTATGGGGAATCCTCAACCCCCCCCCCCCTCCCTTCCTTCAATTCTTGTATGTTCATGGTTGACCTTCGTCCATACCCTGCATATAGTTTGTTGGGTTTTGTTTGTTTGTTGTTTTGAGGGGTGAGAGTGGAGAGTTATAAACTGTTCAGAGTTTGTTCAGCAGGCCCCCAGTAGCTCAGCTGGTTGAGCGTCGGATTCACACGCTAATGGTTGTGGGTTTGAATCCCGGGATGCGCTACATTAAAACTGGCATTCTCACTGTCCCATCTTAACACCATCGTTGTTCTGGTGGAGTCAGTATAGGATTAGAGTCCCATCTTAACATTATCGTTGTTCTGGTGGAGTCAGTATAGGATTAGAGTCCCATCTTAACATTATCGTTGTTCTGGTGGAGTCAATATAGAATTAGATAAGTCCCCCTTCCCCTACTTCCCTAGGATGGTTATTCCCGTCGGCCATATCAGCTGAGGTGGGTGCCGACGTACAACCTGAACTAAATCAATCAGCAGGGATTCATCGCATTCATAATTCCATATGCGCTCCACCAAATCTGCCAGTAGTAACGTAGCCCACTCCTCAAGCCTGCGCAAAACGCTTATGAGATGGCTAGGTCTGAAAATGGGGAGGCGATATAGCGGGCCTATGAAACACCTGACACTACCAAAATAACTGGTGCATTGGAATGGGCATCGAACAAACCAGCGTTTATATTGTGGGGGTGGGTTTTGAACCCCTGACGTGACATCTGAAGTCCATGGCGCTATTACGAGAGCCAAGCCGGTCCATATGAATTGTGTGACTATTTTTTTCTGATGAGTTAGTTATAGTGTTGCTTTTTATGTTCTGTCATGTTATACGATCAATTTATTATTATTGTTTTATGTATGCCCTTTTTATTCATTCGTTTTCATTGCAGAATATTTTTTTCGTAAAATGCAGAGCATTCAGGAGCTTGTTTCCCAGTATGTCCCACTATATCTCTTTATTATTGTTATCATTATCATTATTATTATCATTGCTATCATCATCATCGTCATCATAATCATAGTCGTCATCATCGTCACTGTCGTCATCATTATCAGTATTATCATCACCATTATTATTCTTATTATCATTATCATCATCTCATCACTATCATCATTATAATTACTATTATCATCACCATCATTAACTGTTTCAACTTCAGGTTGTCTGTGTAAGACATTACATGTACTGCTACTTGTGGCTATTCCTGAATGCGATATCTTTTGGACGGTCGACTCGTCAAGTTTCTTTGGCCGAATTTTGTTACCCTTGATACCAAAACCATAGTACCGTTATTCTCTGGATCACAAGTTTCCACAGTTTTTAGTAGAAATATGCTACATGGCATACAGGAACAAAACAAAATAATAATTACCATCCACTGGGCTAGCGCAGAAGGTAGAACAGAAGAAAAGTTCTAAAAACAGAATGGAAATGTGTGATAACGGTAGAGGGTCAAAGAAGACATTTTGGTATTTTTCTTGTTACAGATGCTGTATTCATCATTGGTGATGATTTTTCATTGTGGTACTGTTTGTAGCAATACTCTTGAAGGAACAAGTTTTATCTGCACACTTTTTATTATTCTTGTTATACTACTACTAGCACTACTACTACTACCATAATAGTAACAATAATATTAATAATAGTGATGATAATAACAACAATAATAATGATACTACTAGTGTACTGCTACTATTACTGCTACTACTACTGCTAATGATAATATTAATGATGATGATGATAATGATGATTTTTTTTTTTATTATAAATCGGTATTACTGTCGTTACCGTTGTCTTCTTTTATAGTTAAGTTTTGAATATTTTCCCCACTGTTTCACTTATGATTTAAAAAAAAACAACATTTATATTTTTAGATCATGGAGAAAAAAATCTGATGTGATGATGATGATCAAGATTAAATTTGATGACGATGATGACTGCGATGATTATGGTAATAGCAATGATAGGGATAATGATAACAACAACAACAACAACAAAAGATTATGGTAATACATAAAACAACGAAAATTCGATCATAGTAGATTCTTCACTTTTCATAACTTAGTCAGGGAATTATAGTGACGCGTCTCGTTTTGACAATCGTACTATTAGTATTACGTCAGTATACGTTTACACTATCAGAACGCCTTACAGAATTTGTTTGTACATTTTCATGCCAGTGACATCAATTTTCGATCATTTATTAGCTTTGAATGAAACAAAACTTGACATCAACGAGATACGTCTGTCCATCCAAATCTGACTTTATGATGATAGAAATTTACATTTCTTCAGAGCAGAAGATAACCATCTTTAATAAAACGTATGTAGGACTATCTGAAGAATAGAAATATTTAATAAAACGAATGTAGGACTATTTGTAGGGTAGAAATTTACATTTCTTAAGAGCAGAAGATAAACATCTTTAATAAAATGAATGTAGGACTATTTACAGGATTTCATCTCTTTATATGATATTCAAGTCACAACTTTGGGATATAATCCTTCTTTATGTACCTTCAGCTCTAGTGTCACATAGCTATTATGTTTACAGTTCTATTTTGTTATGTTTACAGTTGAATTTTCTATTCCTACTTTACGTACCATCAGCTCTTGTGCGCTGTTATGTTCAGATCTTAATTTCTTGTCATCTTACCTTAAAGTCTTAAGACGAACGTTTAAGGAAGCAGAGAGCTTTGTAGAAGTAATTAAACCTGATACAGAACAACTGAAAGACGATCAGTTTGGCGCCAGCATTAATAAGGCTGGCAACAAAAGCCATAGTCTTTATCTTCCAACACTGCTTTTCGTCTATCCAGGGCTGATGATTTGACAGGTAGTTGAGGACGATAGCGAAGGGGTAGGTGACCCAGATGAAGATCACTAAAGCCAGCACCGTCACTAACAGACTGACAGTCTCCTGTTGGCTGGGCTGTTCTCCAATACCATCACTTGCCATGTTCACCACGACTTCTTCCTGCCTACTGCCTCGTTTCCCTGACCCATGCACAGATGCAGACCTCGCTTGGTTGTGGAGAAGGCTACTGGAAACCGGCGTATGTCGCACAGCAGAAGTCGACATGACAGGAAACTTGAGAATCACCCCTGAAGGAGATTCCTTTTTCACGAAGTGAGGACACAGGCAGGGATTCCTGTCTGCTGTAATTCCTCAAAGGGAAATAAGATGCTGACCCTACACTAATATGTCTGGCTGGTCTCAGACTGGGGCTGCGTGAAGCGCACTGAAAACGCCTGAATATGTCATCACGCGCACTTTTCTCAGGCTGATCCCTCCTCTTCATGTCACTCATGTCACGTTCTGTTGATTTTGTGTAAACAATGCCAACGTGGTTCCTTTTCAGAAAGTTCAGCAAACCTAGAATTAAAAGAAGCGTGGTAGCTATTGGGAAAATCAAGCACACTACAACCTTAAACATGTCCAGGATATATCCCCCGTTTATCTCGTTATAGGGATCATCGGAGATCAGCTCGATACAGTCCAGGACCACGATGGACACAGCAATGCAAGCTGAAACCAACATCAACGTGCTCCTAGACAACCAACTGTAACTATGTGATGGGAGAGCATGAAAGAGAAAGACAACAAGAGCCAACAACAACAGCGTATAACTGGACATGACAAACGCCTGGAAACCCACATACATGAAGGGCCAGTCGGGAGAGGATCCATCCCACGTAAAGACAGCAGACGAGATGGCAGAGAGAATGAAGACCACATCCATGACCAACAAATACTGCAGCAGAAACGTCAAACCCTTGGACCTATTTTTCTGGTTATGCCAGACGTAGATAGTGACACAGTTGCTGACCAGACCCAGAAGCGACAGACAGACGATAACAGCCAGCTCTATCGTGGCCCGGTAATTTCTGGCATCAGTGCCATCATCACCTGTATGGTCACCATATTCTTCCCCAGAAGGAAACATTTTTAAAGCTGAAGGGGTACCAAGTAAACAATCTTAACCTAAAATCTTTTTTAAGTTGACAATATCTAAGTAAACAATCTTAACTTTAAATGTTTTTTAAGTTGAAAATATCTATACAAACAGATGGTGTCGTTAATTGGTTGGATTATTTTTCTCACAAACTGGATCACGGTTCCATAAAAAGAAGAACACACACATACATGCGTGTTCACACACAATTTTGTTTTAGTTCTTACTGAATAGTTACTAACATCCCAGTGTTTCAAAATTTTCTTTAAATGCAAATTGTCATACAATTTCTATGCTCAATAGGCAAACAAAGCCATTTGCTTTGACAGGAAACATCATCATCATCATTATCAACAGCAGCAAACTTGAAGAAGGAAAAGTGGCTTATCTCCTTCAAAGGCAATACACTTTCCTTGAAGAAGTTAACACGATTTGTACAGCAAAACTTCAATAATACACACGAGCAAATATCGAAGCAATTTCTTCTTTTTCAGCATTTGATATTTGACAGATATCGAGATATGTCCTTATCAGAAACATTCGTATTATCCCAGAATAAAGAATCTTAAACACTTTTGTCAGCCAAACAAACAATTGAAAAGACTTACCACAATGTTTTTGGAACACTCTTGACATTGGTCAGATAGAAAAAAAAAGTTTACAGAACGCTGTCTTGATACGGGTAAAATGTTTTCTGACATTGGTCTAGCAGAGAAAATATTTTCAGAACACTCTCTTGACATTGGTCAAATAGTGAAAAAATTCACAATGTTCTCTCGACATTGGCCAAACAGAGAAATATTTCAGAACACTCTCCTGACTTTGGTCAGTGTTGATTTTTTTCTGAACAGTCTCTTGGCATTGGTCCAACAGAAAAAAAGTCCAGAATGCTCTTTTACCACTGGTCAAATATTTTTTCTAGCACTGGCCACTTCAGGAGATATTTTCATAGCAATCTCTAGACATTGGTCAAATGAATGTGTTCAGAACGTTGTCTTGACACTGGTTTCTGAAATGTGTTCAAGATACTCTCATGACGCTGATCATATTGCGTTATGTTTAAGAACACACACTGAGCAATGGTCAAACTGATATCTTTTTAGTCTCTGATACACGTTGGTTGTGGGGATATTCCCCAAAACTGTCTCTCTCTGTGGGTTAAACGGATAAATGTATCCAGGACGTGTCTTGAGATAACCCAACTTAGGGATAATTTCAGATCATTTTTTAACATTAGTCATTTCGAGAAATACCAGAATTCTCTTGAAATTTGTCAAATCGAAGTGTTTTTAGAACACTCTCTTAACATTGGCAAAATATAGGAGTATTATCTAACAGTCTCTTGTCATTGATACAATGAAAATAAAAGAGAATGCTCTCTTAGCACAGGCCAATTCTGCGGATATTTCAGAACACTCTCTTGACACTGGTTAAATCTAGCCATTAGTCAAATGCAGAAATGGTTCAGAACAATCTCTTGACATTGGTCACACAGTGACATATTTCTACACTCTTTTCGTTGTGGCTTTTTTTATTTTTTGAAGATGTTTCAAAACACTCTTTCGACACTGGCGAAGTAGAGAAATATTTTCAGAACATTCTCTTGAGATTCGTCAAATTGAGAAACGTTTTCAGAACACTCTAGACACTGGTCATTTGTAGATAGATTTGCAAACTACTGTCTGAAGAGAAATATTCTCAGCAAACTCTCTTGACATGGAACAAATATTTTTTTCCTCAGAACATTCTCTTAATACTGGCTAACTTGAGGAAAGGGAAATAATTTCAAAACTTTTTTTTTGCTGATATTGGTCAAGGAAATATTTTCTGTTGGCAGAGGTCAATTAGAAAAATAATTTCAGAACACTCTGATGGCACTAGTGAGGAAATATTTTGAGAACACACTGCTGGCTTTGGTCAAAGAAATGTTATCAGAATACTCTGTTGGTACTGGTAAATCATAAAAAAATATTTTCAGAATATTCTGCTGGAGCTGGTAAAACAGAAATATTTTCAGAACAGTCTGTCTGCACTGCTCACTGAGACAAATATTTTCTGAACAGTATCTTGCTACTGGTCCAGGTCGAATAATGTATTCAGAACATTTTACTGGTCAAATGAAAAATGTTTCAAAGCGCTCAGTTGGCAATATTGAAGAAATATTTTCAACATTCTGTTGGCATTCGTCGAAGAAATATTTTCAGAAAACTCTACTGGTATGGTCAAAGAAATAATTTCAACACAGTTTGCTGTTCCAGGTCAAATGGAGAAATATTTTCAGAACACTCTGTTGGCACTGGTCAAATGGCCAAATATTTTCAGAAACACTCTGTTGGCACTGGTCAAATGGCCAAATATTTTCAAAACACTCTGTTGCACTGGTCAAATGGCCAAATATTTTCAAAACACTCTGTTGGCACTGGTCAAATATTTTCAAACACTGTGGCACTGGTCAAATTTCAAAATGTCGAGAAATAAATATTTTCAGAACACTCTGTTGGCACTGGTCAAATATTTTCAGAACACTGTAATGGCACTGGTTAAATGGAGAATTATTTTCACAACTCTGTTATCGATGATCAAATAGCGAAATATTTTCAGAACACTCTGTTGGTATTGGTCAAATAGCCAACTGTTTTCAGAACACTCTATTGGCACAGGTCAAATGGAGAAATATTTTTCAGAACACTCTGTTGGCACTGGTCAAATGGCCAAATATTTTCAGAACACTCTCTTGGCACTGGTCAAATGGCCAAATATTTTCAGAACACTCTCTTGGCACTGGTCAAATGGAGAAATATTTTCAGAACACTCTGTTGGCATTGGTCAAATAGAGAAATATTTTCAGAACACTCTGTTGGCACTGGTCAAAGAGAGAAATATTTTCAGAACACTGTGTTGGCAATGGTCAAGGACAGAAATATTTTCAGAACACTCTGTTGGTACTGGTCAAGTAGTGAAATATTTTCAGAACACTCTGTTGGCATTGGTCAAATAGAGAAATATTTTCAGAACACTCTGTTGGCATTGATCAAATAGAGAAATATTTTCAGAACACTCTGTTGGCATTGGTCAAATAGAGAAATATTTTCAGAACACTCTGTTGGCATTGGTCAAAGAGTGAAATATTTTCAGAACTCTGTTGGCACTGGTCAGAACACTTTGTTGGCAGTGGTCAAAGAGAAATATTTTCAGAACTATCTGTTGGCACTGGTCAAATGGAGAAACATTTTCAGAACACTCTCATGGCACTGGTCAAAGAGTGGAATTTTTTCAGAACACTCTGTCGGCACTGGTCAAAGAGTGAAATATTTTCAGAACACTCTGTTGGCACTGGTCAAAGAGTGAAATATTTTCAGAACACTCTGTTGGCACTGGTCAGAGAAATATTTTCAGAACACTCTGTTGGCACTGGTCATATAGAGAAATATTTTCAGAACACTCTGTTGGCACTGGTCAAATGGAGAAACATTTTCAGAACACTCTGTTGGCACTGGTCAAATGGAGAAATATTTTCAGAACACTCTGTTGGCAGTGGTCAAAGAGCGAAATATTTTCAGAACACTCTGTTGGCACTGGTCAAATAGAGAAATATTTTCAGAACACTCTGTTGACATGGGTCAAATGGAGAAATATTTTCAGAACGCTCTGTTGGCATGGGTCAAATGGAGAAATATTTTCAGAACACTCTGTTGGCACTGGTCAAATAGAGAAATATTTTCAGAACAGCCTATTGGCATGGGTCAAATGGAGAAATATTTCCAGAACGCTCTGTTGGCATGGGTCAAATGGAGAAATATTTTCAGAACACTCTGTTGGCACTGGTCAAATAGAGAAATATTTTCAGAACACTGTTGGCACTGATCAAATAGAGAAATATTTTCAGAACACTCTGTTGGCACTGGTCAAGGACAGAAATATTTTCAGAACATTCTGTTGGCACTGATCAAATAGAGAAATATTTTCAGAACACTGTTGGCACTGGTCAAAGAGAGAAATATTTTCAGAAACACTGTTGGCAATGGCCAGAAAAATATTTTCAGAACACTCTGTTGGCACTGGTCCAAGAAATATTTTCAGAATACTCTACTGGCTGTGGTTGAGGAGAGAACACAAGTTTCGAATTGAACACTTTCTTGACACTGAGCAGTCGTGAAGATGTTTTCAGGACTCTCTCTTGGCACAGAACATACAGGGAGATCTTTGCAACATTCACTTAACACTGGTCTAATAGAGAACTATTTTCAGAACACTCTTTTAGCATTGGCCAAAGAACTATTTTCATAACAGAATACTCTGCTAGCACTGGTGGAATAGAGAATAAAATTCACAACACCCTCTTGATATTGTCCACTTGTGCAAATATTTTCAGAACACGCTATTGGCACAAACCATACAGGGGAGTCTTCAGAACATTCTCTTCACATTGGTCAAATGGACAATTTTTTTTCAAGGACTCTCTGTTGACTCTGACCATATTCAAGTGGTGTTTTTTTTTAAGAACTGTTATGACACAGATCGATTAAGGAGATATTTCATTACACTGTCTGGGCACTGATCTATATTGGAATTGTTTCAGAACAATCTCTTGGTTATGATCAATTGGAGAGGCGTTTCAAAACACAGTCTAGGCACTGATCAATCAAGGAAATGTGTCAGAACACTCTCTGGGCACTGATCAGTTGTGGAGATGTTTCAGGACACTCTTTCAGGCACTGTTCAATTGTAGAGATGTTTCAGAACACTCTGTAGGTACTGCTCAATTGGGGAGAAGTTTTAGAATACTCCCTGGGCACTGCATCAACTGCAGATATATTTCAGAACACTCTCTGGGCACTCTTCAATTGGGGAGTTGTTTCAGAACACTCTCTGAGCACTGATCAATTGTGGAGATGTTTCAGATCACTTTCTGGGCACTGTTCAAATCGGGAGATATTTCAGAATATTCTCTGAGCACTGATCAATTGGGGAGATGTTTCAAAACACTCCCTAGGCACTCATCAATCGGGGAGATGTTTCAGAACACTCTCTGGACATTGTTCAATCAGGGAGATATTTTAGAACATTCTCTGGGCACTGATCAATTGTGGAGATGTTTCAGAACACTCTCTGGGCATTGTTTAATTAGGGGCATGTTTCAGAACACTCTCTGGGCACTGATCAATTGTGGAGATGTTTCAGAACATTGTCTGGGCACTGATCAATTAAGGGGATGTTTCAGAACACATTCTAAGCACTGATCAATTGCTGAGATGTTTCAGAACACTCTCTGGGCACTGTTCATTAGGAGATATTCAAAACATTCTCTGGCACTGTCAATTGTGAGATGTTTCAGAACACTCTCTGGGCACTGTTCAATTAGGGGCATGTTTCAGAACACTCTCTGGGCACTGATCAATTGTGGAGATGTTTCAGAACATTTCCTTGGGCACTGATCAATTAAAGGGATGTTTCAGAACACATTCTAAGCACTGATCAATTGCTGAGATGTTTCAGAACACTCTCTGGGCACTGTTCAATTAAGGAGATATTTCAGAACATTCTCTGGGCATTGTTTACTAAGGGAGATCTTTTGAAGCACTTTCCAGGCGTTGATGATTGTGGAAATGTTTCTGAACACTCTCTGGCACTGTTCAATCAGAGAGATGTTTCAGAACACATCTGGGCACTGATCAATATTGGAGATGATGCAGAATACTCTCTAGGCACTAATCAGTTGTTGAGATGTTTCAGAACTCTCTCTTGACACTGTTCAATTAAAGTCAAGTTTCAAAACACACTCTGGGCACTGAATGAATTGTTGAGATGTTTCACACTTTATGGGCATTAGTCAATTATGGAGATGTTTCAGAACACTCTCTGGGCACTGATCAATTGTGGAGATAATTCAGAACATTTTCTAGGCACTGTTTAATTAGGGAGATGTTTCAGAACATTCTCTGAGCACTGACCAATTATGGAGATGATCCAGAACACTCTCTGGACACTAATCAGTTGTAGAGACGTTTCAGAACACTTTCTCGGCACTGTTCATTTATGGTGATGTTTCATAATACTCTCTGGGCACTGAATCAACTGTGGAGACGTTTCAGAACAATTTTTGCGCACTGATCAGTTGTGGAGATGTTTCGGAACACTCTCTGGGCTCTGTTCAATCAAGGGAATGTTTCAGAACAATCTCAGGGCACTGATCAGTTGTGGAGATGTTTCAGAACACTCTCTGGGCACTGTTCAATTCAGGGGCTATTTCAGAACACAATCTAGGCACTGAATCAATTGTGGAGACGTTTAAAAATATTCTCTGGGCACTGATCAATTGTGGAGATGTTTCGGAACATTCCCTGGGCACTGTTCAATTAGGGAGATCTTTCAGAGCACTCTCTGGGCACTGGTTATTTGTAGAGATGTTTCAGAACACTTTGGCACTGTTCAATTGGGGAGATGCTTCAGAGCATTCTTTAGGCACTGATCAATAGTGGAGATAATCCAGAACACTCTCTGGGCACTGATCAGTTGTGGAGATGTTTCAGAACAATCTTTAGGCACTGATCAGTTGTGGAGATGTTTCAGAACACTTTCTGGGCACTGTTCATTTAAGGGGATGTTTCAGCACACTCGCTGGGCACTGAATCAATTGCGGAGATATTTCAGAACAATTGCCAGGCACTGACCAATTCTTCAGATATTTTACAACACTCTCTCAGCAGTTGTCAAATGTGGCGGTATTTTCACAATATGTTTTTGACACTGGATAATGTAGTGAAATGTTTCAGAACCTTCTTATTTTACTTATGGAACTAAGAAAACTATTTTCAGAACACTCTCTTGACACTAGTCAAGTAGATTGTTGTAGGATGCTATGCTGAAGATAGCCAAACATAAAGCAATTTTATAACACTGACTTGGCATATGACCAAATGTAAGAGTACACATTTGACGCTAGTCAAGTAAATTGTTTTAGGATGTTATGCTGAAGATAGCCAAACATAAAGCAATTTTACAACACTGACTTGACATATGACCAAATGTAGGAGTACCGTCTCTTTAGTATTTACCGAACACTCTCTTGGGATTGGTCAGTTTATGGAGACATTTTTTTTTCACTGACCATATAGGGAGATACTTCAGATTGCTGTCTTAGCATTTGCCAATTGCAGAGCCTAATCAGGACAATCTTTTGATACTTGATTCTGTGGAACAAAAATTATCAGAACACTCTCTTGGTATTGTTCAAACAAAGAAATACTTCAGAACACTCTCTTGGCACTGGTTGAAAATCTCTTCAGAACACTGTACTGGCATTTGCCAAAGACAGAAATATTTTCAGAACACTCCGTTGACACTGGTTGAAGAAATGTTTTCCAAACACTCAGCTGGCATTGGTCGGAGAAATAATTTCAGAACATTCTCTTGGTATTGGTCAAAGACAGAAATATTTTCAGACCCTCTCTTGGTATTGGTCAAAGAGAGAAATGTTTTCAGAACACTCTCTTGGTACCAGTCAAAGAGAAATATTTTCAGAACACTCTTGGTATTGGTCAAACTAAGAAATATTTTCAGAACACTCTCTTGGTACTGGTCAAAGAGAGAAATATTTTCAGAACACTCTCTTGGTATTGGTCAAAGAGAAATATTTTCAGAACACTCTCTTGGTACTGGTCAAAGACAGAAATGTTTTCAGAACACTCTCTTGGTATTGGTCAAACTGAGAAATGTTCTCAGAACACTCTCTTGGTAACGGTCAAAGACAGAAATATTTTCAGAACACTCTCTTGGTATTGGTCAAACTAAGAAATATTTTCAGAACACTCTCTTGGTACTGGTCAAAGAGAGAAATATTTTCAGAACACTCTCTTGGTATTGGTCAAAGAGAAATATTTTCAGAACACTCTCTTGGTACTGGTCAAAGACAGAAATGTTTTCAGAACACTCTCTTGGTATTGGTCAAACTGAGAAATGTTCTCAGAACACTCTCTTGGTAACGGTCAAAGACAGAAATATTTTCAGAACACTCTCTTGGTATTGGCCAAAGAGAGAATATTTTCAGAACACTCTCTTGGTATTGGCCAAAGAGAGAAATATTTTCAGAACACTTTCTTGGTACTGGTAAAAGAGAAATATTTTCAGAACATTCTCTTGCTATTGGTCAGAGATAACTGGTTTCAAAACACTCTACTGGTATTGGTCCAAAAGAAATATTTTCAGAACACTCTCCTGGTATTGGTCAAACTGAGAAATATTTTCAGAACACTCTCTTGGCATTGGCTTAACTAACATATGTTTTCACAACACTCTTGACACTGATTTGATAGCATCCAAAATACCCTCCTGAAGTTGATGATTTATATAGATGCTTCAGAAAACTTGAGATTTATCAATCATGGATTCTTTTCAACACATTCTTTGACGCTGGATCATATTTTCAGAACACTCTCTTGGCATTAGTCAAAGTGGAAACTGTTTTCAAAACACTCTCTGTCTAAACATCTGTCAATTGTGGAAAAAGTCTGAAGTCTTTGACACTGAATCATATAAACAAATATTTTCAGAACACTCTTGGTCAAATCCGGAAATGTTTTCAAAACATTCTCTGTACATCTGTCAATTCTGGTATTCAGTCAGAAGAGTCTTTGACATTGGATCATATGAACAAATATTTTCAGAACACTCTCTTGGCACTGGTCAATCCTGGAAATGTTTTCAAAATACTCTGTACATCTGTCAATATGTCAGAAGTCTTGGACACTAGATCATATGGACAAATATTTTCAGAACACTCTCTTGGCACTGGTCAACGTGGGAAATGTTTTCAAAACACTCTGCACATGTCAATTGTGGAAATAAGTCAGACGAGTCTTTGATATTGGATCATATAAACAAATATTTTCAGAACACTCTCTTAGCACTGGTAAAAGTGGGAAATGTTTTCAAAACATTCTCTGGACATCTGTCAGTTGTGGAATTCAGTCAGAACAATCTTTGACACTTGATCATATGGACAAATATTTTCAGAACACTTTCTTGGCGCTGTTTAATTGTGGAGTCTAATCAGGACATCCTTGATTCCTGACCACATGAACAAATATTTTCAGAACACTCTCTTGGTACTGGTCAAAGCCGGAAGTTTTCAGAATACTCTCTTGTCATTTGTCAGTTGCGGAGGCTGATTAGGACACTCTTGATTCTTCACCACATGGACAAATATTTTCAGAACACTCTCTTGGCATTGGTCAAATCCGGAAATATCTTCAAAACAAACTCTTGTCATTTGTCAGTTGTGAAGTCTTATCAAGACACTCTTGACTTCTGATCATATGGATACATATTTCCAGAACACTCTCTTGACACTTGTCAAATTGAGAACAA
Organism: Monoplex corrugatus; assembly: GCA_030674185.1. Classification (NCBI taxonomy): domain Eukaryota; kingdom Metazoa; phylum Mollusca; class Gastropoda; order Littorinimorpha; family Ranellidae; genus Monoplex; species Monoplex corrugatus. The sequence goes on along the minus strand of JAPXFY010000032.1, from coordinate 11,982,473 downwards.
TTTCAAAAGACTATGAAACTGTGTCATACAGGGAGATGCTTCAGTATACGGCCCTGGGAATTAGCTGTACAAACGTAGCGATGCTTTCAAAACGTGATTCTGACACTGACTGATAACAGCCAGAATACTCTCCTGACAGTAATCATTGTAAGACACGCTTCAAAATACTCTCCTGACATCTGTCAATTGTGGAAATGTTTTGAGGCTACTCTTTTCACCTTAGATCATATGGTAAAACATTGTTTTTCAGAACGTTCTCCTGGCATGAGTCAAATGATCGTTTTTTTTTAGATCAGTATTGGCACACTCAAACGGAATTATTTTGAGAACTTTCTTGACACCAGTCAAATTGAGAAATATTTTCAGAACAGTCTCTCAGCACTGGCCAAATGAAGAATTTGTTTTCAGTACACTTTTGTGATACTGGAACAATCTCTTCATATCGGAGAAAGTTACCAAAGAAACTCCCTTGGCTTTGGACAAGTGCACTGATTATTTCACAACACTGAAATGAGAATGATGAAATGTGCATTTTTCTATATATATTTTTTTTTAATACATTTTTCAGGTTACTTTTTTATGTATGTACATTATCCGCAATCTTCAAAACAAAACAGAAAAGTGTATTAACAGCTGTACACCATATTTACAGTCAATATCAGTCAGCAATTATTTTTACTTACAAACAAACGAGCTTAGAAATGTGCAGACCATATCTCAAGAACAATAGCACGGGAGACAAATGTTTTACAATATGCGTTTTCTACTTTTGTCTGTTCTTTCTTATTTGTTGTTGTTTTTCTCTCGTTTGATGCTCTCTGTACTGCTTTACAATTTCAAGGGATTGAATTAAACGAGGAAACTTTTTAAGAATAAACTGGGGACAAGGAATTCAATGCAAGTATGATTTCAGATTTTGAACACAACGAGAACCAGATTCGACTATTCTTGTGTTCAATTTTCTTCTGTCAATCATACATGCTTATTTTGAGCCACTAATCTTGAAACGTTCATTTTTCTTCTTCTGGGGGGTATGTGTATAGAGTGGGGCAAGCAGATTAAATGGGAAGACTGTATAGAATTAATGGGACTGATAGACTGTGAACAAATTAAGTCGGAGAGGGGAAGGGATGATACTGAAGGTATACTGGTTGTAAAAAAATCAAGTGGAAAACGACTGAGAAGGGAAACAGAATAGAATTAAAGAGGCTGAGCGTTTCTGAATAAATCAAAGGGCAGCCGGTGATATTGAAAGAATATAGGTCGTGAACAAATGTAAACTTCAGGTTATAAACGTTGGGTCGTTAACAAATTCAGGGGTGGTAGGTGTGCTACTGAAAAGATACTGATCGTGAACATATAAATTAGAAGCAGATGACATTAAAAGAATATTTATACAAGGGCTACAAAAATCAACATGTGTAATTTAATCAGGTGTAATTGCTTTAAAACTGGAATGAGTAAATTTATATTCAGGAATTGGAAAAGTGGTGGTAGTCAAGAGTACAGGCGATGTTTTGACAGTGTGCTGACTAATTCAAAACAGGTATATTGTCGTTGTTGCTTTTGTTTGTAACCAAGATAAATAGTTAGACTAATAGCAAGAATATTTAAGACACGATAGAATCATAGGAATTACACAGATAAACTGTTGGTAAAAGGAGAAAAACGATGGGGAGGATGCAGTTCACTTTTTTGAGTGTTCTTCTTTGACTCTTGTTTGTTAGGAATGTATTTGTTCGCTAAACTGGGAATGCTGATTATACGTTTATAATTTCAATATTACATACTATTCTTAATTTCAGTATTTAACAGAAACATTTCAGATTGTTATCAAACGTGGTGATGGACTGATTATTACAGAGCATGAAACGAGTTTTAGAAGATAAAGTGATCATTTAGTGTGAGCATTTATTATTTCTTACAATCGTTTACACATTGTTTTAACGATGTAATGAAGTTATATTTCAGCCCTGATTTTCAATCTTTTTATTCAGTGTCGAGTTTCTTCGTTGTGTGATATTGTGACTTAACTGGCAGTGATATGTGAAAATGTATTTTGAATAAAATTGTTTCGGTCTTGATTTGACGAAGTGTTTTTATGTTGTCCGACTGACGAAAGGCAGAGGGTGTACAGCCCAGCATGTCCTGGCACTCTGATCCGAATCTTCAGGAAAGATGTCACGAGAATTTCTCATGAGAACAGCTGTTCCACTTACTGTCACTGCCACTGTGTTGTCTGTCTTAACAATTTCTTTGCTGCTTTGCTGCTATTAATAATGTAGCTGTTGTTACTAATCTTGCTGCTGTTCTTGTTGTTTTTGTTGTCGTCTTCCTGTACTCCTAGTTGATATGAAGTGCAAAATTTCGCAACCCTAAACACTATTCTGAGACATTTTCAAAAGATTTGGCTGGAAAAGGGAAATCTTTATATGCAGACCATCTGATTTGTCTTCAGCCTTTGTTGGAAGAAATATGCATGATGAGTGCTACGGTGAGGATAACACCTGTACAACGTGGTGCTTGCTAATCTGAAAGATAAACAGCAAAATCTGAAGAGCTGACGCATTGTATTCATGCACATTTACAGCAATTCCTTGATGAACGGAAGCAGTGGTGAAAAGTGAGTTTTCTTCGTTGATGCTTTGGATGAAAAAAAAAATGAAATGATGACTTCAAAGTCTTGTGAGGAACGAAGTTCTTTGTCACTCAGTGTTAACGGTCAAAAATGAGAAGTTACTTCAAAAGTCCTGTGATGTTCTTTGTCACTTAGTGTTAATGGTCTAAAATGAGATGGTGAATTCGAAAGTCTTGTGAGGAACGAGGTTCTTCGTCACTTAGTGTTAACCGGTCTAAAATGAGATGGTGACTTCAAAAGTCCTGTGAGGTTCTTTGTCACTCAGTGTTAACAGTCAAAAATGAGATGGTGACTTCAAAAGTCCTGTGAGGTTCTTTGTCACTCAGTGTTAACAGTCAAAAATGAGATGGTGACTTCAAAAGTCCTATGAGGTTCTTTGTCACTTATCGCTTACGGTCAAAAATAAGATGGTGACTTCAAAAGTCCTGTGAGGAACGAAGTTCTTTGTCACTCAGTGTTAACGTCCAAAAATGAGATGGTGACTTGAAAAGTCCTGTGAGGTTCTTTTGTCACTTAGTGTTAACGGTCTAAAATGAGATGATGACTTCAAAAGTCCTGTGAGGAATGAGGTTCTTTGTCACTTACTGTTAACAGTCTCAAGCTGCCCGGTGCATGTTCAAGAACCCTAAACCATTCTCGTCCATGTTCACTGGTCATGCCAGATGACGATGCTGATCTCAGATACTGTCAGTCTTGTTTGGGCACATGGGTAGTAGTAGAGATGTGCTTCCCTGAACCCACTGCTGTTCTTTTCCAAGCTGTTCAGCTCTTCGCTTAGCAGGCCAGTGATGTGGACAGTCTGCGTGAAGACAAAAGAGATGTTTGTTGAATCAGCACAGTTTGGCAACATACATACACATGCACGTGCGCGCGCGCAAACACACACACACACACACACACTCATCATACACACACACACACTCTCATACAGAGAAAGACAGACATATAAAAGGAAGAGGAAGAACAAAGGAATGCACAGGGAGAGAGAGAGACTGACAGACACAGATAGAGAGAGGAGAGAGACAGACACAGAGAGAGGGGGGAGAGAGAGGGACAGAGAGAATCAGATTAAAGGAAAAGGACAAACAAAATGCTTTTGTGATCAAAGACTATACGCCACAACTCAGAACAATGTTGTAGTGTGGGCATAGGCTGAAAAAGTCATTTCACATAATCATATCAAATAATGCATATAATTTATATGAAAAAAACAAATGTACGAAACTCACCATAGGATTTGACATAAAAATAATTATCATAACACCTACCGGGTTTGGGTTCGACTTATAGAGGTTCAACAGGACACACACACACACACAGTATACACAACACACACACACACACACACACACACACACACAAACACACACAACACAAACACACACACACGTGAATTCCAGAAGAAAGCGAGAACATGTGAAATATAGCACACTTCTCCAGTCAAATATTAGTTGACAAAACTTGGGAAAAAGAGGAAGAGGGGAATGAAGAAAAAGAACAAAACTCAAACCAAACACACACACACACACACACCCAACATACAGACACGTTCATAAGATACAACACACACACTCTCTCTCTCCCTCTCTCTCTCACACACACACACACACACCCAACATACAGACACGTTCACAAGATACAACACACACACTCTCTCTCTCCCTCTCTCTCTCTCTCACACACACACACACCCAACATACAGACACGTTCACAAGATACAACACACACACTCTCTCTCTCCCTCTCACACACACACACACACACACCAGACAAACCCAACTAACAGACGCGTTCACAAGACAGAAATTACACAGTCATACTCATAGTTTATCTTCCATGAAAAAAAAAAAAAAAAGAGCCGGGCCGACCAGAGGTAACACGCAAGAAAGACATACGTGCGACTGTACATCTCAAACCGAACCGGCCAGAGATTGGTTTATATTTTGGGTCATACGGCAGACATCTTGTTTATGCATATGTATCAACCAGTACCTGACGGAACACAGGGGCATGATCGAAAGAGGTGTGTTGAACACTTCTTTACCGTCACTCTGGACAAAACTGCTGAGCAAATAATGCGAAAAAAAATGCGGGATAGATCTAGCCATCGAAACAGCCGGACGCAATCACGCGGGAAAGATGCGCTTCCAGACTTACCAGGAGATAGAATACATTGAAGACGTAATGACACGCACGTGGTGGATTCAGTTTTCGGTTTGCGATCATTTGACTTCGTTCTCTCTCTCTCTCTCTCTCTCTCTCTCTCTCGGGTCATGGTTCCTACATATATGCATAAGCAAAATGTCTGCTGCATCAACCAACATATCAACCAATCAATGGCGGTTCGGTTTGACATATTATAGTCGCATGTGAAGGACATTAGCAATGATATATCAACTATTTCATGTTTGCTTGCATGGTAGCTAACATGAAATAGTTGATATATCATTGCTATACATCTTGGACATGTAAAGTCAACGTTATCTTGAAGTCACTTCAGGGTCTCCCATCTCCCAGCCTCCCTCACCCCACCCCGCCCCGATCTTTCTTTCAAAGAACAAGCCTGGAGTTTGTTCCAGAAGGATTCATCGCATCAGACAATTCCATATGCGCTTCTCCAAGACCTGCAAGCAATTATCTGGTAGGCTCATTAAGCCTGGCCAAAACCCTTTCATTAATATTGTTGTTGTTGTTTAAAGCCCAGCCGACTGCACAGAGCCGTATCAGGGCTATGACCATCTCAAAATGTACACCGTACCTCACTGGAGAGAAAAGAAAGAAAACATCGGAAAGAAAATTAAATGCACAAATCGATGCATTTGCGCAAATGATCTAAGGAAATGCCTCTGGCATTGACCACTCCATCTAATTCATTTATCACAGAGGATTTAAAAAAAAATCAAAACTGAATACAAATATAAGCATAACTAAGGACACGAAAACAGAAACGGGCCTAAATTACCTAAAACTGCCTCTGCACATTTAGATTCAAACATACACTTCAGTGTACACAGTTATGAGTATGTAAGGCTTCATAGTACACATACACTGATACAGGTCAATGGACTTTATAGAACACATACATTGGATCAGCAATGGATCACCAAGGCAGAAAATGATAGCAAAAAATGACAGAAAGCAAAGGAGCAGGGCAAAAACAAAAGAAAGTGACAGAAAAGAGGAAATTTCTAGGATATAATTTCCAGGTGGGGATACTATTATTTATACTGAAAGGGCCCCCGGCATCCCCACGGGAGGAAGCACAAGACCCTATTTGCTGGCAAAGTCTTGAAATAAGGGGGATGGAAGGAAAGATAGGAACGATCCTGTAAGTTGACACTATCAGAACGGCTGGTCCATTGAGATGGCTGGGATTGAACTTGAAACATCAGTCCCTTTAGGCCTAGGCCATGATGTAATATGTGACCAAAATTGGGATAAATTATACGAATTGTGAGCAACAAACGAATAAAACCCACGAAACGCCAACAGTCTAGATCTAATCTAAGAAACACATCTGGTATAAAGTTACAATTTAAAATCACGATTCGTTCAAGATGGATTCATAAAGCTCAGGTGATTCCATGAACGCTACACCCAAACCTGCTGGCGATGAGTGATCTGGTAGACACTCTGAGCCTGCGCAAAAACCGTCAAATCTAAAGTTACACCATTTCTGTGCATAAGAAATCCGGCTATTCTGCGTAACTGGTTGGTTCATTTCATAGGGCCATGGACTCAAGATCTGATAGGCCTAGGCCTATGTCGAGTTCTGTCCCAGCCCGCAACATGAAGAACTGGCCTGTTTGCTGCCCATCTTAATGTTTCCATCATTCTAGTGGTGTCAGTTTAGTATTTCATAGGTCGCTCATCCCCCCCCCCCCCCCCACCTGCTCATTTCAATACTTTGTCAGTGCGTTGGGTTTTGCGTATGCTCTTTGAGTTTGCCAGAACTGCTTGTAAATTTGGCTGGAGCGTATACGGAATTATCGGCGTGCAATGAATCGATTTAAATTGAACTCCGAACTTCAAACTGTGTATCTTTAGCAACGATACGTACACTGATTGGTCGTAACACCACCCCTATCCCTTATCATCACCCCTTTGGCTTTTCAAGGTCCTAGTGTTGGCAGTTTTATCAAACGTAGGCCTATGCTACAAAATTCATCAATGAAATCTTACTGGTGGGCCTACCTCCCTCAACACTACGTACACTGATTGGTCATAATACATAGAACTCTGACCGTAACCCTGACCCTTTCAAAGGTTTTGTGTAAGCAAACTATTCCAAGTCTATGCACAAAACTGAATCAATGAACTCTTGCGGAGGGAGTTACAAGGAACAGCCACATCGTAGGAAAGACGTGCGTGTAAAAATATGGGGTCCCAAACCCTGTGTGTTTTGAAACGACGGATGGGGAAAAGGAAACCTATTTGAAAGAAGTACAACTGTATACGCAGACACTTACATGTTACGATTATCACGATCAATCAATCTCGTCTGATTCTGCCGCCTTTTCAGTAACAATACATCTTGAGCAGACAGACGTGAATGAGATCATCTAGGCCTAATCATAATTGAGCGGGAGATTCAAATTGAAAAAAAAAAAAGACGAATCTACGGAATGTTTATGTAAATTGTAATCGTTTCATGTTATCTTTGATCTAGGCCTACATCTACGCTCTCACTCTCCCACAGAATAAAATTAATTAGATAATGTTTCGAGGTCGCATGCGAACAGCGACCTAAACTTATGCCATTTTCGTCATAACGAGTGCGTGTCATGGTGGGTAGTGTGTGTGTGTGTGTGTGTGTGTGTGTGTTGACAGAAGAATACCATCGAGATCTAACACGCTTATCTTTGAAGTATGGCTGTCAAAATTGGCGCGTGTCTGTGCAGATTCTAGTGTGTGTGTGTGTGTGTGTGTGTGGCCACAAAGTGTGACAGACGAATATTATCGAGATCTACCACGCTTAGTCGCTTACCTTAGAAGTGTGGTTGCCTGAATTTGGCGGTCTACTTCCAACACAGATTGTCTCGAAAGCCAAGAACTAACTCAGTGTACTAGGCCTATAGATCTGCTATCTTCTTGTTTAGCACAACAGAAATCTTCTCGCCGCCGTTAAGAGACCTGCATCGCCAGTTCTCAGCGCTTTAGGCATTGACCTCCAGAGGAGGAAATGAGTGCACGAGTCTAGGCCTAACGGAAGTTCCTTCTTATCTGCGTAACAGTTCACTTCCGCTGGTCAGAGGCGATTTGGGGGTAGGGAAAGAAGGGAGGAGGGAGAGTGTTTCAGGGCTTCCGGACCTCCTCCTCCCCTTTCCTCGTTCCCTCCGAGCTGTCCCAAAGTCGAATTGTTGAGGAGATGAGTGAGGTAATACGATATATCTTTTTTTTTATTTTACAAAAATTACATAAATTTCATCAACAGAATGCAGGCTTACCAAATAGCTTATACTTTAATTTAATCTACGATGGACATAATTTTTTTCCCTAGAGGAGCCTGTCCCCGAAATTCCTCTAGATTTCTTAGATCTTCCCCTTTCCTCTACTACTCTACCAAGATCATAATACGCCTCTGCTGTCGTCTGCAAGAGATGGCTTTAAAAAAAAAAATTTCATTTTTTAATTTTTTATTTTTTTTTAATATGCATTAGTGGTGGGATTTGAGTGGAAAGGAACGTTGCGGTCATTTTGTTTCTTCTCCTTATCCATTTGCATGTAGATTTGTGACAACTTTCTCCTGCGGGCTGGTCGATCCTTTTCATAGA